>VZSE01002883.1:417693-534073 GCA_013398275.1 Promerops cafer
TTATATATTATATATTATATATTATATATTATATATATGTATATGATATAGGTGGGAAGCTGAAGTTAAGCAGCTAAAGCTGGAAAATACAAGAGCAACTGGATATGAGTGAGGAGTTGCAGATGGGAAAGTTTCTCCTTTCTTTCACAGGGATCCTCACTGTGTCGCTGAGGAAACCTCTTGATTTTGCCTTCGGATTTGGGGTTTCTTGGAATTCAAAACCCTCAAGTGTGGACGTAAGTGAAACAATTCCTGGACAAGTGCTGCAGGTTTCAGCAGTATTCCAGAAATCATGCTGGGTTTGCTCTAAAATACAGATTTCCAATATTCTTTTAGAAGAAAATCATCTGATGAATCTGAGAGAGCTCGTCCCTACCTCTGGCTGGTTCCATCCTCACAAAGGCCAGTTCTGCTTTTTGGAGGAAAACCTGGTGGATCTGTGCCTTTGGGATGTAGCTTTGGCTTGGTTCTTTAGGCAGGGACTCTCCAGGCCATGAATATATTCATTTCTCTTTCCCTGAGGGCTTCCCATTAATGGGACAGGTTTTTTCCACTTTGGAGTGGAACCACAGACATTAACAGCCCTTTCTCTGTTAATCAGATGCTGTGAAAGACTCTGGGATCTGTTTTCCAAAGGGAATCAACAGTTGTGAGCACACAGAATAGGAGAAAATTAACATTTGGGAGCACACAGACTGTGTAGAAATGCAACAAAACACCTGACCAAAATATTGGCTGTAAATCTTCCTCATTCATTATCCTATTTTGTGAAGTTTATCCTGTTATCTGCTCAGTGGGAGTATTATTCCAATTAAATGTGCTTCCTGGCAATTGCTTGCAGCATTTAAGTCTTTAGGTGCTTTCGGTGCTTGAGGAATTGCTGTTTCTGCTCTAACACTGGGCTAATTCTCCACAGAAATTGTCCCTCTGGTTTGTGGACAGGCCCTTAGGAACGGATTGCTGGGGATGGGGATGGGGATGCTGCAGTCCCGATTTCCGTCCCCTGGGCGCTGGCAGCAGGGAGTGCTCAGGGAGCAGGGCCAGCTCCAGGGATCTGTCCTCTCCTGGGCAGGGAGAGGGGAGTGACCACCCCCCATCCCCTGCTCCGGAGGAGAGACAGAAACCTTGTCTTAGCCTTCCCGATAACAAAGCAACAGTGATTCCTCTCTCCCAGGGACAGGCGAGAGACCCAAATCATGGCCAGAGGAAGCTGCTCAAAAACCCACCGGAGAAAATGATGTTGGTCCTCTGACACCTCAAACTCCTGCTGACCCTTCATCCCTTTGAGGCCCACAGGACCCCCACGCCCGGGATGAGCTCCCGTGAATGTCTCTTGGGATGTATTTCACGCCTGGCATGCCGTGGAACGCTCACATCCTTGAGGAATCCAGCTCATTTAGCATAATTCCCACTGGCACCTGCCTGTCCCATCCCTCCGGGAGTGTTTCTGAGCTCTGATGGAGCTTTAGTCCTGCAAATGAGGGTACAGGATTCGTGCGGAGGGACAGGTGGGTGCTGCTTCATCCCAAATCCCGGATGCATGCTTGGAGTGCAGCCCTGGGTTCACATTTAGCACCCGGTACCTTTCCCGGTGCCTCCTCTGGGATGTTTGCTGCTCCAGGCCAGCCCTGGCTGAATTCAGCCTGCGCTCCATCCCCTGCTGGGAAAAGCACAATCCTGGCTCCCAGCCCCGCGTGCAAAGTGCAGAATCCTGGGACAGGAATTGCTAAGCGAGGAAAAGCTGCTTGCAGGCTGTAGGGTTGGAGGATCAGGTCTCTGATGGCCAATTTGATTGCAAACAAAGGCTTTATTTTTGCTTTATCTCTCCTTAAACCCCTGCGCACCTGTAAGAGGCAGTGCCAACAAAAACCTGCTGCCTGAACACAGCTCGGGGGTGGGGAAAGGCTCCACCAGGTAAGCGGCTTCACTTTCAAACACCTGAAAACCTTTTCGAGTTGTTTAAAGCAAGCTCCGGTCTCGGTCTTTGGTGAAACAATCACCGTGAAGAACTCGCTCGTTGGGCTGCTTGGAATTGTTCTGCTCGGCTGAGTGATCTGATTTGATGGAAAGCTTGGAGTTCTCCGTCTTTATTTCTCTGCTCTGTCTCCTTTCTCGTCAGCGGGAGGTTTGGATTGCGCCCCTGCCCTGCAAAGCTGCGATTCCCCGCGGGGATTATCCCGTCGCTGTGTTCACAGCTGGGTGTTTGCTCCGAGCAGGCGCCTCCTGCTCCCGCCCAGTTGAGGAGTTTCGCTGGAGTGGAACAACCAATAACCAAAATACGCCGTTCTCGCCTCCTTCATCTGCCTTCCGAGGTGGCAGCGAGCAAACTGAGTCCCTTTTCCTGCAAACTAGGACGTTTAGAGGGGCTAAACTTGGATTTCGTCTGGCATCAAGTGCAGATAAATAACCCTTGAGCAGAGCAGGGCAAGGCTCTGCTTGAACGGCCCTGTGGCTCCTGGCCCGGGGAAGGGAAGGGCAGTGCTCAGGGCTCTGTGCTGGGCTGGCTTTGTCCTCCTCTCCTGGACAGCCACTTGCTGCCTTCTGCTTTGCTTCCTGAGGGGGAAGATGGGATTGTTGGCGCTCCTGTTGCTCCCGGGACTGCAAGGATGAGCTCCAGGAGACACTGAGCAGGCTCGGGGACAGCTGTGGATGCACTCCAAGCCTTCGTCTCTTGAGCTTCGGTGCATGAGGGGCACCTCTGTGTGAACTCTCCTTCCTCCCATCCCCGAGCCCTGGGCTGGCCTTGCCTGACTGATCCCACGCTCATGGAATCTCCTGAGCTGGATCAGAGACACAGGATCATCCAGTTCAGCTCCTGGCCCTGCACAGACACCCCAACAATCCCACCCTGTGCACCCCTGAGAGCATTGTCCAAACTCTCCTGGAGCTCTGGCAGCCTCGGGGCCGTGCCCATTCCCTGGGGAGCCTGGGCAGTGCCCAGCACCCTCTGGGGGAAGAACCTTTCCCTGATCTCCTAAACTGCTCCAGCCGCTCCTGGGCACTGTCCCTGGTCGCAGAGCAGAGACGGGAGCTGCCCCTCCGCAGGAAGCTGCAGGCAGTGTCCGTGCAGGCGGACGGACAATTCCAGCAGGATGCGGAGCGGGACGGCCCAGCCCTGCCCGGCAGCTTTAGTGCGATGCTCTGCGAGACAATAAACATCAGGTCAGACATAAAGAACTGTAATTTGGCTGTTGTGCTCGCTCGCTTCGGAAGGAAAACGACCCCTTTGGGGCACAGAGGGGCAGCGCTTCCCTCCTCCTCCGCTGCCTGGGATGAGGAGAGGAGGAGGGATGCTCCTCCTGGGGCGGGGAAGAGCCGCCGGGGCCGCAGGTCGGTGCTGGGGGTGTGGAGGGCACCAGCTGTGCCCAATCCAGCGTCTCCCTGAGGATGTGACCCCCTCGAGGAGGGCACAAAGTGCCTCGGCAGCGAGATCCGAGTGAGGCAAACACACCAACACAGCAGGGCTCCGTTCCTTGCACTGCTGTTGGACGCCCTTGGGCTCCGAGGGCTGGCTGGGGCTTGAGAGGGGAGAGGTGCAAGCTGTGTTCCAGTGATAATGTTTTAATTTCTTCCTCTTCCGTGCCTGGTTTACAGTAACATAGTTTAATTTTTCAAGTCTTCTCAAATTTTTTTTTCCCTCTTATTTTTTTTATTTTGTACAAGGTGAATGTCGAGCAGTAATGTAATGAAAAGTTGACAGGCACAGATCTTTTTTAATAACTCTTATGTTGTGTAGCCTAAATTGGTTTAACCATAGCTGAGCTGAATAATAAGCAGAAGGGAATTCATCTCATGAACCACGGATATTTTGTAAGTCTCCTTTGGGAAGGTTTCAGAGCTCTGGCTCTCGTTCCAAGAGAGCAGGATTGTGGTTTGTTGTGTGCTTTTGGTCACCAGAGAGCTGGGAATGGCAGGGATGGGACCTACATCCTCAAGTGGAATTGAGAGAGAGAGCAAATCCATCCCTCCCTCTCCAGACAGAGCACATTCCTCACGTGCTGCACAGTGTGGAGCTGCTCCTGCTCCCCTCGGCAGCCTGGAGTGGGATTTTGGGAAGTGCTGAAGACCCAGCAGCTTCCCAGCCCTTCTCCCAACACCCATCGCGGGAAGCTGTGGTGTAACCCAGCATGGGAGAGGCCCTGGGGATGGCAAAGGGAGAGGAGAGGAGCATGGAATGTGCAGCCAGGTGGGAATGCAAAGCAGAGCTGCTCAGAGGTGTGCCAGTGAGCAGGGCTGATGGGGCTGAGCACCCCTGGAGGTTTTGGGGTGCTGCAGATCCCGAATGGAGAAGAGGAACTGTGCTTGGCTGTGAGAAGGCTGCCTCTGGTTTGCCTGGCTATGGAGAAGAGGCTTCCAGAGCCCCAGAGGGCTGGAGCTGGAGGGAAGAAACCGGCCAGTCCTTGTGTGAAAGCTGGGAAATGGTTTCTGCAGTCAGTGCAGGGCACACAAATCCCCTGTTACCCCAAACAGAGTGAAAAGCCAATTTTACAGAAGTTCTTCCCATCTTTCTTTTGTCTCCAGGTGTTCCCTCTCTTCTTTTTCCATGTCCTCGCTGCTCATACCATTCATCTTCCTTTCAGTCTCGTTTTTTCAGGGATGACTTTGTTGTTTTTCTCACTCTTGGCTCTCTCTTCCCAATGTTTTGCATGCATTCACTCCATTCTCTCTCTGTCACCGTGACAGCAACAACACAGTGCAGCATCCCCCTGATGTCCCACTGCAAGCAAAACAGGCATGAAACGACTTTTTTGGGGACCAGGAAAGTTGTGTGGGGCCTGGCCCTGACCTGAAACACTCAACCTCTGCTCCAAGGAAATTCCTCCTGGTGTCCAACCTGAGCCCTCCCTGGCCCAGCCTGAGGCCATTCCCTCTCATACTGTCCCTTGTTCCCCTGAGCAGAGCCAGGCTGCCCCCTCCTGTCAGGGACTTGTGCAGAGCCAGAAGGTTCCCTCTGAGCCTCCTTTTCTCCAGGCTGAGCCCCTTTCCCAGCTCCCTCAGCCACTCCTGGTGCTCCAGCCCCTTCCCCAGCTCCCTTCCCTTCCCTGGACTCACTCCAGCCCCTCAAGGTCCTTGTCATGAGATGCCCAAAACTGGACACAGCACCCAAAGTGTGGCCTCACCTGCCTGGATTTAGGCAGCTGGGGACAGGTGTTTATTTTATCTGCTCTCTGCAGGTGTTTTCTTGCACACCCTCCAATAGCGTGGCCACACATTATTTATTCTGCACCTTGCTCAGTGCTTGCAATGAGAGAGGCTTAGAAACCTTCCTTGCACCAACTGCTGCTGTAAAATAAGGCTTGAATTAAAGTGATTTTTTTTTCCATCTGAAATTGTATTGATGTCCAAAATACCTTTAATCCTGGCAGCATGGATTACCTCTTACCATGACCATTCCTCATTGCTCCCTGGCTGTGGGGTTGATTTTCCTTTGAACTGGAATGAATTTTGCACTAAGGTGTTTGAAACAAAGAGGGTTGATCTAAAAATGAGACCTTTCACTTGACCCCGAGCAGTTCTCTCATTCAGAAAACAACTCCAGCTCTGCGCCTCTCTCATTCCATTTGGATGAAAAAGATGAAATGGTGAGTTCATTTCATCCTTCAGCAGCTCCATCCTCAGGGCAGCTCTGGATTTGGGATGGATTTGGGGATGGAAGATCCCTGCACTGTGCAGGATCAGGGTGTGGGTGGTGCAGAGCACAGAGCAGGGCCTGGCTGGAGCAGCCTCCCGGGGTTAAGGTGGGAAGATGGGAATCTCCATCCGTGCATCCTCTGTGATGCAGAGCAAGGAGCTGAAGGCAGCAGCAGCTGCATCCTCACCTTGGGAATGCAGATCCAGGGCTGGTGTGGGGAGCTGCAGATAACTCGTCAGAAGTGTACAGGAGCTTTGACTCCGTGCAGGCAGGGCTGAAGGATGATAAATGCTCCGGAGTTCGTCAGCCTGGTGACACCTGGAATAGCAAAACACTGCTTGGTATATTCAGGAGCTTGAGCTTTAATCTCTGACTCCTCAGCTTCTCATTTTTATATGTGACATTGCTGGGAAATGAATTTATATATGAAATCATTTCTATCTGAAATCATTTATACATGATGTGCTGAGAAATGAAATATTTTCAGCTACATCGTTCAGAAAAGTTGAGCCACATTGGAGAGGAAATGAGCAGTTCTCTGTTGAGACTGGGTTTGGATGTTGTATAGTAAATAATAATTAGGGTGATAAAAGTCTGCAGTGAACAATTATCCATTCCACAAACAAGGCAGGTGTTTGAGGGGGAAAATAGGAGGCAATTGGGCAATGAGGCTGTAGCACAATGTGTGAGCACAATGCAATTTGCACAGACAATTTAAACCTGGCACGGGCCGCTCTCGGAGCACCTGACATGGAAACCTGGCTACGTCCTGGACATGATTTTTGATGTAACACCACATTAACAATTATGAATCTTTCTGTGCAGAATAACTCAGTGCTCCTGGCTGAGCTCAGGCCTTGGAACAGCCTGAGCTGTGGGAGAAACAAAACAGAGGAGGTGAATATTTGGTATTTGGCTCCAGTTCGGCCGCTGTGTCGTGACTGCCCTGAATGAGGGGAGACGTGGCCGCTGCACATTTGTTATTCCACCCTTTCCCTTCAGTCCAGCTCACTGCAAATCCAGCCCTGAAAGAAGGGGCATTTGCTGTTTGCAAACAGCTCAGCCAGGTTCAGGAGCATCCTGCTGGCCCTCCCAGCCGTGATGGGGATTTGCCGGCCATCCTGGGATGCCGAGGCCGATTCCCAGCCCTGCCACGGTGCTTGTGGGGTGGAGGGAAGGCAGCAGGAGCCACATCCCTGCTCCCAGCGTGCTGTGCTGGGTGTGTGGGCAGCCTGTCCCCCCTTCCCACGGTTTCTGTGTCCCTGCAGCAGGGATTGCGCTGCTCCGGCCCAGCTCCCTCGCCGGGTGAAAATGTTTCATCTCAGACAAACACTTGTCTCATTATTGGCCTGCGCTGGCTCTGCACTATCTGCTCACTGCCTGGCTTGGAGACACCTGTTCTGTGTCCAAGCATTCGAGAGAAAAAACTCTCCAAAGCTGTCAACAGACATGAAAAGGCTCCCTGTTTCCATGGGAACGTGCTCCGCTGAGCCCCGAGGATAATGAACTGCTCCCCGCCTGCAGAAACACCGGCCGCTGCTGCTGGGAGAGCTGCGGGAGCTGCTCCCGGGGCTGCTCTGGAGCTGCAGGTCCCTGGGGCACTGTCCTGTGGGAGCCATTCCCAAAGGCCACGCTGTGCCTTGGCAGTGCCCACGGAGGGGATGGATGTGGGGCCTGTGCTGGAGGAGCTGGAGCACACAGCGGCTGCTCCCGCGCTCATTCCCTCCGGAGCTCAGCTCCTCCAGCCTCTCGCCAGTGCTCTGTGTCAGGGATGGAACATCGTGGGATAGAACAGTGTCATGGGGCTGCTAAAATCAGCCTGGGGAGGGATGTTTAGTCCTGGGATCTGCGTCTCTTTTCAGTGGGAAAGTATTGGAAGAGTTCTTGTGCTGTGACTTCAGGGGTGCATCACAGAATCCCAGAATGTTTTGGGCTGGCAAGGACCTTAAAGCCCATCCTGTTCCACTCCTGCCATGGGCAGGGACACCTTCCACTAGCCCAGGTTGCTCCAAGCCCTGTCCAACCCAGCCTTGGACGCTTCCAGGGATCCAGGGGCAGCCACAGCTTCTCTGTGCCAGGCCTAACCACCCTCACAGGGAGGAAGTCCTTCCCAGTATCCCATCTATCTCTGCCCTCTGTCAGTTTGATCATGTCTACTCTGAGCCTGCTGTGCCCACCTTTTCCTTCTTACAGTCATGGAATCATTAAGGTTGGAAAAGCCCTCTCAGAGGGCCCTCTCAGAGTCCAACCATCAACCCAGCCCCACCCCCACGTTCACTGCTAACCCATGTGGTGCCACATCTCCAGGGTTTTTTAATATTCCCAGGGATGGTGACTCCATCGCTGGCAGCTGTGCCAGTGCTTTACAAGCTTTTCCATGTAAAAAAATTTCCTAATATCTAATCTAAATCTCCCGTGGCACAACTGATGGACATCCAGAGAGTTGGAAACTTGAACTGGGATAACTGGGAGAAAGAAAGGACAGGATCAGCAGGTGCTGGATAAGTGGAACAGGATGTCCTTCATAAAGGGCAGGCATCAGGCTCCACGAATGTCTTCAGGAATCTTTGAAGGCATCACAGGGTGTGTAGACAAGGTAAATCCAGCGGACAAAAATCCACTTAGATTTCTGGAAGGCTTCTGATCACTTTCCTCAGCGGAGCAGCTTAAGGATACTAAGCCCCTGTGGGCTAAGAGGAAAGGTCACCCCATGGGTAAGTGCTTGAAAGGCAGCAAGAGCCCCTCGCCGAGGGAGGGAGGGAGGCCAGCAGTGGTGCCCTGAAAGGATCTGTGTGCCTGCAGCTTGTTCCCAGTTCCCTGTGCTCATTAAAGGTCTGGAAGTCCAGTCAAGATGGACTGGAAAGGTAGATGATGCTGAGAAAGGGTGGTCAGGAAGGGAAGCACCTCGTGGGATGGAGTGACCAGGAATAAACTGGAGAATCCAATGCAGAGAAAGGCAGGGATGCACATGGGGGCAGGCACAGACCTCCCACGGGATGTGCTCCAGCCATTCTTCTGGCAATGGAGGGGAAAATGAGGTGTTTATTCACGTTGGGAGGTTTCTGTTTCCTACTGTGGTGTCTGATTGTTAACAGAGAAATTGAGCAGGGCACTTTGTGCTGCTCATTGGGTTTGTGGTTTTTTTAATCTCTGCACTCATGGCCCTTTAAAAGCTTAAGAAAACAGGTTCCCCTCTCCATGAGGCTTCTGGTTTTCTTAAGGGGGATTAGACAAGGTGCAAAGGCATCAGACTTTTCTGCAGAGAAGACAACAGTGAAGTGTCAAGCAGGGAAAGAAGGAAAACCCCTCTTGGGAGCACTTGTCACTTCTCTCTGTTATTTCAGGTGTCTCTGGCTCCTGCCACGGCGTTTCAGAGTGGTCTGTCCTGTTTATTTGATGTTCTAGACCAGAGGGAAAGGTCAGCTGAGGAGGTGGCCACTTACACTGGATGGCCATGATCCCAGAGGGATGATCCCACTTGCTACTGGGCTCCTGAGGCCCATTCCCAGCCCAGAAGAGAGTTCTCGGGGATGCATGTAGCCCAAAATAAAGCCAGCAGGAGCCAGCAGCCAGTTTAATGCTCGAGCCTGTAGCTGGAGTGCTGCAGGGATGATTCTCCAGCTTCTCCAGGTTTTCATTAGGAGTCTTTCAGCTCTAATGCCTGGGAGCCACTGCTGAGCACTGCCACTCTCTTATGTTACACGCTGTAGGAGAGTGAAAGCAAATAAGTCTAAAAGTGTGGAATAAGTCATCCTAATGTCAGGGATATGAGGTGTAAGTGCCCTGCTGATGGCAGAGATGTGATTAGCCCCGGGTCAGGAAGGTGTAGGATCACACAGCCAGCACTGCTGTGTGCTTAATTCTGGCAAGGTGCTTCAGCACTGCATCATTTATCCCTGTTCCAACCTCTGCAGCTGCCTGCAAGTGCTGCTGCCTCATCCTGGGCAGCCCCGAGGGCTGGCTGGGACACTGGGAATCTGTGCTTCCCAGTGCAGGACCCTGCTGGGGAAATTTGTTATCTTACCCTGCTCTTTCTCTTTTAACAAGGAGAAAAAGAAAAGAGCCACGGTGACAACAGACCAGAAAATTTAAATACAATAATGAGAAAACAGGTAATAAAAGTTAGTTTGGCAAGAGGCTGCCAGGGCTGGCGGGGTGTTCATTATGTGCTGGATCAGGAAGTCTATGAAATGTCAGTGTGAAGGGAATTCATTTCCCAGTAACAAGCATGACAGAGCAGTGAATCGAGCAGGAGGCTGTCTGCAGGCACCAGGGTGCTGAAGCCTCATCAGAATTTCACTTCCAGGGACTTTGCTTGCAGAACGTGTTCATTTGAAAAGTCCAATTTTTTGCCCAAAGCAAAGATTGGTCCATGCTCCGTGCATGGATGTGCTGCCAGGAGGAACACACCCACTGGGAACACCCCACCTGGGAACACCCCACCTTCCCTGCTTGGCCACAGGGGATCATCCCTTCCTGTTGTCTCGGGTCTTGCCTCTCCCAGGCTCAGATAATCCCACTGAGGATCTGTGCTCATCTTTCAAGGACTTTGTGCCCATTGGTGTGACATGGAAAACCTGTTATGGGCAAATCCATGGAGCTCTGAGGAATTCAACAGTTCTGGGGAGGGGAATATCATCTCAGAGCTGAGGCATGGGAGGCACAGAGCAGGGAGGGGAGGATGCAACAAGCTGAACCACGGGAATATGAGTTTATAGGGAATTGGCAAACAAAGACTAAATCTGGAAGGTGGGTCTTGTCCAAAACCTGCTCTGCAGGGTCAGGCTGGAGGTGAGGATTCTGCAGGCTCTGAGATCAGTGGGTGCAAAAGCAAACACACACATCACACAGGTGGCGTCTCTGGAGATGGCTGTGCCAAAGTGGAAAGAAAAGTGGGATATGGCCTGTAATCAGGGGATGCTGATCCCAGAGCCCCGTGCCTGCCAATGGGAGCATGAGGACACCACGGCATATTTTGGGAGCCCAGGCTGGCTGGGCAAAGCATGAAACTTTCACCAAACCACAGGGTTATAAAGCCCAGACTAAAACATCCCTTGAGCCCAGGCAGGGTGCAGCAGTTTGGAGTTTTTCCAGGGAGCCTCACGGAGGGATGGTGGAAGGGAATCACCCCTCCAGGCACTGTTGGAGCCGCGTTACTGCTGGGAACCCTTCGGTTCACCTGGAAGTCCTGCTGAGCCCTCCCCTGGAACAGTCACTCTCTTTTCCTTGGACCTGCCCTCTCCCATCCCCTGCTGCCATGAAGTGCCACCCAGCCTTGCTGTGGCAGAGATTTCCAGGCAGGGGCCATCCAGAGTTGTGTCTTTCCTATAGTTTTCTCCATTAAATCCATCCTGGGTCCCCATCATCCCAGTTGGACCTTTTTCTCTCCTCCCAATGTCTTGGAAGAGCAAACCCTCTGTGCTGGGCATGAGCCAAAACTTGGATGGAAGAAACTCAATGTTCCCAATCCAACCAAGGGACTGCTGGGTCTGACATGGCTCACACAAGGAATTTATAGCTCTGGGATGAATGCTCTGGAAGTGAGACACATATTAGGCTGAAAAAAAAAAAAGGAAGAGGAACTAAGAGGCAGGACTATAAAGATGGAAGTCCTCCAAAAGAGAGACATTTAGTGCTGGGACTTCGCAAGTCAGACTCGGTATATTATATTTTTATTGCTACAAGAGTCTGCTTGGTAATTTCTGCTGCCCTATTATTGCAAGGGACTTAATTGCACGGTGGCTCTCACTGAGCACTGGGAATCTGCAGGAGGCAGCCAGGGATGGAGCAGCCCGACATCCGGAGCCTGCGGGTCTGGAGCCGGGTGGGACTTCTTGGCCGTGGGGCTCTTTCCTTGTGATTGAACAGGAAAATGGAAGAGCTGAGAAGGAAAGGCTGAAACAAATGGCACTGTTCGAACCTTGCAATGTGATTTTTAAATGAATATCTGCAGCCCCTCTGGGCTGCCTGCATAGGCGGGACTGGCTGTCTCACTCCCTGCTCCTGCCAAGGGCTGGAGCGCCTTCCCTTGGCTTTAAGTCCTTTGATCTCTCACATGAAGCACATTGATTAAAAAACAGAGGGAAAAAATGGGCAAGAGTGCAGCAGGACCCAAGACTGTGGAGGGCAGCGGGTTTGCAGCAGCCTGCAAATGTTTTGCTGCTAACGTGGCCTTCCTCCGTGGCTGGAATGACTCAGGCACACAAGGTCTTAACAAGGTGCAGAGCTCAGGTGGCAGGAGGCTTCCCTGCTCCCAAGCACAGCTGGAAGCAGAAGCAGGAGCGTGTGAAGCTAGAATTCCTGTGGATTTAGGGGAAAACAGACTGTACTCAGCTCTTTGGACAGTGTAGTTACAGGCTGCAGTGAGTTGTCCCTAACAGAATTGCCTCCTAAGGGGCAGCTCTGGAATACACTGCTCAGGGGAATTTGGTTGAATTTCTCCCAGATGGCCATGTTTCCAGTGTAGGCAGATCACCAGCTGTGGGGCTGCAGGTGATGAAGTGCCTTTGAGGATGAGGATGGGACAGGAATCCCAGAGCTGTGAGCCTGCCTGGCCCGACCAGCCTCTCCTGGCTGTGTGGTGTGTGCCTGTGGCAGCGCTGGCTCAGCTCTGCCTGGATCAATCCAGTTAGGGACACGAGCTGCCTCTCGGCATCTGCTCTGCTTCCAGGTCCTCTGGAGCCGGCTTTGGGTCTCCACACCTGTGTCTTCCTGGCCTTTTTCCTGTTGGACAAACCAAATAGTATCGTAGGAGTTGTGATATGTGTTCAAATCCACCCTTCCTCCCAAGGGCCTCCCCTGTTTTCTCTGTATTCATGGAATCGCAGATGGATTTGGGTTGCAGGGAACCTTAAAGCCCATCCAGTCCCACCCCTGCCATGAGCAGGGACACCTTCCACTAGCCTAGGTTGCTCCACGCCCTGTCCAGCCTGGCCTAGAACACTTCCAGGGGTGAGCAGCCACAGCCTCAGCAATTGGCAAGACGGGGATAAAGCAGCACCTCTGATTTTCTTCCAAGGCAGAGGATGGAGCATTTGCCTCCTGGTTTATTTTCCTATTTCACCTCATGAACAACTTTCTGGGTGTCTTGCCACCTTTTGGGCACTTCATTATTCTTCCATTTCCCTGAAGGAACCCACGTGTAAAGCTGGGGGGTGCTTTTAACCATCGTGGCTTTCGTGGCACCGTGACTTACAAAGCTCTTCCCCAGGCAGGGAGGAGCAGAGCCCTGCCCATGAGTGCCACGTGTGTCACACACAGGGCGCACACCCCTCTGTAAACCTCACCCTGGAGGTGCCTGGCATGGTTCTTTGGGAACGAGAGCTGCCTGCACCCCTTTCTGTGCCTGCACCATCCCAGTGCAGCTTTCAGATCAATGCCTGCCTCTAGCACGGCTTGCCAGGGAATAATCCTGGCATTAGCCCTGTTCCCACTGGGCTCGGATTTCTGTTAATTGTTTCAGCCGCCCCGACAGCCCCAGCCTCTCATCAGCGTGTTCTCCGCAGCCCCGCAGCTGTTCCCGAGCCGGGGCTGTTCCCAGGCTCCCCGTGCTTGGGAGCGCTCAGGCTGGACCGAGCCCACCAGGACAAGGGACGCGCTGCTCGGAGGAGCCCACCCAGCTCGGACGCGTGACCCCGGCGCTGCCGGAGGCAGGAGGAGCTCCTGACATGTGGGGTTTTATGGATTTGTGTTCTCTGGCACCGGGGCTGAGCGGCTCTGCGGGGGCCAGCCCGGTCTGGAACAAATCAGGGAGCCCTCAAAGTGCTTTGTTGTGTTTCTGGCTGAGGGACTGAGTAAGTTTTGCTGCCTTTGCTGCTCTCCCGTTCCCGGCGAGGCTGCGGGAACGAGCACGGGCTGCGGGGAGCGTGCTGGGAAGAGGATTCTGCTGGAGCAGGATGAAGGCTGTAACTCCCTTTTACCGCAGGCTCCGCTCCAGGCAGGCACTGGAATCTTCCGCTGGCTCTGCCCACCAGCCACTGGGGCCAGGAATGCTGCACTCCCGCGCTCTTGGCAGCAGGAAACAATTCCTTGCTGGCAAGTCTGTACACATGCACAGGATCTTTTCCGGCAAGATTTGTGATGTTTTCGAAGACATAAAGTAATTTGGGTCTGATTAAATCATTGGAATGGCTGGCGATGGATGATTTGTCAATTCATCTTGCGAAATGCTGGCAGCTGCCTCGGGGATCGGTGGGAGCTGCTTCCAAGGTCCCCCAGCCTTGGTCCAAGGGTTGTAACCCCCAAAGCCACAGCAGGGATGTTGGAAATAACTTCTTCTGTAGAAAAGAGCTGTTGTGTTGTCCTTGTTTCCTGCTCCTAAGGGCTGCTGCTCTGAAGGTCCTGTTGTCATCTCTGGAATACTGAGCAGGCTTGGGGTACGTTTGAAATGCAGAGATTAAATTCCTGTTGCTGAAAGGGGATCAAGGACCCGGAGACCACAATACCTGCAGGGTCTTGCTCACAGTGGGCTGCAAGGGCCTTTGCACTAAAGGAGAACAAATGGAAACCACAATGGTTTCCTCTTCCATTAGAAGAATATTCAAAGGGAAGCTGGATTCTCCCTCTTTTCTTTTTGCAGCCTCCTTAAAGTGGGGTGTTTTAGCAATATGCAGCCAACTTTGTTTGTGCATTAAATATAAATAAAAATATAACAGAGCCAATGTCATGGGAAAAGAATATCACAGACCTGGGGACTTGGACCTTTGGGGCTAACAGGATTTCTGAAGATGGTGTCAGGCTTACCCCTCTCTTTAGGGCTCACTTGAGGAGCTCACCTGCATTTTTACAGCTGTAATGTGAAGGGATTAAGAAGCAACTGGAGCTGTTGTACCTCTGCTCCTGAAAAATGCAAATCCCAAGCTCGGTATTCACAGGATCCTGAAGATCAAAGACACAGCTCTGTGGATGTGGCATGGCTCTGCTGCTCCTGCTGAGAAAGTCAGCCTGTGGGGACAGCTCTGGGAGCTGTGGGAGCTGCTGGCCAAGCTGAGAACAGCCACAGAAGCTGCTCTCACATTCCTATCCCAGTTTTTCCTGCTGTGCTCTCAGGGCTCTGTGAACCTGTCTCCTGAGGGAGCACGTGGGGATTGCCCACTGCCCGCCTGGCGTTCCAGGGGTGAGGACTGCACAATTTTTCAGCTGCAGTTTGTAGAGAAAACAGCTTCTGGAAATACATTGCAAAGCTGATTCTTCGGACCAGGAATGCTTTTCCTTAAGGTACCTGGGGAGAAAGGGATTCATGTTGGATGTAATGAGTTAATACAAACGGCACAGATTGGATGTTTTGCCTCGGGATCAGGCAGAGTCGGTGGCTTTTGTCACAGAGCAGTGCTACACTGGATCTTCACAAGGAAGGAAATTTTCCTGAGGGAAAGCATTGCCAATGTGCACGAATTAATTTCTGTTGAGACATGGAGCTGGGGGCCCGCAGAGGCTGCGGAGGAAGGGCCTGGAGCATCTCGGTGCCCGGGAAAGGCTGAGGGAGCTGGGGCTGCTCAGCCTCGACAGGAGCCCCAGCTGAGAGGGGCCCTCAGCCCCGGCTGTCCCTGTCTGCAGGGACGGGCAGAGCAGGGCCCGGGCTCTGCTCCGGGGCCAGCAATGGCACCAGAGCCACGGGCAGCGACTGATGCCAGCAAGTTCCACCTGGACATGAGGGAGAACTTTCCTGGGCAGTGATGGAGCCCTGAACAGATTCCAGAGAGGGTGTGGAGTCTCCTCCCTGGGGATGCTCCAGAGCTGTCTGGACACAATCTGTGCCGTGGGCTCTGGGACGGCCCTGCTGGAGCAGGGAGGTGGCACCAGATGGACTCACTGTGGTCCCTTACAGCCTCACCCACTCTGGGATTCTGCATGACTCTTCTTGGTGGGAGGTTCTTGCACCATAAGGCAACATTTTGCTGAGCAATTGCTGCCCCCAAACATTTTCACATCTCCGTGAAAGATTCTGAACATTTGGGATAAAAATTTCTCCCGAGTGAAAACATACTCAAAAATAAAGTGGGAAAAATTCAGCACAATTCTTACCCCACTACATTATGAAGGATAGGGAATGAGATTTTCCATACCTTACACTGCTGTTCCATATTTCTTCGTGGATCTAAACCCAGTTTTACCTAAAGCTATAGGGGCACATACTCTGCAATCACTTTGCACTCAGGAATACGTGTTTGCAAATGGAACACTAATCATTCCCACTTTCCCAGCCTGTCTCCGAGGAATACATAATGTAATAAAGCAGACAAAAGTTGTGTGAATGGGGGAGCTTTATCAGAACTGCTCCTGGGGTGCTCATCACAGGCTCATCACGGAGCGACGTGACAGCAATGCCAGGCGGGAACGCTCCGCTGGGAAGGATGGCACCGGCACTGGGGCTTGTCACATCCTGACAGCATTCCTGGAATATCTGCTGGCACTGTGGTAATTAACTCGCCCCACCAGCGAGCACCGAGGGCTTGGCTTGCACGGGGTGGGTGAGAATGGGGATTAATTTGGGCTATCAGTTATTTATTTATTTATTTGTTGTGCCTGGGAACGCTCTCCTGCGAGTGCCACACCACTGGCAGAGGGGAATTCAGTCTTTAGGACTGGATGTTTCCCTGGCTCCTATGCAGGTGGGAATGGAGCTGTGTCGAGTGACAACACCCAAAACAGAGCAGCTGCGGCTGCCCCATCCCTGGAAGTGTCCAAGACCAGGTTGGACAGGGCTTGGAGCAGCCTGGGACAGTGGAAGGTGTCCCTGCCCACGGCACAGGATGGAAGGAGAAGGTGTTTAAAGTCCCTTCCAACCCAAACCATCCTGGGGTTTTGTGAAATGGGGAGATCCCTGCAGGGACTGCAGCACTGAGCTGGGGCTGGCTCTCTCTGACTGCCGTGGGCTTCCTGGTGGAAAGGCCAAGGGAAAAGACTCAGTGGCATGTTCTGTTTTTCTGATGTGTGTTGAGAGCAGGACACACTGGGATGGATCCAAGGTAGAGGACACACTCAGAATTCAAAAGTTGCATTAAGGGAAGCGATCCTATTAATTTGCTTTTCCATATGTTTCCATAGTTAAAAATTCTCAAATCTTTCTGCATATAAAATTCCCCCTGCTGCAGTGTTGCATCAGTGGGGGTTCATGTTTTGGGGGGAAGAGGATTTGGGAAGCAGGAGTAGGTTTTGGTTGCTTTCAGAAATCTTTTGGGGAGAATTAAGTAAAGGCAGTGAAACATCCCAGTTTATCCCCGCTGAGATCCTGACCTCACATGGCAGCAAAGAGGACTCTGTTTCTTACACAAGTAGGAAGTTCAAGGTGTGATGCATGTGCAACTCCGTTGCAGTTATCCCATGTGGAGCAGCTCACTTTTCCCAGAGGGCAGGAACAGCATCTTCCTCAGCATTTCCCCCAGCTTCTGCATTTTGGAGCCTGATTTTCCCCTCCTTGCTCCTTTGCATGTTCCTTGCTGACCCAGCTGATCCTGGAGGAGGAGGAGGGAGAGCCTGCTGCTGGGAAATGTCCTGCTCCATCTCCTGCTGCCAGGGCAGGCCTTTGCCAGGAAGAGGGATGTGTATCCTCTGCTCCCTCCCCTCCCAGCTCAGCAGCAGCTCCTGTGCATGGCCCTGTTCCCAGTACATAATGGGCTCTGCCTGATATCCATTCTCCCTCTTCCTAATGAAGTGGTACCACCTTGGTGGCAGAGCCAGCCTGGAAAATAATAAAGGATGTTGCACTTGGAGGCACGGGAAGGCAGGCCCTGGGGATTGATCCTCCCCGAGACACAGGAATTATTGCAATTACCCAGCAATTGGAGGGAACGCAGAATGGAGCTGCAGACTTTCCAGGCACGCTTTTCCAGCATTAATATTTTTAATTAAGGTTATTGGCAGTGAGTTAAGATTTTGGCAAAGCAGATGGCACAACCTGAGGGGTGGGCTCTGCTTGTCCCCGTGATGGGGGACAAGATGCAAAGGTGCTTCTGCAAGTGTGCTTTGGGCCTTGCAACCCCTTCTTTCCTCCTGCTGAGGGGTCACTGCAGGGACAATGCCATTCTCCTCCAGTTCAGGGACTATTTTATGAATTTTATGAAAATTCCAAGAGTAATGAAGTCTCCTGCTCGCTCCTTGGCTTCTGCTGTTACAGACAGGGATCCAGGAGATGTGGTGAGGCTGCCAGAGGATCAAAGGCATTTCATTTTTTGAAAGCATCACATTGATTTTCAAATCAATCTGGTTTACGTACTTCTGGAGACTCTTCCACCTCCACCCCACCTTGGCTATCTCATAACACTTTTATGAGTTTAAGAATCTCTAATAATCAGTTAAGGAGTCTCTAATTATCAGACACTAAGTGGTTTCCCCAAGGTCACGTAGAAAGGCAGTGTCAGATCAAGGCCAGGTCCAATACACCCGTGGATCATCCTAAATCCTTAGGCCAAAAAGTTCTGCTGTGAGGGGCTTTTTGGGTGGTGGTGTGGGGTTTTGGGATGTATTAAACAACCACAAAGGGTAAACAGCCCTGCTTGTCCTCTGAGGTCCTCACCTCGAAAATGCTATAGTTGGGTTGTTCTGCCAAAAAATGAGACCCTGAGGTTGCCAGGAGGTTGTTGGCTTGTACAGGACATTACTCCACCTTCTGTGGGAAGGACATAAGGCTATGTGGGCGTTTGGCTTTGGAAGTGGGAAGGCAGCAGTAGCCAAAAAACCAAGTTCATACTGCATATTGTATTATATTATATTATATTATATTATATTATATTAATCAGGAGTGTTTAGTTTTTGAAGGGTCTGCTGCTCCATGTCTGCACAGTGAGGAAGGAAGGGTGCTTCCAAAATATCCCATTTAGGGTTTGCAGCTGGAGCCAGTGGTCATAAGGTCAAGGTTAAGCTTTGGGACGGTGGCTAAGTGACCTCAGGTTTCTGGAGTGGGGCTAATAGTGTGTGTCCTCGCACATTGCCTCCTGTCTGGAATTGTTATCCAAAGGTTTCCTTTGCCCTCGACTACCAGAGCCAGCTGTTGGATGGGCAGGGAAAGGAGGTACTCTGGCACACCTGGAGAAGGCTGCAGGCAAACATGGAGAATTCCCTTCCTCAACACTCCCATTCAGCATTTTAAATACCTGGGTGCAGTCCTCAGCATCCTGGAAGTGTCCAAGGCCAGCTTGGATGGGGCTTGGAGCATCCTGGGATGGTGGTAGTTTTTCCTGCCCATGGCAGGGGGTGGAACTGGATGGGATTTAAGGTCCCTTCCCACTCAAACCATGCCATGGTTCTATTTACATGAACCGACCCACCTGGACCTTTCCACCCTCACTGCATTTAAGGCAGCATTTTCTGGAGCTTGAATAAAAGTCAACTCCACATAACGATGCCATATTTCAACATTACCACCTTTTCTTCCATTTTGGAAAAGCTTCACCTCCATCTCTGTCAAAGCTGACAGGAAAAGTTTGGTCTGGATTTTCCAGCTCCTGAGCTCTGTGAGGAGCTGATGTAAACTGGACCACACAGAGATGGTGGAAACCTTGCACCTTGCAAGTGACCCACAGCTCGTGTGTCCCAGCCAGTGGATGCTGATATCATAAAGGAATAATATCCATCATAATTCCGTAGGCAGCAGGCAGCTCAACCTATCTCTACTCTTTCAATTTCAACCCAGATGCAATTTATCAACAACCAGTGGTTGTTTATTAGGTTAATTCACAAGCTGTTTGTCAGGCACACACAGGGGTTTATTAACAGTATAAATCCCATAAGATCTTTCATTTCCCCATGCCTGTGACTGTAGGTGCTAATTTAGTAATTTAGACCTCACATATGACCTGTCCTTAGCCTTTTAAAATAAAAGTCAAACCTGACAGGAGATTTTTCTCTTTAAGTGAAGATCAGCTTGGACAGGACTTCCCCTGGTCTAGGGGAAGGGGCAGGGGATGGAATGGGATGAACTTTTAGGTCCTTCCCAACCCAACCCATTCCATGATTCTAAAGCCAACCTGCAGGATCTGGGGAGAAGGGAGAAGAGGATGGCTCCTGTCCCTGTGCCTCTGAAGCCCAGGGCTGAGCTGCAGTGAGCAGCTCCCCAGAAGTAATTTCCAGGCGAAATTGCTGTAAAGAAAAAATTGACTTTTGACATAGGCTGATAAGCACTGATGTTTGTTTCCAAGGGCTTGTATTTTATGCAATTTAATGCCTAACAATGACTGACAACAGTGGTGATGGTGAAAAACATTAAAAAGGAGGGAACTGCAGTCATTTCCAGCTGCAAGCTTCTCTCCTGGTGGGCTTTTTCCTGTGATTTTCAGCATTTAGCCTGGTTGTTCTTATGCCATTGGTTTTGCAAGCTGAGACTTGCATCCCCAACACTGAATTTTCAGCTGAAGCAAACCCAAAAGTCTCCACAAAGGATGCGGTGAGTGTTGCCTCATCTTTGAAGAGGAAACATCTTGTCCCTGTCAGATTATCCTCATGAATGGGGAAAATGCAATGAGGTTATGTCCTTCTAAGAGACACCTCTGAACTGGAGTTCCTGCTGAAAGTCCTGTTTTGAAGGGAAGAAAATCTCAGTTAAGCTCAGTGTTTTCCCTCATCAATCATTCCCATTCAGGTCGATACTTCCGTTAGGACAAATATAACAAGGAGCTGGAGTCTGGAGGCCAGAAAGGAGTGAGCAGCAGGAGCCTCTGATTCTTCTTTACTGGTGGTTAATGTGGTGTGGTCTAAAATAAATCCCTTCAGGACACTCAGAGCCTCTTTTAAGTGCGCTGAGCCTGGCAGAGCTTCTGACCATTCCCTGCTCTGTGTCATCCATGGTGTGAGCCCTGCTCACTCTTCCCATCTGTCCTGGGAATGGTGAGGTGGAACAGCATCCCATTCCCAAGCAGAGCACAGTGGAGACAGAGAACAGGAGTGTGAGCATGGTTTGAGAGGACAGGGGGGTTGGAATGTCCTTGGAGTGGGTCGGGAGCCTTCCAGATATGGCTTCCTCTGAACCTGGAACTTGTCAGTGCTGGAAATGTGCTGTCCCAGGGGGGTGTTGATCCATCAAACAGTGGAGGTAAAGGGGGGAGGGCACAGCCTGGATGTGGGGCCCAGGGCTTGGTATAAACAGAACCCTCTGGCATTTCTCCTCACTCTGAGAAAGACATGGAGGGACTGGAGCCTGTCCAGGGAAGAGAACGGGGCTGGGGAAGGACCTGGAGCACCAGAAGTGGCTGAGAGACCTGGGTGGGGCTCAGCCTGGAAAAAAGGAGGCTCAAGGGGGACCTTCTGGCTTTCCACAAGTCCCTGACAGGAGGGGGCAGCTGGGGGTGGTCAGGCTCTGCTCCCAGGGAACAGGGACAGGATGAGAAGAAACAGCCTCAAGATGTGCCAGAGGAAGGCCAGGTTGGATATTGGGAAGATTTCTTCTCCTAAAGGGCTGTCCAGCTCTGTCACAGCTGCCCAGGGCAGTGGTGGGGTCCCCGTTCCTGGAGGGCTTTAAATGCCATGTGGATTTGGCACTTGGGCACATGGGTCAGGGCAGTGCTGGGGAACAGTTGGACTCAGTGATCTTGGAGGGCTTCTCCAACCTAAATGATTCTGAAGAAGTTTCCTTAGAGGTAGGACTTCTCATTAAAGGTTGGACTGGAAGATCTGGGAGGTCTTTTCCAACCCTGCTGGTTCCATGCTTCTATGAAAGTGTCCTGGGGAATGTGGCAGTTGGTGACTCCACCTCCTGTCTTTGTTTCAGTGCCATTCTCGACGGCCACCATGGCAGATGTTGACCCAGTTGCCCAGTTTTTATGGACTGTTGATCCAAGGATCCTGAGTCAAACTCTTTTCTGGTGTCATAGCTGATGAATTCCCGTCTGGATCCAGATATAATCCTGGAACCACCAGGAGCTTGGGGGTGGTTGGAAAGTGCTGAAGTGCTGTCAAGTGAGGTGGGCTCAGCAGAACGAGTCTGTTGACAGCCTGGAGCATGAATACTTCATGCTTCATCCCTCATATAGAGCCCTCTTTGTTTATTCCCATCTTTATTCATCATCATCATCGTTATTTATTAATTAAGTTGCTTTGCCAAGCCAACAGCGTGAGCTCATGTCTGGACTCGAGTGCATCCATAATTAATTGCAACAGTTGTGTTATGTTGTCATGAGCAAGAGAGTCTCAACAAAAAGTCTCTGGAAATTCAGAGATTATATCCACAATCCAAGTGCTTCCTGAGCAAGAGGAAGAACTGGAGTCCAACGTGTTGTTTAAGGGATTCATGTTTGCACTACACCTTCAGAAATGACTGATCCTCTGTCGCCCTGTCAGGAATCATCCTGAGCAGCTCCAAGTCTGCTCTAAATCAAATCAAGTTTTTCCTTTTAACACCAACTTCCTTCCCCCGCTGCACTGACCTTCCAATGAGAGGCAGGGAGGAGAAGATATCACACGTAAAACAAAGTGAGAGGAGCCCACAGAGAGGGAACTGAATTCCCCCTAAATGTCACCTTGCCAGTTGGCTTTTATTGTTTTGATAGCGAGGCAATTCCGCTGACAAATCCGTTATCGGCCGCGTGCCGCACAAAAGCGGGAACGTACCAGGGCATTGGGAAGTCCTTCTGAAATAACACAGCTCCGAGGAGCACTTGTTAGGGGCCAGGGATACAAATGCATTCCAAGCATCCGGAGAACTCTGTAGAGGGGGCATAAATCAATCCTGCTTAGGCTGCGCCGTTCCCTGGAAAGTCTCGGCATTTGGATGCACGGCAGCAGAGGAAGTGGGAGCTCCGTGGGACAAGGGATGCAGAGGCAGCAGCCTCCTGCTCCTGGTAAGAGGAATTTATTCCAGCCAGCACCGGGTAGCCTTCCTGCTGATAAACTTCTGTCAATAGCCTGAGATCAGGGAGGAAAAGGGAAGGAGAAAAACCCTTTAATCCTCCCATCCTTCCTAATTTTATTGCCCTCCTGTGCCTTAAAGCCGGTTCCTGGTTTAGACAGAAAGGTGCTTTCTTCCTGCAGGACACGGGCCTTGGAGGAACACCTGCTGGGAATGGCAATTCCTGCTGGGAGGGGTAATCTGGGGGCTTGTCTTGCCTCTTGCATCAAGGCAGCACAAGTGGTGCCAGGGACACCTTCTTCCACCTGCACAGGACAGGAGGAAACAGCCTCAAGGGGAGGGTCAGGTTGGACATCAGGAGGAATTTCTTCACAGAAAAGGTGGTCAGGCATTGGGAGGTGGTGAAGTCCCCATCCCTAGAGAAGTTCAAGGAAAACTGGATGTGGCACTCAGTGCTCTGGGCTGGTGACAAGGTCAGGATCAGTCACAGGTTGGACTTGATCACCTTGGACATCTTTTCCAACCTCAGTGATCCTGGGACTCTGGGATTTTCAGCGTGGGCATGGGAAGGTTTTTAACAGCTGGGAGAGTAGTTGGACACAGGTAAGCAGAGTTTGAGTCTGAGCAACCCGTGTCCTGACTCAGCTTTGGGATTTGCCTTTCTTTTTACCCTCTCCCACAGTAATGGTTTATATGCTGATCCCCTCCTTTTCCCATCCTTTCCAAGCTTTCTTCCATGCTTATACTTCCCAATGCCAGTACACAGACCATTCAGGACAGTTTCTTGAAATAAAGCCTTTGCTTGAAAGAATTTAAAAATAGGCAGAGTTGAGTGAAAGGTTTTGCTCAAAGACTAAGAATAAAACATGAACTTCAGCAGTTTTATCCCTTTTGCTTTTCTTCTTCCTAAGAGACTCTTTTCAAAAGCCAACATGAAAAAATCTAAATACATGAGGTTAATCACATGTTGTAAATGCACACTAAATAAATGTCTAATTTGAGCTGTGTCTGTGCTGTCAGGGGACTGCGCAGGCCGTGACCTCCTGCGCGTGGAGGATTCCCAGGAACCACACGGATTTATTTTATGTTTCAGTTAACTCCATCCGTAGCTGCTTCACTGCAGTTTTTGTTCAAAGCACTGGAGATTGATGGGCACACCTGGAGCTGAAGCCAGTGAGCTGTTTAGAAGTCAGGTCCATTCCCATTAGCTCCTAGGCTTAATTTACTGCACATGCAACCCCGGAACTCCATGTTGTTATGTTTGATGCTTTCTTATAAGGCCAGAGTTAAAATCAGAGAATTCCATAATGGTTCAGGTTGGAAGGGACCTTGAAGCTCATCCACTTCCATGGGCCTTCCACTGTCCCAGGTTGCTCCAAGCCCTGTCCAACCCGACTTTGGACACTTCCAGGGATCCAGGGGCAGCCACAGCTTCTCTGGGCAACCTGTGCCATGGCCTCACCTCCCTTACAATGAGGAATTCCTTCCCAATATCCCATCTAACCCTGCCCTCTGGCAGTGGGAAGCCATTCCCCCTTGTCCTGTCCCTCCATCCCTTGTCCCAAGTCCGTCTCCACCTCTCTTGGAGCCCTTTAAGGCACTGGAAGCTGCTCTAAGGTCACCCCTCTCTTTTCCAGGCCTTCTCAGCCTTTTTACCTTAGAACACAGCATGCACAAGGAAAAGCAGCTCCCCAAATGCTCTCAATCCCTCCACAAAAGGCTCCATTCTTCCACAGCTTTGGGACAGGAGCAGAGGAGAATTCCACCCACCCCTCCCCCCTCCCGAAATCAGCATCAGAACAGTAGCGCTGAGGATTTGCATCGAGCATCCAGCAGCTCCTGCTTGTGGAGCTGTGAATGTGTTCATTTTTTACCTTCAACAAGGTCATTCCCACTGCTAAGCATAATCCTGACACATTAGCAGGAGTGCTGTCCAATTCATTCACACTCCATTAAGCAGCACTGCTGGGAAGTTTTTCCTGCTCTCTCCGAGTTCTCTCCCCCCAAGTCACACACAGGGAGCCATCTCTCAGGAGCTCAGGTGGCTGTGAGGAGAACTCATCATGTCTTGCAGTGCCTGCACCCTGCTTCCTGAGGTGGGTGTGAAACCTGAGGCATCCTGGTGGGACTGGGGATCCCAGCATGGTGACTGGGCTGTAAACTGGACATCCCTTTCCCTGCAGGGCAGTGCACAGTGACATCCCGTGGCCTCTGTACCTCTGCTCTGCTTAGTGAGCTTCAGAAAAGTCACCATTTCAAATGTCACCATTGTCAGCTTCTCATCATTCCAGAGGAAAGTGGCAGCTGATTTTTCTGTTGCTTCCACCTGGGATTTCCGTCAAAATCTCTCCAGGCCACTGCCTGCATTTCAGACTTGCTTCCTGGGAAAACGCAGTGCTGGGGTTTTGACAGGAACCTTTCCACCGAGTTGGAAAGATCCTCTGTGGGTTTGTTTCACTGCCCTGATTTTGTGACAAAGCTCAGGGAGAGTCTCTTGCCTCGTCCTGCTTGGATGGGTGTCAGTTCTGCATGAGCTGGGCCAACTCAGGAGGGTGCACAAGGAAATATTCCCTGTCAATTAAACTGGAGAAAGTGTCAGCAGGAGAGGAGTGCAGCGGCCTCCTCTGAGAGCTCTCCCTGGGGACAGCAGGTTCTTTCCTGTCTGGACTCCATGAGCCACTTGTCCAGCCAGAAGTTCTCACAGCTGGAGACACAGACCAGTGTGCCAGGAGACAAATTCCCTGTCTTCTAGAGCTTTCTCCAGTGGCTGTCCCCAGTTCAGACCTTTTTCTAGGGATGCTCCTTCTTTTCCTTACAGCTTTTAGACCAGCAATCAGATCAGTGGCTTGGGATCAAGTAAAGTTCTGGTTTAGTTCTGGTTCTTCATCCCATAGAGTTTATGATTCTAAAGAAGAACCCGAAGACTCCTCTGTGTGTGTCTCTCGCCTCTGTCATGCCTGGTTAGGTTACAGTTCATGGAATCATGGAATAACATGTTGGAAGGGACCTCAAACATCATCTGGTCCAACCTCTCTTAGCAAAAGCACAGTCTAGACAAGATGACCCAGTTCCTTGTCCAGCTAAACCTTAAAAGTGTCCAAAGTTGGGGAATCCACCACTTCCCTGGGGAGATTATTCCAATGGCTGATTGTTCTCACTGCGAAAAATGTTCTTTTGTGTCCCAATGTTCTATGGACAAGGTTTCCTCTGATCCTGCTGCAGTTCTGAGCTCCCCCTGAAGCCATGGGATAGGGAACATGGTTTGGAAAAATGAGAGCTGGAATTGTCATCTTGCTTTGGTCTGCTGGGAGCAGGGTGGTGTTGGCCCTGTTCTGGGCAGAGCTGGCCCAGCCCAGCCACCTGCCATGAGGTGCCCATGGTGCTCCTGTCTTGGTCCAAACCCCCAGGTTTAACTGAAGTCTCAGCAGAATAATGTGAGTCCATGGAAATCAATGGAGAAGAGCTGAAAACAATTGATTGGAATCAAAACACGCTGCAATCAGATTTGGAGGGACTGAACTAATGGATCATAAGGTGCCTGGTGAATGGGGCTGATTGAATTGAGCTGAAAGGTCCTGCATCTTCATTACAGCACCTGAAACCAGGACAGATGAGGAATTTTCTAACCATGTTTAGTGTCTTTTTTTAACTTCACTGATAACTGGATTGCAAACCCCGTACTTGGGAATTAACCCATGTGCACAGTGTTGGGAGGGGAAAAAGACAGAATTTGGATAGGACAAGGGGCAGTGACTTCACACTGGCTAAGGACAGGTTTAGATTGGATATTGGGAAGAGATTCTTGGCTGAGAGGGTGGCGAGGCCCTAGTACAGGATGCCCAGAGAAGCTGTGGCTGCCCCTGGATCCCTGGAAACATCCAAGGCCAGGTTGGATGGGGCTTGGAGCATCCTGGGATAGTGGAGGGTGTCCCTGCCCATGGCAGAAGATGGGACTGAATGAGCTTTTTCCCACACAAACCATTCTAGGCTTCTGGGATTTGCTGGTCACAGGCTGCTCCATGTCTGAGGACAGGCCAGAAACTGGATTTTGGAGCTCTGCTTGCTGCTGACTCCTTTATTTTGCCTCACTCAGCATTCCCAGAGTCAGTTTTCCATTTCTCCTGCCTTGTTTCGGCAGAGTTTGGAGATGCAGAGGTGTTTCCCACCATGCATTCATTCCATGTGCTGGCCAAGGCTAGTTATTCCTGCATGTTTTGTCAACAGTGATTTGTAGCATCTCCTCATTCCACCAAATCCTGCAAATTCTTTGGAATTTCCATTATCCTAATGTAAGGCTGCTCTCTATCACAGGAACAGAAGGCATGAATGATTCAGTAGTTTTTCTAAAACCCCATTTTTTGGTCAGACTGAAGTTCCCCTGTTACAAGGGATGATTTATTACTGCAGTGATTAAGGGACATTGTTGATATTTCTGAAAATTTCCTTTCGGAGCTGCAGGCTTGCCTGGAGTCAGAAGGCAGGAGAAATATGTGAATAACGGGGCGGGTAATGGAGCATTTGCAATTTCCCATTAAGAAGAGGCTCCTATTTGTTCCATGCTCCCACGGATG
Source organism: Promerops cafer (assembly GCA_013398275.1). Classification (NCBI taxonomy): domain Eukaryota; kingdom Metazoa; phylum Chordata; class Aves; order Passeriformes; family Nectariniidae; genus Promerops; species Promerops cafer. Next base: position 444,674 of record VZSE01002883.1, read on the forward strand.
GGTGGCGTGGATCTGGAGCCAGGTTGTCTTACAGCACTTGTCCTGTTGGAGCTCCGATAGGGAAATGGGAAAAATGTGTTCCCAGGAACTCAGCACCTTGATCCATCTTGTGACAGCCTGAAACATGCTGTGCAGGGAGGTTTGGAGTCCCCATCCCTGCAGGTGTCCAAGGAACACCTGGACGTGACACTCAGAGCTCTGGGCTGGGTGACAAGGTGGGAATCAGACACAGGCTGGACGCAGTGATCTTGGAGGGCTTTTCCAGTGATCCCAGGATTCTGTGATGTCTCCTACTTTCCCTGTCTCAAGTGCTCTCTTCAGCCCTCAGTGACCTTCACTGAGCATCACAAACACAGCCATGCCTTGAGCTGTCTGCAAACTCAACAGCAAAAAATATTTGGGGTGCCTGAGAAGGGCATCCACGAGACCCACCAGGACCCACTGGATCAGTCCTGTGCCTACAATTCCCATTGATCCCCTCCTGCCTCCCCTCTTTAATCAGGCACCTTGTAAGGGTGGGAAGGGACATCCACAGCCACACTCCCTCTCCTCCCAAACAATCAATGGTTATTAAGTGCATCTTTGGGTTGGGGAGGCGAGGAGAGAGACAGCAAGAATTCACATTGCTCATCAACCCGGAGAGACTTCATTTTCTATTAGGGCTGATAAACAAGCTGGGAAAATAAATCAGTTACCTGCTGCTACCTGACAGGCATCTCCAAGGAGCTCCTCGGAATGTGATACAGTGGGGCTGGGTTCCCAGTTCTGCTGGGGTGAGGCAGGAGCACTGACAGCTTCCCAAAGGGCTTTTCATCTCCCCTTTTGTGGAATAAGGCACTGGGAGGCTGATCTGCTACGGAAGCACCCAGAAAAGGCATCCCAAGCTCTGCCAAACACCAAGGAGGAGTCAAAAAAGCTTTTTAGGGAGTGAAGTGTCCCAGCATGGATCAGCTGGTGACAGGTCTTGTGCTGCCCAGGTGACATGGGAGGTGGTCAAGTGATGGATGGGGAGAGGAGGGTTAGGTCCCTTCCAACCCAAACCATTCTGGGATTCTCTGATTTGGTCTCAGTGCCAATCTATCAAACCTAGTCTGGAATGTTTTGGTTTCCATTCAACTCAAAAGTTGGGCTTAAATGAAAAGGTTCCTCCTGAATATGAGCAAAGTTCTTAAATCCAGACCAAAGGTCTTCTCTTGGCTCCAAAGCAGCTCTGGGCAGGTAGAAGCGGCAAAGTAGTGCAGAAATATCTCCCAAATTTTAAGAATTATGTTTAATGTCATTTAGCAGTCAGATGGCTGTCAAGGACACCAGAACATAACATTTTGGTGTTATTCAGGTGTTTTTCCATGAGCTACAAGGACAATCTGGGCCCGAAAGCTCCCTAATCTCTAGGTATGAGCTGTTCCCTGTTTCTCCTTTACAGTGCCTTTCTCCCAGCTCAGCCTAAGGATGCATCCTTAGGGATTCCTTTGGACTTCAATCAACACTTTGCACTTTGTAACAAACCCATGTTTGTGGAAAACCCAGATTTGACTTTAAAGGTGGCACTTGGAGCCTTTAAGTTGCTCAGATACCTTTGAAAATTGTCTCTGTCAACAGAGGGTGACAGATCCTTGCAAAGGAATGTGTGAGGTGAGAACACAGAAAGTAAAAGAGACATTTCTGTTGCCTGGCACTGATAAAGATCCATCCTCAGGGTTTGTCACATTATTTGTTCTATTTGAGGATGTTTGAGGCCATAGAGTCCAGCTCACCTGGACTTATTAAAAAAAAAAAAAAAAAAAGGAGGAAAAATCCCTGGAGAAAAGGGCCGCTATCACAACTGGGGGAGAATCTATAGGGAAGAGAGTAGCAAAGTTTATTTGCATAACAATTCCAATCAGTATCAATCACCTCCCAGAGCGGGCTGTCAGCGCTCCTAAACACGTCCCGGGTGACAGATGAGCTGGGCTGGGCAGGAGAGCTCCGCAGGCCTGGAAGGTCAGCACTGGCTCCAGGACAGCGCATCCTTCAGAGGGCACAGAGCACGGAACACCAACCCCCGGGTCACTTCCCAGGACACGGGGGCTAGCCAAAGGATGGATGTGGATTGCAGATTGCCTTTCATGCTTTTGATCCAGAGTTCTTTTCCTTTTGCTTTTTCTGTTTTTGAGCACCTGGGAGAGATTTTCTCCATCAGCTCTAAATCCAACACCAAACCAGGCCCAGTTTACTTTACAGGTTGCAAATCCAAAATGAAAACTGCAGCTGATCCAGCTCAAGCCCTCTCCAGTAAGTGATGTCACAGGAGCAGATACTGTCCCACATGATCCTGCCATGGAAAGTGCTCTCCTCCCTGCTCACAAGTTGTGCCAGTGATTATCCCAGTGGCAGTCTGGGCACAGACTTGGAGAGGTTTCGCAGGCTGGGCCTTGTGAGGCCTTGTGAGGCCCTGCCTGGGTGGGAGAAGGGACTCAGCCCTTGCAAACGTCTCTGAGAAATAAGATTTAAGTTCCAGGCAGAGGGTCAGTGGTGCTGTGTCCAGGAGGGCTTTTAAATGGACTAAACTTGTGGAGAGAGCATCGTGTGGGGCCCACCCCGGGGTCAGAGCGGGGCTCAGTGTTCCACATCCAGGCTCCCGACTCCGTGTTCCGCCATCTCCCGGGAGGGACATCTGATGGGGCAAGGACAGCAGCTCTGAGCAGGGACTGCCAGTGATCTTCTGCAGACACTGTTGGGAAGCCTGCCAAGCTTTTGGTTGGAGCTACTCATGGCTGAGCAGACAGGACTGAGACTTGTCACCAGCTTCAAACACCAGCTGGTAGCACTGGAGATGTCTCAGGACTGTGGGTCTCTGCCAAGATGGATCTTTCCCCTTTCCTCTTTCCTGCAGAAGAGGTGAGAGCCTCCTAACGTGGGCCTGCAGGAATCCTTGGAGCAGTGGCTTTCTGTCATTACAGCGCCACACAGGGCAGGGGGTTTGATAGGTCAGTGCTGAGACCAAATCAGCAAATCCCAGAATGGTTTGGGTTGGAAGAGATCTGGAAGCCCATCTCATCCCACCCCTGCCATGGGCAGGGACACCTGCCACTGTCCCAGGCTGCTCCAAGCCCTGTCCAGCCCAGCCTTGGACACTCCCAGGGATCCAGGGGCAGCCACAGCTTCTCTGGGCACCCTGTGCCAGGGCCTCAGCACCCTCACAAGAAGGATTTCTTCCTAGTCACTAATCCTGACATCCCCTTGCAGTTTAAAGCCATCTCCCCTCGTCCTGTCACTCCATGTCCTTGTCACAAGTCCCTCTCCAGCTCTCCTGGAGCCCCTTTAGGCACTGACACACAGATACACAGGGGCAGTACAGCACATGAAGCCAAACAACAGTTGATTTTGGAGATCCCACTCAGTGGCAGGAACAGAGCTAGAGCTGCCATGCATGGTTAAGGACCTTTGTCTGTGAATAAAAGCACATCGGAGGTGCCCTCTCACAGCTCCCAAATCATGGATTTGCTGCAAGGCTGGGTCTATCTCACCTCACTCGGGAAGGGACTGGATGCATCTGGAAGTACATGTTTCCTGTCACTGATTATTACAGATGCCTGACTTCCAGGGAGATGAGTAAATTCAGAGAGTTCTGTCTGCCCTCAGTGTCTTAACAAATTCCTGCTGATTTGGATTTTATGACTTCTTTCACAGGCTTTACAGGCAGCCCAGTAAAAATTGGTAATTCAGATACAAATCACTTCTTTATATTATTTCTGAGTATATTATCCTTAAACAAGGAACTGTGCCCTGGGCTGATCCCCCAGCGTGGGCAGCAGGAAAGGGGGAATTCTGCCCTTCTGTCCTATTCAGGTGAGACCCCACCTGCAGAGCTGCCCCAGCCCTGGGGCCCAGCACAGGAAGGTCGTGGAGCTGCTGGAGAGAGCCCAGAGGAGGCACCAGGATGAGCAGAGGGATGGAGCAGCTCTGCTGGGAGGAAAGGCTGAGAGCTGGGATTGTTCAGCCTGGAGAAGAGAAGCTTTGGGGTGACCTCACTGTGGCCTTGCAGTCCCTGAAAAGGTTACCAGACAGCTCAGGAAAGAGAGGCTTTGGACAAGGGCCTGGAGTGCCAGGCCAAGGGGAATGGCTTCCCACTGCCAGAGCGCAGGGACAGATGGGATATTGGGAAGGAATTGTTCCCTGTGAGGGTGGGGAGGCCCTGGCACAGGATGCCCAGAGCAGCTGTGGCTGCCCCTGGATCCCTGGAAGTGTCCAAGGCCGGGTTGGACGGGGCTTGGAGCAACCTGGGACAGTGGCAGGTGTGTGGCAATCCTGGGGCTGTGGGGCAATCCCACACACAGATTCCCTCTGTTAACAAGGACCCCCACACTCAGCCCAAGGCTTTGGGGCCTTTTCCAGAGATTCCCTTTGTGGCTGTGTCCCTCTGATCCCCTCAGGGGAGCCATGTCACGGTCTGCCAGCGGAGGGTGCAGAGGGCAGCGCTGAAACCTCAGCTTCTCCCAGCTCACCCCTAAAAATATCCCTGCCTGGGAGAGGATGGGAGCCTTGCATTTGGCAGGAATGACTGAAAGGTGAACCCGAGGATGCCTGGTTTTGTGCACACCTGCCCCTTCTCTGCCTCGCTCTGCAGCTCTGCTGAGGGCAGAGGGAAGGATCAGGATCCATGTGGGGAAATTCTGCACAGAATAAACCCAACATTCCCTGCATTGTTCAGGGAGCCCTGCCTTAAAATGGGTTTGATTTTTTCCTAGGAAATCCCCAAGGATTATAGCATTGGAGAAAAGTTTTCTCTAAGCATCCATTAATTTTTTTCCCTTTGGTTTGAAGTGAGCTGATACCTTGTGCTTTTGTGGCAGGAAAAATGGGAGCTGCAACACAGTGTTCAGGGCAATCCTGCTGCCTGTGGAGTCCTTGAAATGGATCTGCTTATTCATCCCTTTGGAATCCAGGAGGAGACCCTTTCTCCAGGCTGAGATATGTTCAGTTTTGTTGATCTAGACAGAAAAAGGAAAAAAAAGTCTTCAGCACAGCTGATACATTTCTTTTTATACTCCTTTTCCCTGTAAATTCACTTTCATTGTGAATTAAAGACCAGCCCATAGACTTACTCACCTTCTAAGCTGACATTTGAATTGAGTGATATGAGCACCAAGAAATTCTTATCACTTTGATCAGATGCTTAAATTCTACATTTTGATTCTTCTAATGCAAAGATTTTAGAAATAGTAAGGGAACTTGTTCTGGGGAATACAAAAGTGTTAATATTCATAGAATATTCTGAGCTGGGAGGGAGCCACAGGGATCATCCAGTCCAGCTCCCGGCCCTGCACAGACACCCCAACAATCCCACCCTGTGCATCCCTGAGAGCATTATCCAAACTCTCCTGGAGCTCTGGCAGCCTCGGGGCTGGGCCCATTCCCTGGGGAGCCTGGGCAGTGCCCAGCACCCTCTGGGGGAAGAAACTTTTCCTGATACCCAACCTAAACTCCCCTGGCACAGCTCCAGCCATTCCTGGGGTCCCGTCCCTGGTCCCAGAGAGCAGAGATTGGAGCTGCCCTTTGGGAGGAAGTTGTGGGTTGGGTTGAGTTCTGCCCTCAGTCTCCTGTTCTCCAGCTGAACAGACCAAGTGCCCTGAGTTGCTCCTTGCTGTGGCCCCTCCAGACCCTTCCCCGTCCTTGTATCCCCCCTTAGGATGCTTTAGATCCTTTCCATATCGTGGTGCCCCAAAACTGCTCAGGACTGTTATAAGGGGTTGTTTCACTGTGGTCCAGAACCCGATTTCCTCCCGTTTCAGCCAGCAGTGAGATGGGAATTCTATTAAAAATCTATAACCATTGACCAAAATAACCATTATGCTTAAATCAGTAATCTCAGAATATCTCACCCAGCAGATCTTTATTATATCACACGCTTAACCTGACTTAATGTATTATATAGCACCCATTAGTGGAATAGATTAACTTCAGATGTTCCCTTTTCCACATTAATAATGCAATCAGGAATTTATGCCAGACACTTTCTGCTCTAAATTGCGCAAGGAAGATCTGAAGAAATATGAAAAAAAAACCTCGTCTGCATCTATTGAATAAGAAATGCTTGATTTTGTAGCATTTTTGTGTGAATCAAAGGGCTGGAAAACAAACTATTTGAGTTGTGTAACAACTGCCATGAAGGCAGAGCAGGGCGGCTGGTCAAGGTTAAGACTCTTTTATCGTAATGAAAGATCTGCTCCTGTGAGCTTGCCATGGGCAATGTGTTTGTTCATTATGTGGGAAGCCGAGGAAGGCCAGGATCGTTTCATTTGCTGCCTTTTAACTGCTAGTGCTTTTGCAAACGAGCTGATAGGTAATTATAATACTCTCACCACTTAGGCATCTTTATTAGCCTTTGGCAGCACGGCCTTTGTGGGACTGGGGAGGCTTTGAGCGCGGTGGCCTCAGCAAATCCTTTAGAGTTCAGACAGGAACTATTTGGCAGCCACTCGCTGTCGCTTCTAGGTGGGTTTGTTTTGCCGTGAAAGGAGAGAAAGGAAGGCAATGAGAACAACTCACAATCATCTGGATGCAAATATCCAGCGCTGACGGGAGATCTCTCCTCAAAATCAGCTCACACGGTGAAAAGCAAACGCTCAAAATCACCGGCCGAGGTGTGGAATCGTTTCCAGCACAAAGAAACCGCAATTAGTTCGCGTGTGTTCCAGGAGCAGAGAGAAAAGGCTGGATTTGTCACGAAAATAATTTCTTGGGAATTATTCAGTGTATCTTACTCCGGGTACTGGCAAGGCAGGAAGTTTTCCCTGGAAATCAATAATCAAATGTGGGAATTAGGGAAAACTATGCTTACCTGATACCTCAGAAATACAAGCATTTATTTGAGAACAGGTAAAATGCAGCAGCATCACCCAAGGACTGGGCAGGAAGTCTGCTGCCTTCAGCTTGATGTATCCTTGGTTATCCATATTTTTCTCTTATGCTGAAATGATATTCCCGTTTTCCCTCCTCTGTGTATCAGTTGGGAAGGGGTGAATCTTGCCCATTTCCAAAGGGAATCATAGAATTATAGAATACCCAGAGCTGGATTGGGATCATGGAGTCCAGCTCCTTGCCAGGACACCCCACTAATCCCACACAATTCCGCAGCTCTCGGGAAGCTCTCTTGGGATGGACCTGCCCTGTGAGGATTTTGCCCAGGACCTTGGCCTTGTTTTGATTCTCTTTACTTCAGAGTAAGTCTGAAGTAAATAAATGGTAATCAAGGAGTAATGGGAGTGCTGAGCTGGCAGCACTCATTAGAGGTGCACAGCTGGCACCGATGCATCAGCGCAGCCGTGCTCCAGGAATTTGCATATCCACATTAACAGGCTCCTGGAGCAACAGTTACTGAAGAAACTCCTGGCTCTGCCTGCCAGGCCCATCCTGGTGGACTGTGGGCTCCCACAGCCCTTGACTGCTCATCACCTGATGAATCCATTGGAGGTGGGTAAACAAAATGCACGAGTGGGTGGGTAAAGAAAATGCAGGACTGGGACCCTTTCCTTGCCAAGGCCAAACTCTTCCCCCTGAGACTGAAGACCCAAAGAGTGCCTCCACATCTGTGGGTTTCTCTTCATCCCTTCCGGTGGCAGGGATGGAATAACTGCAAGCAGGACAGGTTTCACACACGTTGTGGGTCCCTCCCACGGGCTGGTGAGTGATCTTCCTTCTCACGGTGCAGAGCTCCAGCCTCTGCACCCTCAGCCCTTAGGGATGGACCTCCACTTCCCTCTCACCGTCACCCTGAGCTGGAAGCAGTAAGAAAAGGAGGATTGCTCTGGCAGGGAGAAATCCCTGCCCCATCCTCCAAAACCAGTCCTCAGACAGGACTGCAGGAGCTTGAGGGGACACTGTGCTCCCTGATGGGGCAGCCTGGAGCAGGGGGAGCTGCTGTCAGTCAGTGTGTGATGGGCTGCAGAGAGCTGCCTGTCAGAGCTGAGCCCGCAGAGAGAGCTCTGACCTCCTCTCCCTGCCTTCCCCGCCCCGCTGGGCAGCACTGGGCTGCAGGTGAGGCTGGTGGGTGGTGTCAGTGGTGCTGGGAATCCCTGTGGCAGCGCCGGGAGAATCCAGGCATCCGGAGCTGGCATGGCCATGTCCCGTGTCCCCGTGCCAGAGCCCGTGTGGTGACACTGGGGATGGGCTCAGAGGTTCTGCTCTGCTTCTCGTGCCCACCCAGCACGTGGGAGCAGCTGGAGAACAGCCCTGGGATGGGAGTCAGTACCCAGGATCCCTGATGGGAGTCAGTACAGGATCCCTGGCAGCGCTAATCCAGCAGGCGGGGAAGCTGGGGACTTGTCCCATGGGCTGCAGGTGGCCACCCATCCCCTCCTCGTGGCTCCAAGCACACCCAGCTCCAGGCAGGGAGGGCAGGGGTCTGTGCTCACTTTCCTGAGCAGAAATGAAAAGGGAGGGAAGAAATGTGGACACAAATCCCTCTCCTGTTGCATTTCCAGCTCAGCGCAGCCCACAAACATCTGCTTGTTAATGGGATAGCTGGAGTCACTGACTGCTCCCGACACCTCCTGGCAGCTCTGCCCCCACCACAGCTCTGTTTTTATTTCCAGGCCTCACCAGATATAACCTCTCCAGCAGCACAGGAGAGGCTTAAAAAATAATTGGACCAAGTGGGAAATGAAGCCGTTGCCTTCCTAAATCTGCCAGGGTCTCGTGGGAGCAGGGAGAAGGCAGGAGCCCCAGCTGGGAGATCTGGAGCCACCACTGGCAGCAGGGCAGGGACCCTGGTGGCCATGGAGCATCAGGAGAACGGCAGCCACTGCACAACAGCAGCTTCCTGACCTCAATTTTCTCCGTGGAGAAAAGAGCAGGTCAAGTGGAAAGTGCTTAAGGAGGAAATTTGTTTCCTTCCAGCCAGGGAGTCGGGAAGATAGGCGGCTATTGCGTGTGCTGGAATAAACCAAATTAATTTTGTGCTGTGCGCTGGCTCGAGGAGCTGAGGGCAAGGCGGGGAAGATAATGGACTTTGATGTTTTACTTGAACTCAACAAAACACCTGGCAAGAAGCAGGGACTCGCTGCAACGGCAGCTCCAAACACTCCTAACCCAGGCAACAGCTTCCTTTTGTTTTCTTTCTTTCCAATCTAATCTGGAGCATTAACCGGGCTGGTTCATATTTCCAGTGGAATAAAAGGTGCATTGTGAAAAGGAGAGGGAAACAAGAGGCTTTAACAACTTCCTCTGCTTCCCCCAACAGCCTTGTGTCATCCATCTCTTGCAAGGCAAAGCCCCAGGTGAGACCCCCGTGGTGAGGGGAGGGCTGAGGGGTGGTGGCACTGGGTGTCAAGAGGATCGGGACCTCCAAGAGAGGGATTAGAGCTGTGTTTTTCTGACACATTTCTTCCAAACTGCTTCATCTTCCTGCTGCTGCAACGGGGGCAGGAAGGTCCCTGAATCCTGAGCACTGATATCCTGTTAAAAATGTCACTGTCAACATCAGCTTCCTCTGCTGCCTCATTTTCTGCCTCTCTGTCATCCCTGCCAGCTCTGCATCAGACCTCAGTTCCCTGAACCACCCTCAGCATGGATTTCTTTTATTTTGGGGGGTCTAGAGACACCTGCCAAGCCTCTCCTTGCTTCTCTTTCCCAGTTTTGGGATAGGAACAGGCACAAACTCTTCCAAGTCTTCCCATAAACACAACTTTCAAGTCAGGCTGGAACAAAAGTGACAGCACTCTCCTAATGCCAGCTGCTAAAAATACATTCTGTGCTTGATAATTGAATGTGAGATGAAAAGTGAGTTTTAAGCAGAAGTTAAAGCTGCCTATTTCTGGCAAATTCCCAACTCCCCCAGTCCCCTGTGGGATGTCAGTGCATATCAATATCGTCTGCCTGGAAAATTTACATTTTGGGGAGCTGGCAGGTGCTGCTGAGTAGGGTTTTGGATTTAACTGGAAGCGATTTTGGGCTGCCAGGTACAAAGCACCTTCCCCGTGGAGGTGTGGGTGCTCAGGCCCCAGAGCCCCTCCCTGCCCTGCTCATATCTGCTGCAGCCCATGGCAGAACCCTCTGTGCCTCTTTCCACGGACGCAGGAGAAGCTCCCTGCTTGGGATCCGAAACCCAGCCAACCACAGGGACAGCTTTCCATCCCCCCAAAGCAGGAGGAGGGAGGAGAACCACAGCATTGGGGTTGGAAGGACCATAAAGCTCATCTCATTCCAGCCCCCTGCTGTGGACAGGGACACTTTCCACTAGCCCAGTTGCCCAGAGCTTTTTTCCCTCCTTGGCATGGATTTGTCCCTTATCCCCGGGCAGGGAGCCCCTGGGGCAGGATGTTAGTTTGGGATGTATTCCATTGGAAGGGGCTGCCCAGGGAGGTGGTGGAGACCCCAGCACTGGAGGTGTCCAAGGAACACGTGGATGTGGCACTCAGAGCTCTGGGCTGTGACAAGGTGGGCATCGAGCAAAAAATGGATTTGATGACCTTGGAGGTCTTTCTAAATTATTCTATTCCATGGGTAATTACCGAATTCCTGAGCAAGGACATGCTTCCATTTTTGATTGCCAAACCCAGACATTCATATAAATTGGTGGCCATATAAGAAGGGCTTTCAGGATACTTTGAGGAAAACTTCCAGGATGACTTCCAGGATAATTTTCCATCATTATTTACGCATCTGCAGATCAATAAAATGTGTTATTCTGGTCAAACCTTTATTTACCCCAACCTGGTTTTGCCCAGTTCACCACCTCATTCCAATGCGTGGATACACTTGTGTGGTTGGAATTAGGAAGGGGGAGCTCACTGGCTTTATCTGCCTTCCCACATCAGGGTTTGCAGCCAACCAATGAAATGCAGTCCCACAAATGCTCTGGATTAGGTAATGCTTTAAATTTGCATTTTATCTGCTAAAAATAGGGGGTTTTCTTCATTTTCCCGCACGTTGCTGGTTGGAATGTGATGAAATGCCAAAGGAGAAGCTGGTTCTGAGATGTGCCCTCACCAAAGTGAGCAGGGTTGAGTGTCCCAGGAGCCCCACAGGGGTGGGTGGCAGGAAGGTTGACAGGGTTCCCCCCCATGAACCTCCTGGGGACAGTTCCCTTTGTTTTTTGATGCCTGCAAGGTCTGTGGAGGTGTTTGGAGGACAGGACCTCTCCTGTGATCCAGGAAAGGACCATTTTTCCCCTGTCTTGTATTATGGAGCTTTTGGGGTCAGGAGGCCAGGAGAGGGATTTCTCTACTGACCCCTGCTGCATGGGCAGCAGGAAAGGGGGAATTCTGCCCCTCTGCCCCAGTCAGGTGAGACCCCACCTGAGAGCTGCCCCAGCCCTGGGGCCCAGCACAGGAAGGACCTGGAGCTGCTGGAGAGAGCCCAGAGGAGGCACCAGGATGAGCAGAGGGATGGAGCAGCTCTGCTAGGAGGAAAGGCTGGGAGCTGGGATTTTTCAGCCTGGAGAAGAGAAGGCTTCAGGGAGACCTTTTAGAGGACTTTCAATATATAAAAGGGGCTTTCCAGAGACATGAAGAGACTTTTTACCAAGACTTGTAGTGCCAGGACAAGGGGGAATGGTTTCCCACTGCCAGAGGGCAGGGATAGATGGGATATTTGGAAGAAATCCTTCCCTGTGAGGGTGGTTAGGCCCTGGAACAGGGTGCCCAGAGAAGCTGTGGCTGCCCCTGGATCCCTGGAAGTGTCCAAGGCCAGCTTGGATGGGGCTTGGAGCAACCTGGGACAGTGGAAGGTGTCCCTGCCCATGGCAGGGGGTGGAAGGGGATGAGCTTAAGGTCCCTTCCAACCCAAACCCTTCCGTGATTCTAAGTCTGTAATTAATGAGATATCAAGGTTTGATTTAAAGGTGACAGCACTCACTCTCCTAAGTCACTTTAAGTCACTAAGTCACTCTGGACGTGTCCAGAGTAAGCCATGAGAGATGAGCCTGGTTTGGATGCTGCCCTGCCCTCACTCAGGCTGGAGCCCCTTCCCCTTGTCTGTGTGACTGCAGCAATGATTTCAGAAGTTGCCATAGCTCTGCCTTCCACACCATAAATCCTTGGAGCAGTTCATCCAGTTGAACCTTAAAGCTGACTGCTTCTCTTTATGGAGATCTCTCACATTTTTCATTGCCTTTGCATCAGACCTCATCAGTCCCACTCTCCTGCCAGAATACGAAGTGCCAGGAAAAATCCCATCTCTTTGGAGCTGACATTAAATTATGGCAAATAAATCTGTCACTTCAAGACAGTGTCAGTGTCCCCTGTTCCAGTGCACTGGACAGAAGTACTGTCCAATAAAGGAACTGCTCATCTGACCTCTACTATTATCTTTAAGCTTTTTGGAATAAAAGTAAATCTGCCTTTCCCTGGGGATTTCTATTTCTTTCACACAAAGGTTTGTTTGGTTTGATTTTACCTTAGGTGCATATCATGAAATCAATCTGATTTTACCTTAGTGCATATTAAAGGATGGTTTGGGTTGGAAGGTTAAAGCCCATCCAGCCCCACCCCCTGCCATGGGCAGGGACACCTTCCACTGTCCCAGGTTGCTCCAAGCCCTGTCCAACCTGGCCTTGGACACTTCCAGGGATCCAGGAGCAGCCACAGCTTCTCTGGGCACCCTGTGCCAGGCCTAACCACCCTCACAGTAACGGTCTGCCTGAATCCAATTCCATGGGTTAAAAAATCTCCAGCACAATCCTAGAGCCTCCCTGACAAGGCCCAGAGGACCTTAAATAATGTGCTGGAGGTAAAAGCAGAGTGAAGGCATCTTCCCAGGCCCTCACCACATGACCACACATTCCTGGTGGTAGCAATGGCATCAGGAGGTCACCCATCCTTTTTATCTCTCCTTTTTCTGGATCAGTTTCTCTCCTGTAAGTTTTTATCCTGTGCAATCCTCCAGGGACTCCCAATCTTGTCCTGTTAGGAGTGTGTGGTATTGTGCTTGTAAAAACCCATCTGTGGCCTTTCCCAAAGAGCAGCTTGGGCACTCTGGAAGCAGGAGTGGGGGTCTGCTTGTGGATGCAGAGCCCAGTGTCTCCACACTGAGCCAGGTAATGAGAAAGGAAATGGATCTCTCCCTCTGGAAAGAAATGCCTTGAAAATCCTCTCTGCAGCTGCCTGCACGAGGTGTTGATGTGCATTATTTCCAGAGTTTCTATCCATGGTGGAGCCAACACAGCAGCCTCCAGCTAATCACACAGGGCACAGGGGAGATTTGTTCAGGGAGTCTGAAGGTTCAGTAATTATTTAATAAAGAAGAGAGGACTCAGTGCTGGCAGCTCAGGCTCTGAGCTGGAAATCTTGAGCAGAAAGATAAATTGTCGGAGCTAAAAAATTTTTCCCTGTGAGGGAGGTGAGGCCCTGGCACAGTTGCCCAGAGAAGCTGTGGCTGCCCCTGGATCCCTGGAAGTGTCCAAGGCCAGCTTGGACAGGGCTTGGAGCACCCTGGGATAGTGGAAGATGTCCCTGCCCGTCACAGGGGGTTGGACTGGATGGGCTTTAAGCTCCTTTCCAACCCAGAATATTCTGGGAGTCCATGACTCTGAATATGAAGCAGCATCACACCTCTCCACGCTGTTGGAACTGAACCATCACCAATCTACTGAAATCTGAGTCTGTGCTCCCTGTATGGTGAGCAAAACTGGCCTTGGGGGTTGCAACGGAGTGACTTTCATTGGTTTGGTGGTGCTTGAGAGGCAGATCAGCAATCAGGCAGACAAGATCCACCAGGAGATGGGAGCATCAGTCCCAGGGTGACTCCAGCAGATAACAGTGGGAAAGAGCAGAGTGTGATGGTGGCATTTCATCCTTGGTTCACGATGCATTTCCCCACATCTGGGCCTCAGACACAAGCACATCAGAACCAGATCTCTCATCTCCCCAGAGCTGCTGGGTTAGGCTGCATGGCTCTGGTGTCACAGCCAGGCTGGAAAAAGGCCTCACCTGTGTCACAACGCTTGGCTCAGCACCCTGGGGTCACGGCTGGGGGTGGATCTCAGTGCTGGAGCAGGAAACTCTGTGCTTGGGGTTTAGGGGTAATAGCTGGGATGCTCAGCACTGGAACTCCAAAGGAGAGGAGGCTCAGGGGGGACCTTCTCACTCTCTACAGCTCCCTGACAGGAGGGGGCAGCCGGGGGCGTCGGGCTCTGCTCCCAGGGAACAGGGACAGGATGAGAGGAAACTGCCTCGAGTTTGGTCAGGCTGAATATCAGGGAAAATTTCCTCCCTAAAAGAGGGGTCAGGTATTCTGCCCAGCACAGAGGTGGAGGCAGGCATGGAGCCAATAACGCCGAGGCTGTGGGTTTGATCCCAGAACAGGCCATTCCCTGAAGGGTTGGACTCGGTGATCCTGGTGGGTCCCTTCCCACTCAGGGCATTCTGTGAAATCCGTGACTGTGCATTCTGTGCTCAGCAAACTCCTGGGTGTGGCACTTGGGGCCATGGTTCACTGGTGAACAAAGGAGTGCCGGGCTCACAAATCTTGGAGTTCTTTCTCAACATTTCTGTAAAACTGCCTGAACACTCTCTCCCACCTGCACCAGCAGCTCTGGGACTTGGCATGGACACACCAAGGAGTCTTTCCCTCCTGGGGAGAAGGGCATATCAGCCGTGGTGATTCCCATCTGCATCCTGATCCCAGCCCTCGGGACAGGCCTTCCTGTCACGGGAGGATTGCTGGGACGAAGCCTCACCAGGCTGTGTGACCCCGTTCCAGTGGGTCTGATGATCTCCCCGTGGGAGGTGCAGCCTTCCCGGGAGGCACAGCACACATTCCCTGTGTTCCACCCCACTGGGCACAGTTCCCTGTGGGGATTGCTGCCTCTCGTGGTGCCATTGCTTAGAAACGTGCTGCTATTGATCCTCTGTGCTTGGCTTTCTCTTACGAGCCCCAAACATCTCCTTTTCCAGAGCCATTCCTCTGAGCCCGCAGGATGGGAATTGTTTCGAGGAATCTCACTGCATTTCCTTCACTGGAAGGAAATCCGTGCAGGTTGTCTGTTTGCTTCCTGCCGTGTTTAGAGTCAAAATCCAAGAATTCTGCTTTAAAAAAAAAAAATTTCCCTTCTTTGTCAGCATCCTCCCCAAATAAACACGTGAGCAAATGGAATGTGTCTGGGAGCATATTGGAATTTGATGGGATTTTCTGAGCATCACACTTCTGCTGGCAATTAGCATAATCTGCCTCCTATCTCCTGCACAGGAATGATTACTAAGAAATATGTCTTCTCAAGATTTTTTTAATCCTAAAGAAGCAAGTGGAGCACTGGCATATTTATGGCTCCCGCTGAGTTCCTCACTGTTTAGGTTAGGATAAGGACTATTTCCCTATTGGAGTGCTGTGTGCAAGTCGCGTGCAGGAATCTGGGCTGTGTGCCAGCTCTCTGGGATGACCTGGAGGGAGGAAGAGCAGATTTTCAGGAACAGCAATCACTGGTTTATGCAGGATCCCGCCAATGGCAGAGGTAAAACCCCACTCCCAGTGCTCCCAAGGCTGTCTTTCACTGTGAGCTGTGCCTGAGGCATCACAAAAGCCACACTCCCGGGAACAGCTCCTTGGAGAAGGAAGGAGCTACTGCCCACCCCACCACCAGGAATCTCCTTTTCGTGCAAATCCCACCTGTATTCCTCGAGAAAGCCATCACTGCCTGCCTGGAGATTAGGGCTGAACAAAACCAGCTCTTTTTTGGCCGTTGCTCCCTCTCCCAGCCCACGTCTGTCCCATCCACTTAGGCTGCAAATTCATTGGAGCCAGCGTTCCTCCTAGGAGGACACAGCCCCTTCCACCACGGTGCTCCGTGTTATTTGCTGCCTCCTGGTGTGCCAACACAAGAAATAAATAATGGAGCCTGTTATGTTTGTTATTCCCCCCCCAATCACCTGTGGGAGCACTCAGGAATTGTCACTCGGGTGAGTGGAGCAGCTGGAAAGTCAAACGCTGAGGAAAGGCTGAGCACAGACACTGCCAGTGCCAGCAGGGGAATACTCAGGTGCTCTGGGTGACCCCACCCCGCTTTTAAAATCCCAGGATGGTTTGGATTGGAAGGGAGCTTAAAAATCATCTTGTTCCACGCCCTGCCATGGGCAGGGACACCTTCCACTGTCCCAGGGTGCTCCAAGACCTGTCCAACCTGGCCTTGGACACTTCCAGGGATCCAGGGGCAGCCACAGCTTCTCTGGGCAACTGTTCCAGGGCCTCCCCACCCTCACAGCCAAGAATTCCTTGCCAATATCCCACCTAACCCTGTCCTCTGGCAATCTGAAGCCATTCCACTTGTTCTGTTCTTCCAGAGCCTTGTCTGAAATCCCTTTCCAGCTCTCTTGGAGACCCTTCAGGCACTGGAACAGGCTCTGAGGTGTCCCCAGAGCTTTCTCTTCTCCAGGCTGTCCTTCTCTGGTAGGACAGACAAGCTGCTGGACACCAACACCCAGCAGAGCTGGGAGAATCCAGGGGTTTTTTCCTTCATGAAGCCAGAGGGCTGTGGGAGAGCCTTGGCCACGGATGCTGCTGCCTGGTCTCTCTTAGAGCTGTCATTCTCTCGCCGTTTGCTCTCCAAGCCGGCTGTTTTGCAGGGAGCAGGCCCGGGAATGCTCTCTTTGCTCCCGGGGCTGGGCGAGCGGCGCGCTCCCGGTGCGTGCCAGCCGTGTTTCACCAGCAGGGAACAAAGGGCCACACACACCGCGGCCCCTAGGCAGCCACCTCGCTTGTGACGGGCAGCACGACCCAAGTGCCCTTCCCTGCAGACAGGTGGGACATTAATGGGAAGATGAGGTGGCCAGGCAGGCGCCAGCCGTGCCTCTGATTCGCAGCTCCAGCTGGAAACCCCTACAGAGCGTGGGCCAGGCTTTATAAAATAAAAGCTAATAAGAATCATAACAATTTTGCTTTCTCTCCATAGCCTGCAGCAAGCCAGGCACAACATGGGAATTGAGGAATAAAGGCCATCAACTTCCTGTGGCTCCCCTCCTACCACCTTCCTCTTCTTGCTCCAAATTGTTTTGAAAACATTGCTTTTCCCTTGCCTATTTCATTTCTGCAATGAAGTCATCAAACAAGATGACAGGGACTTTCCGAGACTCAAATCAATCAGCAAGTTTCTCTTTTGCTTTTTCTACTCAGGCAGGAAATAGGGGAATAAATTTTCCAAGTGTCCAAGGGAAGGGAAGGGGGCAACGGGTGGGTTGGCTGCAGTATGGAGAGGAGTAAGGGAACAGATGGAACTTCTGGACCTCATCCAGCCCATCAAAAATAAATAACCCCCTCTCATGTGTTTGTTCTGCTGTGAGAAGGTCCTGAGGGTTTTCTGCTGTGCACTGGAAAATGAAAGAGACATTCCAAATTTATCCCATCCCCTGCCCCGGGTTGGCTTGGAAGTGAGTCGTGGTTTCTCCAGAGGTATTCCCCCAGCCCTGGATGGATATTCCACTTTCAGCACTAAAAATCATGTTCAGTTCATGCCAGGTTCAAGCTCAAATCATGGAATCACAGAATCATGGAATCTCCTGAGCTGGGAGGGAGCCACAGGGATCATCCAGTCCATCTCCTGGCCCTGCACAGACATCCCAACAATCCCACCCTGTGCATCCCTGAGAGCATTATCCAAACTCTCCTGGAGCTCTGGCAGCCCTGGGGCCGTGCCCAGCACCCTCTGGGGGAGGAACCTTTTCCTGACACCCAACCTAAACTCCCCTGGCACAGCTCCAGCCATTCCCTGGGTCCTGCCCCTGGTCCCAGAGAGCAGAGATGGGATTTTCCCCTCCACTATCCCTCAGGAGGAAGCTGCAGACAAGAAAAAGCTCTTCCTGCAGTCTCCTCATGTACTTTATGGAGATGACTGAAGGTAATGGAAAGAGCTCATCCAGCGGGATCACCCCCTGCAATTTCTTCTGGGTTTAGGCAGAATAAAACTAATCATAGGGGTTGTCTCAGCTCAGGCCAGGGCTGCTCTAGGAATAGATTGGCACTTCAGATTTACCAGGATGCAATGGAATAATGGCTGGGTAGTGGAATTTTCAGCACACGGGGGCAGGAGCAGCCGTTGTCATTTTCTTATGATGATTTTTATGCTGGTGCCTTCACTATTCCTCTCCTCTGTTCAGCGGGGACAGGCCCTGCACGGGAAGCAAGGACTCTGTGACTGCATCCCATTCCTCCAAAGGCATTGGAACATGGGCAGAGAACAGCCATTTGCTCGTACATTATGCAAGGAAAGTGCTGACCCAGTAGCACGAGAAACAATCCCGGGCAGGAGCCAACAGGTTTTACTGGAAAACCATTGGATTTCAACAAGAAGATTTAGGGTTTGGAATGAAACCTTGACAGTTTGCCCAAAAATTACTTCTTCATTTTACAGCATTCCCTCCGTTGAAATGTGTGTGTTCTCCTCTTCCAGAAAAAGCAAGGGAATGAAAGGAAAAATGACGGCACTGACCGAGCTCCATCAGTGCATTCCTAGTGGCCACTTATTTTAGGGAAGAATTATCTCAGCTTTACTTTAATGAGTATCAATCAGGTTGGTAACTAACACAGCTTTTTTTTTTTTTTTTTTGTGAGGCTTTAAGTCCTTTAAAGATGAGGGTGTTTATTAGGGAGCCTTCACCAAGGTTTTATGTCTTGCCTGTAAAGAGGCACAGCTGTGGCCAAAACATTATCTCAAGTGGAACCAAATGTTGGCTCCATTTATTGGTATTTATAATGGATTCCTACATAGGCAGAGACCTTAATTTGCTCTTTTTTGGGCAAGGGGGGCAGTCATGGAATGCTGGGCTGGTCCCTCTAGCCTCCCTGAGCAATGCAGAATCTTTCAGGATGGGGCCTGGGCAGTGGCAGAGGGTTTGCTGATGGCTGGGACCCGCTGGATGGTGCTGTGGACAATCCATGACAGGGATGACAAGGGGGGACAGTATTTCTGAACAGGGAGGTTTGGAGGGCTCGGAGGCATTAGGAGCACAATTCCAGAGCACATAGGGTTAGGGATTTGCCTTTTCCCCTGGGAGTGCAGCCAGCACAGATCCTTAGGTTTAAATTTTGTGCCAAACCTTTGGGATTGCTTGGAGATTGGAGCTTAGAGAGTGAGAGCCTCACTGATCTTTGTCTGTCCCCTGGGCAGGCTGAGGCTGCCGTCAAGGTCATCAGCTCAGCCTGGGTCACAACCGTGTGTCAGTCCCCCTTGGGTGCAGAGTTTTCCACGGATGAGCTGCGAGGGTGCCCTGGGACAGGAACAGCTTGGGACATTCACTCCCCCAGCACCGCAGAGCAGCTCCGTGTGGGGACAAATCCCAGTGGGACGAGGACATGGCACTGGCTCTGCTCAGTCCCTGGTGACAGCCACCAGCTCCAGACAGCATCAGGACGTGCTGATCCCTTTGCTGTGCAGCAGTGCCAGCCCCGAGCCCAAGTTTGGTGTTAATATGGAAATATGGATAAGAGCTTATGCTGTGACAATGATTTACTGCCTTGGTAACTGCACCTGATAACACAAATTTATCTTGGTCTCTCCATTTCAATTAGATTTTTTCTAATGTGTGTTTTGAAATACAGATTCCCTCAGTCACAGGAATTTATGGCAACGGCTATGTGGCTGGGAGAATTCAAATCAAGACAGGAACCTCTTCTTTGCCTCATGCTCCAGTGTCTCCTTGTGTGTGTTACACCTGCTGTATAATGCCTGTTTCACAAACTCAGTCCAAAATATGGGAAAAGAGGAGGCAGGCACAGGCAGCATCACCGGGATTTGGTGAGCATCATTCCCAAATGACCTGCTGGAATTTGGCCACAGCAGTTGGATATCTCAAGGTTTGCATTCTGCATGGGGATATTTGCTCGTGGCCCAATGGGGAGGAATTTTCAGGAGGTGCTGAGGTGCCAGAGCTCTGCTTCCCACTCTGCCAGAGGGACTGGAAGCTGGCAGCCACTCAGAGAGCAAGGCTTATCTCTCCTCCTTTTGAGACAGCTTGGAAAAGACTCAGCCAGTGCATCCGTGGAAAATACACATTGCACAAGGGCTCTCCCTGTGCTTCCAGCACTGCTCCTGGGAGGAAGCACTAACAGGTTGTTCCCTCACGGAGGAGGAAGCAGCAGGAATCTGAGTTGCAGCACTTTGCCTTCCCAGAAGGATTTGTCCCCAGAACAGGGGACAATCCCCGCCATGGGCTCTTGGTGCCTTCCCTCTGCTGTCACCAGGCAGGTCCCAAGCACTGTGAGAAGCAGCACTTAACCTCTAATCAATGTTCTGGGCAGGAACCCACCCCAGGCAGCTGCAGCAGCCACAGATCCACTCCTGCCACCAGCAGGGACCAAGAAACTTCTCAGCTTCCCTGGAGCTCATCCCAGTGGCTGCGATGCTGGACATAAGAGAGCAGATCTGACCTTGGAGTTAGAGCAAATGCCAGGGCTGCACTTGCCATTTGCATTGGTCCATAAATAAAAAAAGTTGGAATTTCCCTAGGACACGTCATTAGTCCAGCTGCTCACACTTAGCAGCTGATAGCCGCTATCACTCTTAGTCACCCTCCAAATTCCACCTAGAGGAATGGGGGGGCCATTATTGCTCTGAGGCTGCTGCTGCCCTCACAGTCCTGCTGCTGCTCTTTTCCCTGGCTGGGAAGAGGAGCAGCTCTTCCCAATGCTCTGGGAAGGGCAGGTACATGGGAGCAGATGTCAGGAACTGGCAGGGCTGCTTGTCTGGAACCAGATATCCCACCACAGCTTCCACTGAGGGGTGGACAGATGTCTTCCAGCAGATGGAAGGCAGATCTTTCCTTCTCCAAACCCAAATGCATCTCCATCACTCATGTGTGGATCCCACACCTTTTATCTGGCACTGTGGCCCAGCGGTGTTCAATAAAGACTTTGCCGGGCTTCTGTTATCCCTGGGATTTCTTTCTCCTGGGAGCTGGTCTGTCTCCTGGATGTGGCCACTGGAAATCCTGCAGAGGTGCTCTGGGACTCAGCAGCAAATCCTGGGAGACTCCTGGCCAGCTTTCATCAGTGGTGAGGCACAGGTCATCCTAAGATGAGGAGTCTTTTGGAGTCTTGAGCCTCCCAGGAGTGCAGAAAATGAGAACCAGATTCCCACAGCCTTTCTCACATTGTCCTGTCTCAGTGTGGAGCTGGTTTCTCTCCCTGAAGAGAATGGGGCTGACACTACCCCAGCTTCAATACCAAACTCTGCACAGCACCACAAAATCCAGTGTTGTTCCAGCAGGTCATTCCTGGAGCCAGGATGTGGGGAGGTGGACACCACAGAGTTGGGATCTCCTGCAGTCCCTGAGCTTCACATCCTCGGATCTTCTGAAGTGTTCAAAAATGAGACAGGGTGGCACTTGCTGATATGGTCTCATGGGCATGGGGATATTCAGTTGCAGGCTGGATTTGATGACTTGGATCAAATTGCAGTTTGGATTTTCCCAGTTTCAATGGTTCCCTGATTCTGTGATTCCCTGCCTTCCAAGGGCTGTCAGAGCAGGCAGCATTTAGAGAAGTCTGGATTTATGAAAGGCCACAGTTTATTTTCTTTGAAAGTTTCCCAACAAGCAGAGCTGAGGAGGGATCACCTCCTTCTGCACAGGTCTAGTATGTCCCTGGAATGTCAGATGTTCTTCCAGATACTGGAGATTAAAAAGGCAGTGCTCCCCAGGCAATGCGATATTCCAAATTCTGTTCAGGAGAGCTCTGATGGACGTCAGAAAAAAACAGGAGGTATCATTTCCTTGTCTGTAAAACCCAGAGTAAATGGGCTGGAACCCAGGAGCAGAGGGAAAGTGGAGAGCCACTAAAAGCTGTTCCAGTTGTTTTTCCTCCCAGTACAGGAAAAATGGGGTCATTATAGAAAAATACTGTGTTCCTGCTTAAAAATCCTGCCTTTCCTTAATCTGGACCTGTCACATCTCTGATAGTTACCTGTAGCAGTGGGAGTGATCCCTGTGCAGATTAAGATCTGTTCATTGCCTGGGAATGTTTGGATGGATGGAATTATACAAAATGAAGACATCACCACCACCATCATCATCATCATCACTGCTATTCCTGCTGCTGGCAGCTCCATCATTCTGTAAAAATAACCCCCTCTCCAAGAGTGAGTGAGGAGCCCCAGGTGTAAATTCCCAGTGTTTCCAGGAGCTGCTGAGTTCTGTCAGTGCTCGGTGAGCCCCAGTTCCACCCAGCTGAGCAGTGGCAATAAAGGAGCCACAACCAGCTGCCCTTGCCATGCAGGATTCATTCCAAGCGTGCCTGTGCAAATATTTATTATTTGCACAAAGGTACAGAGAGGAACTTTTGCTCTTTGAGGATCGAGAGGCTGGGAAGGCTCTCTGTGCACAGACCCAGCCTGGGATACTCTCTGTCCTCCACTGCCTGGAGGGACTGAAGGATCTGCTGGGAAAGGACAGATCCTGGGCTGTCATTCCCACTCCAGGGATATTTGCTTTGTTTTATGCCATGGATTTTGTGACATGCTTGTTATCCAGTTTAGAAACAGTCAGAATTTTTTCTTCTAAGCACTCCTAAGCCATGGAGTCACAATGGGGAAATTTCTCCTTCTCCCTCCTCTAGTTATGGTGACTTTGTCACTCCATGCTCACCTGCCTTGGAGACTGAGCCATGATCCCTCTCTTTCCCAGCAGCTTCCTCCAAAATTCATCCATGTCTGGGCATTCTCAGGGAGGCAGAACACACAGCTCAGTCTGAGGGAGGCCCTAAATCTGCATCTCCCCTTCCCCAGCCAAGACACACAGGAACTGTGGGTGCTCTTCCTCTTCACTCAGTTTGGATAGAAAATTCCTTTGAGGGAGATGAAGGAATACAGGCAGGAAGTGGCCACGGAGTTGGCCAGCCCCAAAATCTCTTTGGACATTCCTGGGATGCTCCTGGTCCCTAAACTCCACTCGAATTCCCCTGAGGGCAGCTCCAGAGGCTGATGGGATAATTTGAAGGAAAACCCTATGCTGTGATTCAGGACTAAGGTCACAGGGAGAGGGTTTGTGGTGCTCCCCCATCACACATGGGGGTGGTACCAGAAAAACACAGGACCTCAGCTTGCCTGCAATGGGAATTGTGGGGACACCACAGAGAGAAAGAGCAATTTGAATATAAATCCCACCTGACAGCCAATAAATCCAGATTATGTTCTTTCTTTCCCTTCTCAGTCAGGAAAAAAAAGTGCTGAAACTGGTCTAACAGAATACAAGAGTCTTTATAGTAGGGAAAAAAAAAAAAAAAAAGGAAAAGGTTTAGGGTGAGATTGGGGGAAAAATGCAGCTTTAAATTCTGAAAAAATCCCTTTAGCTGACTTTAAACAGGTCAGAGTTTCCAGCTGTAATGAGATTGGAAGTTTAGCATCCTCCCAGCTCTGTGCCCTGGTTTTGGGGTGCTCTTCCAGGGGATGGCAGCAGGTGGGAGACACGACTTCCTCAGGAACAGGTACAGTGCTGACAGACCCATTCTTAAGCGTTGTGCTGTACCTTGTCTTTCCTTCTATCCCATAATGACACTGTGTGGGGAAAGGAAGAGGGGGGTTTGTTTGTGTCTAAATCCCATCCTCCAGGAATGGGAGCAGGGCTCCACTTATCCTTCAGGGCAGAGATGGTGCAGTAGAATTCCTGGTTAATAGATCTGGTTCAATTATTCTCTGGGAAGAACCATTCCCTATTTCCATCTGGTGTGACAATCCCTGTGGGAATGGGCTATGGACAGTCATCAAAGGCCCCCTTAACTCCATAAACATCACAAAACTTCTTTAAATCGCTCATTCAGGCTTTTCTGCTGGATGCCAGTGCCCTCTGGATCCGTCCCTGCTCCGATGCATCCCTGTGTCTCTCTGGGTATGAGCACAGGGCGGGTCAGGATTAGGAGAGGTGGCTGTGAGCAATGGGAAGCTCCCAGAGATTTTTGGTAGCATCAGGAGGCTCAGGGGGAACCTTCTGGCTCTGCACATCTCCCTGACAGGAGGGGGCAGCTGGGGGTGGTTGGGCTCTGCTCCCAGGGAACAGGGACAGGATAAGGGGAAATGGCCTCAAGATGTGCCAGAGGAGGCTCAGGTTGGACATCAGGAGGAATTTCTTCATGGAAAGGGTGGTCAGGCCTTGGAAGGGGCTGCCCAGAGAGGTTTGGAGTCCCCATCCCTGCAGGTGTCCAAGGAACAAGTGGACATGTCTGGGTGACAAGCTGGGCATTGGTCACAGGTGGGACTCCATTATGCTGGAGGTATTTTCCAGCCTTAACCATTCCATGATTCCATGATCTGCAGGAAAGCTTCATTTACTCCCTTTCATGCCTCCTTTTTACCCTTCCTGGGGTAAAAGGCTGCCTCTTCTTATCCCTGTTGAAAGCACTTTGTCTTTTCCCAGCAAGCAGAAGCAGCTGGAGTTTCTGTTTTCATGGCAGCAGGAGCCGTGCTGCTAAACAAACACGGAGAAAGCCAAAACTTCCTGCCACTTCACATGTTTGTGTTTTGAAAACCAAGCTATTTATTTAGACAAACTGGAAAATATAACCACAAATAACCCCTAAAGTGTGCTGCTCACTCGCAGTGAGTTAACTGAAACCAGAAGAGGGAGAATTTGTTTATCCGCAGATTTTCCTTCCCTCTCCAGGAAAAATCTTTCCCCTTTCCAGCCCCTTGGGTTTGTCCCATTGTAGCACCCAGTGCTGCTCCAGGAGCTGGGAGGAGCTGCAGGAGGGGGAGCACAGGAATTTAGTGACTTGCATGGATCAAAGATCTATGGAAATACCATCCCTGGAGTGGGTGGTCCAGCTTTGTGCACCCGGAGAAGGCACCGAATGAAACCTCAGCCCCAAAACTCCATGTTTGACCTTGGAAAGCGAAGGCATTAATGCACAGCTCTGTGTGCCCTGTCCTGCTCCTCATCCTCTGGATGCTGCAGGACAACATCATCACGTTGGCAAAGTCAGAGGGAATGGCTCAGGACAGGCTCCTTGCCCGCGGCTCTGGCGGAGGAACTTTATCTCCAGATTGTGCTCCACCGGCAGAACGGGAGGGGGAAGGGAAGGGACGGGCTCCTACCTGACACGAGAGACAATGACCTGCTCCAGGGGAATATTAAAGAGCTCAGGGAATGCAAAGGCTCCATTTCCAAGCCCTGCTCCTGGGTTTGGAAGGCAGCCTGGAAAGGTGTGTGCACCCCTGGGCTGGTACCTGCACTGTTGCCACGGCAACGAGCAGAGGGGATGGAGCTGCTGCCATCATTCTCCTCTGCACTTCCTCCTCCCTCCCAAAAGTCACCTCTCCTGTAATTAGAAATGGCACCCCTCCATCCCCTGGGAGTGCCTTTCCTTCCCCAGCTGCACCTCTGCCTCTGGTTCAGAGAGGGAAATGTGTGACTCGGAGATGGGGAGGTGATGGAGAGTGGAAAACTGGGCTGTGCTCAGGGCCCAGACTGGACCGAGAGCTTTTCCTTCCTCCTATGCACTGCTGAATTAATCTTGGACTAATTTAGGCTGGTGTGGATGCTCTGGGGCACAGAGCTGCTCAGAGCTGCAGTCCATGGATGAAGGCAGCCCATGGCACAGCTCAGGGGATCCTGAGGATCAGTCTGGCTTGCCTTGGAGCTTGGACTGGGTGAGGAATAGGATTTGGGGGTTGCAAAACACCTCACAGCTTTGGCATTTCCTCTGTGTTGGATTACCAGGGCTTGAAAAAGCTTTCACATAAAACAGGAGGTGGAAAAGCACCTCGGGGAAGGCCCTGCCTGGAGAAGCCATGTGGAGGCACCAGTTGATTGTTTAACTTGGAACCAGGCTTAGGTGCAAAGGATCCAACATCAGTGCTGTGCCTTTCATCCCATGGGTCAGGAGCTTTCCTCATCCTCCTCCCCCTGTCCCCCCACATTCAGTTGTGTGGAGAAGGCAGACGAGGCTGAGAGACGTGGCTGCATCTTCCCATGCCTCAGGCTGGGATTCAGCAGGGGCTGGAGTCTGACTTTCCCATCATCCCGCCAGCATTCCCCAGTCTGCCTCTCCCTCATCTTTGTCACATGGGCTTTGGGAAATCTGCATATTGAAATGAGGAGTTTCTGTAGCAAATCTACATTTTCAGGCCAAAGTTAAAAAATTCCCTCTCTCCAGAGCCTGAGGTACTCCTCCCCCATCCCCCTGAGCAGCCCCGGCAAACCTGTCACTGCTCCAGGAAGGGTCTCTGTGACAGTTTCCACAGCTGTCCTGCACACCAGCACAGAGCCTCCTCCTGCTGTATCCAGGGATTCCAGGGCCAAGGGAAGCATCTCAGGTGGACCTTAGGGCTCTTATTCCCCACACCAGGGATTGGGATGGATTTTCCTTCAGCTTGGTGCTCAACCACTCGTTTAATTCAACGCATGTGCTGTGCTCGTACCAGGGCCTGTGCTGGAAGTGAGCTCCACGTGCTGGAAGTGAGCTCCTCGTGCTGGAAGTGAACTCCACGTGCTAGAATTGAACTCCTCATGCTGGAAGTGAGCTCCTCGTGCTGGAAGTGAGCTCCACATGCTGGAAGTGAGCTCCACGTGCTGGAAGTGAGCTCCACATGCTGGAAGTTAGCTCCACGTGCTGGAAGTGAGCTCCACGTGCTGGAAGTGAGCTACTCGTGCTGGAAGTTAACTGGGACTTTATGAGGCTGCAGACCCGGGAATGTCCCTGCTCTTGGATGTCCTCATGTTTGCCAAGAACATTTGCTTGTGTAGGTGATTACAGGAACACCTCAGTGCAGATGAACCCAGCCGTTCTCCTGCCAGCAAATGTTCTCCCAGAGTTATCACAGAATCATGGAATGAGGTGGAAGGGACCTTAAAAATCACCTAGTTCCTCCCCCTGTCATGGGCAGGGACACCTCCCACTAGCCCAGGTTGCTCCAAACCCCATCCAACCTGGCCCTGGACACTTCCAGGGATCCAGGGGCAGCCACAGCTTCTCTGGGCCAGGGCCTTACCTCCCTCACAGGGAAGGATTTCTTCCCAATATCTATTTAAATGTACTGTCTTGCAGTTCTCCCTTGAAGCCATTCCCCCTTGTCCCGTCACTACAATTCCTTGTAAACCACTCCTCTCCAGAGGCCCCTTTCTGGCACTGAATCCCCGTGGTGTTGTTCCCACTTATCCCATCTTTTCCCCTGGGTACCGTGTGGCCCGTAAGCCCCACAGATCTTTGCTCTTCCTCCATCTCCAGCATTTTCCTTCCTTAAATATCATCCCAGTAGGAATCAGCCCATCCCTGGCTCATGGCAGAGCACCCAGGCTGCAGGGAGCCGGTGGGGCGGGCAGAGCGTGGCTCCATCTGCTCCGTGCCCCCCATGCCCTCCATCCAAGGCTTTAAAGGCTGTCACTACCAGCAGTGTTCCTCTCTTTCCTCTGCCCAGGCAGAGCAGGAAGCCAAGGGGAAGGTCTGAAGTTTTCCTGCTTGGCTGGGCAGCGTGCAACAGATGTTAAAGGAGCTCTGGGAGAGAAAACCAGCTGCTGCGGGTTGATATCCTCAGAATTTCTGGAGCTTGCTTGGTCAAACAGCTCAATGAACAGAGTAAAAAGATCTTCCTTGTCTCCCTCCATCTTTTTCCCTGTTTAAATCAATGCCCTGCCCTTCCCACACATATTGGCACAACAGCCCTGCCTTTCACCTTTCCCAGGAGCTGCAATCACTCTCCTGTGATTTTCCCTCCAGCCTCTGGGCTATTCATGCTCTTGCCTGACCTTCAGCAGGATTAGCAAGGGGAAAGTGCCTGGACCTCCAGGGTCAGCCAGAGGCACTGGAACTGCAGAAACTTGGAGCTGGAAAAGCTGTTTGCACCTCCCCCAGGGATGATAGTGGCCATTACAGGGCTGGATTGGCTCTAATTGCAATCCCAACAAAGTGATATGGAAATAATGCCACAAACCACTGGGAAAGGGCCAGAAATAATGACAGTGCACAGAAAGGCTGTGCTGGGTGGAGGGGAACCTGTGGGAAAACAGGGCATGGGGTGGAGGAGGAACCAAGGCATTATCTGGGCTTTTGAAGCTTTGTGGATAATGATTCCTTGATTTTTCACAGCCTTCCTCCTTCCATGGCACTTCCCTCCCCTACACTCAGCTCCAGGAGTTGCTCTCAGCCTCCAGAGCAAAGCAAAGTCAACCCTTCACCTCAGAGTCTTCATCAGGTTACTCCAAGGATAATTTTGTGCAGCTCCTTTTGGCTGGAGTTTAATAGGTTATTTTGTCACGAGGTTTGATGCTTTTTGGATGTCCATCCACGTTTCTGCTGGACTGCATCCAATGTCATCACCTTTTCAGGCTGCTTGGACTGAAAGGCACTGTGAGTTTAGGGATGAAAGAGCCTTTTCTGGGAAAGAAGAGCCTGCCCTTAGGGTTTGGACAGGAAAGGCAGTGCCCATATCAGAGAGGTGCCAGGGGAAAGGGGCAGTGTGGGGGTCATCCAGACCCTCAGGAACTGGGTGTGACTCCTGTGCAGCAATGCTTTGGAAGGGTTCTATAAAGATGAACCCAACCGTTTTCCTGCCAGCAAATGTTCTCCCAGAGTTATCACAGAATCATGGAATGAGGTGGAAGGGACCTTATAATTCACCTTGTTCCTCCCCCTGCCACGGGCAGGGACATCTTCCACTAGCCCAGGCTGCTCCAAACCCCCTCCAACCTGGCCTTGTCCTTTAGAGAGGACAGAAAGCAGGGGAATTGCTGGAAAGAGAAGAGGGAAATGCAGATTTGGACACCATATGGTTCAGTCCAGGATCAGGATGGGGTTTTCTGTTTATTGTCTCCTCAGCAAGGCAAGGCTGAGGCAGCCCTGAGAGAGAACTTGAGCTATTTTGGACTTTATGGGGTGTGATGGGAGACAGACTTGGCTCCATTTCCAAAACCCAGCCTCCCTCCCAGCCAGCCCCAGTGAGACCAGTACCTCCCAGTGATGAGCTTCCAAAAGTCACACACTCATGGCTGGTCTCTTCTCTCAATCCAAATATTAACTTTTTGAGGGGGAGGAATCCTCTGTTGGTCCTCGCAGTGCTGAGCTTCAGAGAGTCCCATATTCAGCATTGTCTCGGTGCAAATCAGAACTTCTGGGAGGCAGGAATCCCCTCCCGATCCTTCCAGCTGCTTTTAAGCAAAGCCCAGCCTCTGAGTGGCAGAAACACCTTTCTCCCATGCATTTGGCCGGGATTCCTGTCACTCCCAGACACCCATTTATGAACAACAGCCCAGAGAAAAGAGGGAAATCATCTGCGATCTGTTGGAAGGTAAATACCGCTCCCTCCATTGCCCCTGACAGCCCGTGCCACAGCTGAGTTCCCCCCAGGAGCTCCCTGCCATTAATCACCTTCAGAAGGGATTGTTCCACCTCACAGTGTTTGCTGTGGCAGAAGGTTAGGCTGGAAAAATGCTGCCAGTCCCACACGCTCCTCATTCGGGAGAACGCGACGCTGGAGCAGAGCCAGCACTCCCTTCTCTGCCTTGCTTCCAGCTGCTGGGAACAGTCAAACGGGGTTGTTTTGCTGTGGTTTTTATTTCTCCTTCACCTCCTCTCATCCCTCACCTTTTTTCCCTTCTTTTAAGGCCTCTGAGGAAGGGTGAGGAGGAGTCCCTTATCCCCGGCAGTGCCACCTGTGGGGCCACCCAGCACCGTCAGAGCATGGGGATTACAAACTCTGCACACAGCTAATAGGGAAAGGAGGAGAGAGGATTAGGACTTTTTTCCTTTGGAAAGGGATATGGATTATCTGGGCCAATAGCCGTGGCTGTGGCATGCCTGTTTTCTCACCACAGATTCGCAGGGAACACTGGAGTCTCCAGGTGCAGTTTGTGAGAACCTGCTGCACACAGTGGGCGGTCCTGCCCTCCCTTCCTGGGGCTCCAGAGCAGCCCTTCACTGATTTGTTGTCCCCTCTCAATTTATTATTGATCCTGAAAAGCTTCTTTGTGCATTTGTCCTTACTGGAAGCTGAATTTTCCCTCCTCCCTCATTCCCTCTCTGTACCAGCCTCTTCCTAGGAACATGCCCAGTGTTCCCACTGCCCCGTTCCCATGTCTGCTTTTCTAGCCAGGGTTCTGCCTTGCCTTCCTCCCCAGAGCGGCCAGCAAAAGATCGAGGAGAGGTCCTGAAGGTCGTGTAGACCCCACTAGCACCTCCCTTTATTTAAAAACAGATCATTTGCATTCGTGTTGGAAGGGGCCTTAAAACTCATCCAGTTCCATCCATGGGCAGGGACTCCTTCCAGTAGCCCAGGTTGCTCCAAGCCCTGTCCACCCTGGCCTTGGACACTTCCAGGGATCCAGGGGCAGCCACAGCTTCTCTGGGCACCCTGTGCCAGGGTATCAGCAACTCGTTGTAGAATTTCCCTGCTTGTATCTTCCTTGATGTGGAGCTGGGAATGGACACGTGGAAAGAGGATGGAGCTGCATTCCTGGGGCCTTGCTCTGGTCTCCCACAGAGGATTTGTAAAGAAGGGTTTCACACTGCTGGACTGGATTTCTAGTGAGCTTTGGGCACCCAGCTCTGGGATCTGACCAAAATTCCTCTGAAACCATGGGCTGTGGGGGGCCAAACTCCTTTGGAAGTGCCAGCCCTGCTAAGCAGGCGGGAACAAGGTTCCTGGAGAGGGAGGACCGTGTTAACAGCAGAGGTCTGCCCGTGGAAGTAGTTAATCACCAGGAATACAATTAGCACTTAAACGCCTCTGGACACCCTGTGCTGGCCTTCCCTTGTCCTACACCAGTGTCTTGCTGGCTCATTACCTGCGACACCTCATTTTCAGTGCTGCTAAATCCAGCTGCCTCCGGAGGCTCCCGGTGCTCCAGAGGGGATCCTGCCTTCTCCAGCAAGGAGCATCCCTGCTCAGCACTGCTATCCTGAGGTGTGTGACACCTCCCGACGGGAAGCAGCCCGTGCTAAAGGACACAGCCACTCCCTTTCTTCCCCCATTTCCCCCCATCCCACCCTCGCAAGCTCCCCGCAGCTCTTAAAAACACTGTTCCTCTCCTCAAAGTGCTTTTAATTGCTGCCCCTCACCCAGCAGGCTCACAAAAGCAGATGGGAGGCTGCAAGGTCTCCTTTGCCAGAAAGTCAGGCTTTTTTCAAATGTGGAAGACCTCAATTAATGAAATATTCCTCGTTTTTCTGAGGTCAGCTTTAGCAGCCGGGCCCATGATCAAATGAGAGCCTTTTCCTCGGGATGTCTGCTCGCTGGAATCTCATTAACGCTCACTTGTGCAAGGTTTAGTAGCAACTAAATGGGACAGAAAGTGGCTGTTTCCCTGTTCCTCCCCCATGGATCTGGCAGGAGGCAGGAGGACCTCACACGGCTGTGTTTTACCCTCTTTGCCCCTCTAATCATATCCCTTCTTTCACTCAGCACCAACCCAGCCTTCAGATCCTTGCAAATCTCTGCTGGTTTGGGTGGAATTCAGGGCAAAACGGTGTCTGGCAAGTAGATGAGGAGTCTGTGCTTGTGGCAGTGTGGATTTTCACAGCTCTGCAGTTGGAATCGCTCTCGCCCGGTGTGAATGAGGCCAGGGAGTGACCCTGGATTTCCATCGTGTTTAGCTGGAAGCAGAGTGCAGCTCCTGCTTTCTAAATTCATCAGTCACCGCCAGAACATCCATTTTAATGGAGTTCAGGCTATGGAGCCTTGAAGGGAATTGTTCTGCAATAACGAGCTCGTGTGTAAGAGTTATGCCCCAAGGGAAAGCTTCTCCTCCCAGTGGGATCTGAGTCCTCACCGAGGGGCACTTCTGGATGACTCACTATTATTATTTATTACTTCTCTGGCATCATAAATGTGCAGGGCACTGTGGAAAGGGCACAGGACAACACCCCTGCCTTGATGAGGTTACAACACCCCTGCCCTCACTCCTGCCAAACTTGTGGCATGCTACAGATGAATAACTGGAATGTGGGGAAGGAAGAAGGAGCAGCCTCAGTCCCCACTGGGACGAAACACCAGGCATTAACTCAAATGCAAACTGGGAATTACCAGGGAGACACAATTAAGAGAATAAACCTGGGGAATGCACATCTACACATTATCTCCAAGACCAGGATAGAAGACATGGAAGGAAGGAATAGTACATTTCCCTCTCTCCTCCAGCCATGCTGCTCAAGACTGCACTCCAAGGGGCTGATCTCTGTATTTCCCATATGGAATCTCTGTCCAAGTGCCCCACTGGCACCAGGCAATGCCAGCACCATTATGTGCTGTTAGAAGTTGGTAAATCCAAAACAGAAGTGCAGCCCAGCCTGGAGTGTCTGCAGCATCCTCTCTGCCATGGTCTGGGCCCTAGAGGAATTTCATTCAGAGGGTTTTTTCTTCATGGAAACATGAGCACCTTCTAGCTCTGCTCCCCATTCATGTCCTTCCCTGAGGTCTGTCTGTGCCTCTCCCATGGAATGTGTTCATGTCCTTCCAGCAATGTATTCCCATGAAAAGAACATATTCCTGAGGTGAGAAACGGACACCAAATTCCTGGCTTGACCACTTGATAAAGGTGGTGCATATCCCAGAGCAGAATTTGGGAGCTTTTATTTATCATTGCACCAGATTAACACCAGCACACACCTCAGGGTTGGACCCCAGAGCTTGAATCCAGGTGTTTCTCCCAACAACAGCCCTTCTCGGGCACCACCCTCCTGCCAGTCTTCCTGAATCCCCAAATCTCCAGGCAGGCTCTGCTCAGCCCCATTTTTCCAGCAGAGCAGTGGCTCCAGCAGCCACGGGCACACCTGGGGACGTGCTGGAAGCGGAGCTGTCACAGGAGGCTTTGCCATGCCCTGCATGCTGGTTCTCCATCCCGGTGCAGCCCTTCCCAGCTCTGCTGCATTCCCAAAGGCACACTCCTCCAGCATTTTCCGCAGCAGCTGGGCCGAGCAGAGCAACGCTGCTCTGACACAAACACTTCTGCCAGGGATTTCACAATTGGCTGCCCTCCCTCACCTCCAAACCGGGACTCCTTGCCAAGAATGTGTTTCCCAGCACTGCACTTCCAGCCCTGTCACCTGCAAACACAATTACTCCTTGCTCTGGATGGGCTTCGTTAGCGACGGGGCTGGGGAAGGGCTGAAATGGAGCGTGCTGCCCGCTCCGGGGGGGACGTGTTGTTAGCAGGCACAGGGAAGGAGCTTCTGCCAAAGCTGCTCCAGCAAACCCTGCACAGCTGCTGCAGGAGAAGCTCTCGCTCGCTGATCCGGGGCAGCGAGGCATGAAGAGGAGCTCTGGGGATGGGGAGGGACCTGGTGGTTTTGGAATATTGAGCATACAGAGGATGCAGCTGGGAGAGAGCCACAGGTTGGCTCTGCACCTTCCCTTCTGCTGATCAAGGGTGGCTGCTCAGGGGCTTGATAAGGGAGGGTTTGATCCTTTTATCATGGTCTTTGACATTGGGATTTTGGTTTTTTAATAGGAAAAATCAGGCTGGAAGAAGCAGCTTGGTGATTTAGTGTATCTTTGATCATAGGAGAGATCATGAAATCATATACTCATGGAATGGTTTGGGTTGAAAGTGACCTTAAGAACAATCCAGTTCCACCCCCTGCCATGGGCAAGGACACCTCCCACTATCCCAGGTTGCTCCAAGCCCTGTCCAGCCTGGCCTTGGACACTTCCAGGGATTGGAGCTTTTCTTGCCCATTGTCACTTTGGGAATTTTGCTTTCTTTTCTGAGTGTATTTCCTAGATTGAGGAGACCTCAAGTTGTCAGTTCCCATGAATTTCCCTGCTCCCTGCATGCTTAGGATGGTGGCTTTACCATCCTGGCCATTTGGGTTGGAAGGGAAATTCAACACCAATTATTTCCAAACCCCCTGCAGGGGACACCTTCCACTAGACCAGGTTGCTCCAAGCCCCATCCAACATCCTCTTCTGTTCCACCACTTCCATGCCAGGAATTTTGAACCCATGGCTGAAGGTGCAGCAACGGCAGAACTTTCCTACTGAAACCAGGTCCAGTGTGGAGAATCTGGTGCCTCCACACCAGCAGTTTGAAGTTCCAAAGGACCATGGTGGATATGGCGGGATAGTCCCTTCTAGTGCCCAGTGCTGTGGCTTTGGCAAACTGGTTTTACATTTTGGGGGTTGGTAGTTCCTGTGGGCCTGTGACAGGAACTGGAGTGGTTCTGGAGGAGGTGCTCAGTGGGAGCTCAGCCCAGGACCTGCTGCTTGGCTCCCAGTGGTTTCCTGGCTGTAGAGATCTGCCACAGTTCATGGAAACTCCCATCACTTATGGAGAAAACCAAAAATGCAGGCACCTTCACAAGCACCAGTGCATGGAAGCAGCAATAAAAAAATGCCTGTATTTTAATCCAATCTGAATTGGATTTTGTGAGAACAGCAAATTTCATCACGGAGAACTAAATTTCGGTTGATTTTCCAGTACAGAGCACAAAAAGCCTCATGTTCTTCCAACACAGGGAATGTTTTCCTGGCATCCATTGGAAATGCTGTGTCACCACTTTTGTTAATGTGATCAGCAGCAAGCTGAGTCCAAAGCAGGCATCAGGAATGGACGGTTTTTTCAGGACTCATCCCAACTTGGCAGGCTCTGGACAAGTGGAGGGATGTTCCACGCCCAGAACAGTGGGAGCCTCCTGGAACCACTGGCAGTTCAACGTGCTGTTGGGTGGAGTTGGAGCAGGAGCACAGGAAGGGGCTGAAGAGGAAGTGATGGCACAGGGATCCTTTCTTTGGGCAGCCTCGAAACGCTCGATAAGCTGGTTCTCCAAGGTATTTGTCTGGAGGTAGCTGGCAAAATGCACTTCGTGGAACCCCAGAATGGTTTGGGTGGGAAGGGACCTTAAAGCCCATCCAGTCACATCCCCTGCCATGGGCAGGGACACCTTCCACTGTCCCAGGCTGCTCCAAGGCCTGTCCATCCTGGCCTGGAACACTCCCAGGGATCCAGGGACGGCCACAGCTTCTCTGGGCAATCTGTGCCAGGGCCTCCCCACCCTCACAGGGAGGAATCTCTTCCCAATATACCATCAAAACCTCCCCTCCTTCCGCTTAAGGACATTCCCCTTGTCCTGCCACTCCAGTGAAAAGAACCTTCTTATCAGTGCTTCTTCGATACTTCCCACCTTTGTGGATGGAAGTGTGGAAGGATGATGAGCTGCATGGAAAGGAAGGAAGTGCAAGGAAGAGGTGGTGTGTGTCATACTGTCCTTTCCGTCCTTTGTTGTCCTCCTCTCTCTCCCCCTGACCTTTTACTCCTGCTCAAAACTTCCTCTGGGACTGAGGGAAACACAGACCATCCAGCTGGATGGTGACCTTCTACCTGGAGCTGGGCACAGGACAACCAGCTGTGAGCTCCTGGTTCATGTCCTCCAGAGCTTCAGGCAAGCCAGGCTGCTTCCAGGCAGGGATTTACCCCATGGATTTTGAGTGCTGGCAGAATGCAGGATTTTGCTACATCTCATTATCCAATTTGCTCCAGGTGTTCCCAACACTTTTCTATCTGAACACCTCCTGGTAGTGCCTTCAGCAATCCAACTGGTGTCTGCTTTGTGTGGTCTGTTTTCCCAACCCATTCCCCGGGAGAAGGGAAGGCAGGAGAGCTGAAGTGGGAGAAGATTGTAGGTTTGTTTTCCATTCATTTATTCACAGTATCTATACAGGTTTGTGTTCATGTTACAAAAATCACACTGAGGAAACATTCCTCACATTTGGCACTGGCCTTCCTGGAGGGGCTCTTTCCCTGGATTTTATTTTGTGGCACACACAGGCTTCAGACAGGCTTTCATCCACCTGCAGAATCCACCGCAGTGCCATAGAGCAAGGCTCCCCACACTGCCCTCACTGTGGGGCAAGAAGGGCAAGATCTTCTCCTAATTTATTGTAGGGAGTAAATATCAGAAGGGAAGGTGTCCAGAGGTTGGATCCAAGCTCTTCTTGGTGGTGCTCAGCAATGGGACAAGACAAAGAGGCAGGAATTGATGCCTGGGAAGTTCCTCCTGGACAGGAGGAAGAACATTCTTTCCTTTGCAGTGACAGAGCATTGAACAGATCCCAGAGAAGGCGTGGAGTCTCCTCACTGGGGATATTCCAGAACCATCTGGATGCAATCCATGTGCTCTGGGATGACCCTGCTGGAGCAGGGTGGCCCACTATGGTCCCTTCCAACCTTAACCATTCTGTGATCCGTGATTCTGCGAGTTGATCTAAAGAGGTTGGTCATGGCTCCTCACGTTCCCCAGGGATTGTACTTGAGCACAATCCCTACTGGGCTGTAGCTTTTCGCAGCCTTTCCCTCTGCCAGCAAAGCTTGGCTTGGCTCGCCCTCGTGCAGATGCTGCTCTTGGCCCAGGCCTGGCCCATGTTGACAGCAGCCGTGCGGGGAGGCAGGAAGCTCTTGGAGACAGCTGGCACTTGGATCCGGCTTCTCTGCTCAGTTTGCCTTGGAGCTGTGCTGGTGATGGAGCAGGTCTGGAGAAAGCCAGTCCTTGTGGAATGGCGTGTGGGAAGCGCAGGTTCCTGCCGCGGTTTGGATGTATCCCACCAGAAGGGCTCCGAGCCTCCCTCACAGCCGCTGGATCCGTGCCACCCTGCAGGACAGCACAGCCGCTCATCAGCAGCACGGATGCTGCATCCTGCTTCCATGAGCTTTACTTTTAGGCTCTGCCTCCTTCTCTCCCATCTGCTCCTCAGTGGGCTGGCCACCATCAGCCAGGAGCAAGTGGCCAGAGATGGAGGAGAGACAGCTCTGCTGATCCCACCAAGAGGCCTGGGAGAGGCTGGCTTTGTGGAGTAATTGTTCCCAGGTTTATTGCTGAGCCTTTGGGGTTAGGGGAGCGGGCCCTCTCTGAAACTTTGCCATCCTTCACACATTCGCATCTTCCTGCTGTGTCCCAAGAGGTGCTTGCTGGAAGGAACCATCTGGGATAGCTGTCCACAAGCAAGAGCTCACTGCTCCAGAGCCATCCTGGCTTGGCACAAACCACAGGAACAGCAGGGCCCCTTCCTAAGTCTCATCCCAAACAGCAGAGCTCTTCCCACTGAACTTTCTGGTCTAGTGGAAGGTGTCCCTGCTCATGGCAGGGGGTTAGAACTGGGTGATCTTTAAGGTTCCTTCCAACCTAAACCATTCCATGAATTTTGTGATGTCAGGGACTGGCCCGTGAGGATCCTCAGAGTCACCTTCTGCTGCAGTAGAGCAGACACAGTGAGCAGGTTGGTTCTCATTACAGCCAGAACGACTCTTTCAACTCTTTTTCCCTTCTTCTGTGATGTTCCTGAATCCATCACATGCTCCATGTGCACAGCCAACCCTTTCCATTCACATACATATTACCTCCTTCCTCCCCAGCCTCCACTCCCCACTGCTCAGAGGTTGCTCTGTGGAGAAAGGACATTTCGGAGGTTACACTGAAAAGTCAGCAGCTCCTGGAATTTATATCCATCCCAGGTCTAGAAGATCAGGCTGTAGAAGATTCCTCCACAGGTCCTGTGAGGAGCCACTTGGGAAGCTGAGCTCTCAGCCTTCACCTCACGTGAATCCTCCTTTATAGTTCCCAGTGGATCTGATTAGGCTGCCAAGGAAATGGAGCTGCTGAAGCACTTGCTATGAGAAGAAATGGGGCAAAATGAGGGGGAAGAGGGTGGAGTGAACAGTGTTTCTTTGCAGAGGTTTCCAAAACAACCTGATAAACAGAAGTTGTGGAGAAACAGGCAGCAGTCCCAGCAGTTACCTGAATTTCATTCATTTTAATTCCTGAACAGCAGCAAAACTACTCCAATCCAAGTAATTTCCTGGAGAGCAGACTGAATGAGCTCTAGGAGGTCAAAGGCTCAAGGAAAAGTGTATGGTCCATTGGGGAGTGGACTTTCAAAAGTCTTTGTGTCACAAGGAAATCTCCTGAGCGTTGTGGATGTGGTCATAGGATCATAGCAGCTTTGTGAGGGTCTCAGGGATGTGTTCCCAGGATTTCACCCAGAACAGAAGCTTTCATTTCTGGTCTCAGCTGTAGACACTTCTCTACAGAAATGGAAAATAAGCAGGGGCTGTGGGCTCAGGCGTTAATTCAGGGCTGGGGGAGCAGATGAAACACTGGGTAAACAAAGAGTAGCACAACAGGATGGATGCAGGGAGCCACCTGTCTCCTCCTGGCCTCTCTCCCTGCTGGTATTTTGTTGGGAAGGGTTATTCTTAGAGCTCACTGTGTAAATGAGCAGTTTAAATATTCCCTGACTCACACGGCAAATGCTACTCAGGGAGTGTCAGCACAAAACATGGCCTGTGCCACATCCCTGAGGAAATCACTGCAGGAGCTGCCTGACCTTTACAGAACTGTTCCAGGCACTTGGAGCAGTCTGGGATAGTGGAAGGTGTCCCTGCCCATGGAATGAGATGGTCTGTAAGCCCCTTTCAACCCAAACCAGCCTGGGATTCTGTGAAGTTGGATCCACCTCACCTACCTTATCCCCTTAAGTTAGGCTTCCAGGCAAACCAGTTTTTCTGGGCTCCTGTATTTGGAGATAGACAGCTCCAGATGGTGGTCCTTCTTCCACAGAGGAATCCTGCACCAGTTTCTCTCCAGTGACTCCAGAGGTGACTGCTCTCTCTTTAAGGCCTGGGGCCACAAGGACTGTACAGCAGGGACTGCTTCCCATTCCCCCTTCCTTGTCCCTTCTTGGTCACCAGGATCCATTATTTGACTTAAATACCTCCTAATGGCAGAGCAGGGAGTTAGGCCTGTGGTGAGGATGATAACCCAAACCCTCCCAGCTCCACGTGGAACACGTCAGGATAGGGGTTCTGCTCTATCATCACTGTTGCCAAAATGAAATTAAACTAATCCAATGTGGGAGAAGCCAGGAAGAAAGGCCATGACACAGCAGGGATCTTGCAGGGTTGTTTTGGCTGAGCCAGCGGCAAGATGAAGCTGGAGAGGTCTCTGCTTCCTGACTGGAAGGACCTTGAGTCCATGGCTGATGCGTTCCTTGGATTGTGCTGAACCAAACTGAGTAGGTCTTATTGTGGAATAGCAAACACACAACAAACCTGTGATGTTGATGTGGTGCCTGGTTTTCACACCTTCATGTTTCAGAGCCCAAGGAGCTGCTTCTCCTCATTCTCCTTCTCCTCTTCCTCCTCCCCACAGCTGAATTCCCGCTTCACCAAAGGACATGTTGCTCTCTCTGCTCTGGGTTTTGCTGATAAATCTGTGGCATTTCCATGCTGCTGCTTAGCCTGGGCCAGAGAAATGAGGAGAGCAACAAGTTGGGGAAGTGATGGATTGATCTTGGGACTTGGATTCCCAACGGACTGCTCAGCTCTGAGTGCTGGGAAATCAGAAGGATCCTTCCATGTAGCACAGCTTGGAAACACACAGCTAAGCATCCATGCCTAGCCACTCCCAGTGACCCTCCTGGCCCCAAGTGTCCCCCCACAGCTTCCCCTGACATGGGACAGCTCCAGCCAGCTCTGCCATCCCTCCTTGTGAACACCTATGGAGGGAGCATGTTCTCCACCCACCTATGCCAGCTCCATCCAACACAGAGCCCTCTCCCTGAGCAGTGCCAGCTCCTGGGCTCTAGAGGAGGAGGAGGAGGAGGTTGCAGGTGTTTCAGTGCCATTATCAGTCCTGAATCAGTCATTTTCCACCTCCAACACAGCTTTTATTCACTGTGTGCCTCCCTGCTTGCTCTGAAAAGCCTTGTTTCTCCCTGTCTCCTGCTGCTCCTGCCTCTGCTCTCTTCTCATCCATCACCAGGGTCCAGCTGGGGTATGGCTCTGGCACAGACACCCTTTGGAGGGGGTGGAGGGGCTGGGTCCTGGGCTGGCTGTGATTCCCAGGACGTGACAAAGGGGCTCTTTGGCTCTGAGTAGTGGCTGCACCACCCACAGATCCTACATGCAGGTGTGACACAGCATGGTGACTGATCTGGCTGGTGGCCACTCGCAGATCAGTCCCACAGCTCCAACACCCACCTGGAAGCTGTGAGGAGCAAGCCAAGCCTGCAGATCACAGCACTCATCAGTGTCCTGCCAGCACCAGGACAGCGTGACTCAGGAAAGAGGAGGGGAGTGGAGTGTGGAGATAATAAATGAACCACCAAGTGCTGTTGGAGCAATGCCTTGGGCCATATCTTCACTTCTGGAGCCACACCTGGCGTGGGCAGCACACGAGCAGGTGCTGAGTTACACCCACACAGTGATCCAGGGATCAGTTCCCTGTCCCAGGCTTCCTTAGGCTCTGTAGTGCACAGCTCCTCACACACTGCTGCCTCATCCATCTGCTCCACTCCAAATGCTCATCCCTAATGTGAAGCCTGCTCTTTCCTCTGCTGTTCAGGGCTCCATGGCTGGTAATTTCCCTGGCATGTAAAAGCTTTGGAAAATTATTGTAGAGCACAGGTTCACACCTTGTCAGGAAGAGGAGAAGTTTAATAAACCGTGGAGCCAAACTGTTGGATCCCTGCATTAATGCAGGTGAGCAGCTGGAAGCAGCTCCACAGAAGGAATTCTCAGCAGGATGCCAGAGGCAGAGCACCCAGAGCTTCTCCAGCAGCTGTTTTGCTCAGCTGCTCCAGCGCTGGCCTCTGGGAACAGCGGCTGTTCTGAACCAGAGCAGAGGAACAGTGCCCCAGGCCAGAAGGGATAAAAGTGCTGGTACAATCCTACAGATGTCTAGAAACCATTTTCACCCGCCTTGCTCACACCTCCTGAACCTGCAGAGCTTCTGAAGATGAGCCCAAGGTGTCTCTGGAGTACCCAGAAGTTTTCTACATCCCTGTTGGTCTTCTTTACCCAGGCTTCTTCCCACAGACCCTTTCTTTGGGTGGCGTCTCGGGGCTTGTGCCACCTGCTTCAAGCAGCAGCTGTGGGAGCAGGGACTGGAGCAGGGATTGTGTGAGGCAGCCTCTTGGCTTTCACCAGGGGATGGAAGGATGGACCAGAACATCCAAATCCCCACTCCAAACATGTCCATAGGAATATTTGCTGAAAGAGAAAAAATACGCTTTTTAGCACTGAAGATTTCCTGTGCCTCTTGGAGCAACCGGATCACTTTGTCCTTTCCCAAAAATCAGAGTGCTCCACTCGGGCCTGCTGGGAAGCATCTTCAGGTGTTGGTAGCTGGTAGAACCAAAGCTGACCAAGCTGTGGCAGCACAGGAAGCTCTCCCCGAGCTCAGCCTGGGGTCTGCAGCAGGGGGAGGTGGCGTGGGCTCGCCCCGGTGCCACCGGGATGATCCTCTGGGAAAGGAGGGCAGATCCAGGCACTCACCACCCCCCGGGCCGTGGGCTGCACAGCCTCGGCTCTTATTCCCACTATAGGATCCACCCACGCCGTTAATGA
Organism: Promerops cafer; assembly: GCA_013398275.1. Lineage (NCBI taxonomy): Eukaryota > Metazoa > Chordata > Aves > Passeriformes > Nectariniidae > Promerops > Promerops cafer. Next base: position 485,893 of record VZSE01002883.1, read on the forward strand.
TTCACATCACATCACTCGCTTAACCCTTCCTGCAGCCTGTGCCTAAACTAGCCCAGGCTGCTATCTAATCCCATTTCCAAGGCCTCCTTTTCATTACTGCTCTGGCTGGGAAGGGGAATGCTTCAGGAGCAGGAACTAGGGCCCATGGTGGGATTCTTAGGGCTGTCCTGTGGCAGGCCAGGAGCTGCAGTTGATCCTTGAGTGTCCCTTCCAGCTCAGGATATTATCCTATGGCTCTGTGACTCCATGAACTCTACAGGGAGGGGTGTGCACTCCACTGAACATTTTGGCTGTGGAATGGCAATAAATTAATGGACACTGGTTTCATATCCTAAAATTCCTGTGTTGCCCTGGCAAAGGATATCGGTACCATCATCTGTCCAGCTCTTCTTCTTTCTCTGGCTCTGTTTGGGGTCTCCCAGGCTGTGTGCTCTAAGTGTGATCACTGCACACCCATCCACGAAACTCAAGGTTTCACGGAGAAAGGGAGACTCAAGGGAACCTTCTGGCTCTCCACAACTCCCAAGAAATGGCCTCAGGCTGTGCCAAGGGGAGGTTTAGGCTGGATATCAGGGAAAATTCCTTCCTGGGAAGGGTGGTCAGGAATTAGGACAGGCTGCTCAGGGAGGTGATGGAGTCCCCATGGCTGGAGGGATTTAAAAGCTGTGTGGATGTGGCTCTTGGGGACACAGGTCAGTGGAGGCTTTGGCAGGGCTGGGGGACAGTGGGACTTGCAGGCTTTTCCAACTTAAGCAATTCCCTGGTTCTCTGTATTTGGGTAGGGTTTGGCTACCTGTGGTTCTGGAGTCTTTTCCACAGTCAGTCTGGACACTCTGGCACCAGAAAGCAAACAAGAGGAGCCCAGACTGGCTTGCTGGGTTATTTTTAATTCACGTTTTTAAGCACATTTTGTACAAGCTTGGCATCTGAATTGTGGTGTTTCGCTGCCTGCCTTCAGCAATCAGGGAAATACCTAAAATTTTGGCTGCACAGGGGTGTAAATCTTCCAGGGGAAATCTCTCAGGATTAGAGTTGCTCTGGGTTTCAGTGGTGTCTTCATGGTCCCCACGGTGCAAGGAGTGCAAAATGAGCCCGGGGCAGAGCCAGACCAGACCCTGTGAAGAACAGCTCCTGTGGAGGGGTGAGGAAGAGCCAGGATTAGTTACAACAGCCTAACTGGGCAGGGTTAGGCTGGGTTTAGGACTGATTATCACACCCATTGTGGGTCCTCCCTCACTCCTCTCTTCCCAGCACTCCTGGGCAGGTCCTGCTGAAGCCAACACCTGCCTTGTTGGCTCTTCTGTCACATTTCCCAAGCACAGGCTGCAAATCCCAATTGCTCCAAAGGATTTGGAGCACCAGGGAGGGTGTCTGGGTTTGTTGGTGGCCGTGGCCCAGGGACAAGCAGCAGACTGGTGATGAGCCTTGGCTGGGTGTGGGACATCCATCCCATGGCTCTGCTGGAAAAACAGGCCCTTGGAATCCTTCAGGATGCCAGGAATGCATAGGGGACATGGAGGAGAAATGTTTTCCAGGTTCTGGGATGCATTATTTGGCTTTGTGGATGGTTTCTCTTCCCGCAGGTTTCTGTATTTTTTGTAGGCATGAGTTTTCCCCCTAAGAGCTATGAAAAAAGCCACCCTCCACCACCGGCTTGCAATTGGAATAAAAAACATGGGACAGGGTAAAAAAATATCGTCGGTTTGCAATTCTGAGTAGACGTTGAGAAACTGGAAGAGGCAGAATAAATTAACAGGGTGGTTTTAAACAGGGAGCCCAGAAGAAGGAGACAATTAAACCAATCCTTCTTAGTCAGGCACACAACATCTGGACCAGGTGCAGGTGGAAGATATCCATCTTCCTAAAGAGTAGGGGAAAAAAGGAAAGCAAACCCCCTGGCATATTTGTTCCAAACCCTCTTCTGTGTTTCATGTGTACGATGTGCCTTCAGTGGGCACAGAGTCTGGGATGGATGGATGGATGGATGGATGGATGGATGGATGGATGGATGGATGGATGGATGGATGGATGGATGGATGGACTGCAGGAAGGAAGGACTGCAGGAAGGACTGCAGGAAGGACTGCAGGAAGGACTGCAGGAAGGAAGGACTGCAGGAAGGAAGGAAGGAAGGAAGGAAGGAAGGAAGGAAGGAAGGAAGGAAGGAATCTCTGCACTGAGAAGGGGCTGTGAAACAGAAAAATAAATTTTTTTACTGGGCTTTTTTTCCTGTCCTCATGAAAAGCAAATGCCCTCTCTCTTCCTCCCCTTCCATCTCCCAGAACCAATATACAATTCTGACAAATCAGCCCTGAATGCAAATCCAATAAACTTAGCATAATTGTCTTTGTTATGAGGAGCTGGAACAGGCTGCTCTGCATGAAAATCCAAATCATAAACCACTCAAACATAATGCAATTGGGGGAGTCTAAACCTGGCCATGTCCCCACCAAGGTGTGGGTGCAGGATGGGGGGACCTGGGCAAGGGGAGCTCCCTGGGCAGCTCCCAGGGCCCATTTGAAGCTTGCTGGTGGTTTTTAAAAGAAAACAAGCAGTGGAGGGAGGAGCAGATTATTTTCATGTATCAATGTTCAGCAGATGAAAAGGGAAAACTGAAGCGTTTCCTGACAACTACAAGATCTCGCTGTTTTTTGTGTTAATTGTGTCTGATTTAAAAGCTCACACAAAGCAAATAAACCAAAGCAGAAAGCTCAAAATATTTTGCTTAGAAAATATTGACACAAAAAAGGTTGTTTATTTTTTTTTCCCCCTTTCAAGGAACTGTTCCAAAAAAGCCAATTCCGTTGATGTGAATCTAAATGAGGTGATGTGAGTGAGTGTTAACAAAGGTTTAGCTAACGAGAGCATTCCATGCTTGTTCCTAAGCCCTGGCTCCAGGAGTCCTGAGAATGCAGAATTGGAGCTTTGGTTAAAAAACACACAAACACAAAAGCTGTGGTTTTCCTGATGATGGAAATGGAATAATCCTGCTGCGAGAGTGGAGCTCTCACCCCGGCAGTGGGTCTTGCATGTCCTTGGGGTGCTGGGGGTCTCCTCCTTTCTCCCACCCCAGCTCCAGTCCCCTTCCCTCCCTCTTCAAGGAATCCTGATTGCATCCACCTTGGGAGCACATTCATCAGCCATTCTGTAAATAATTGCTTTGAGTGGCTTTCCCCTTCACCTTGGGGCCAGGAGGGGGACGTGACCCGGGAATAATTCCTGTCCTCCCTCCTTGCCTTTGCTCCGCGGGCGGCAGGAGCAGCCCAAGCCTCCACCTGGCTCCCCAGGGAGCCGCGTCCGACCCGGGACAAACAGCTTCCCAAAGATTGCCTTTAACAGAGGCCAGCTCCAGAAACTTCGGGAGAGGGAGAGCAGCACGGGGGCTCTGGAGGAGCCCGGGAAGAGCAGTTTGTTTCTTTGGGAGGAATTGATCTTCAAAGCTCTTGCTGTTCCGTTTGAAATGCATCCCGCTGTTCCCAGCATCCCGATTACCTTTCCCTCCCGCACCCGCCTTTGTTGTTCCAACATCAAAGGAACGCTGCCCTGCTCCGCTGAGCCATCGCCTCGCCCCTGCTCTCCGGGGTATTTCCAGCCCCACACTCCACCCAGGGGGCTGGGATGCAGAGGAACAGCCTTGGAGTGAAGCCAGGAGTTGGGTCTGTAAGGGGACATCGAGATGCCGTCAGTATAGTGGGACATGACAGTGGATGGACTGATGGGGGCTGGGGGTTGTGTTGTGCCCCTCCTCACACCCCTGTTGGATGTTTCTCTTGGTTCATTGATGTCCTGTGACCTGTTCTTCCATCTGCTGGCTCTCACGTGCCGTGGCTTTGGGTGGAATTCCATGGCCCCTGGATCCCCCTGGAGCAGCATCTGCTCAGGACAAGGACACGCAGCAGCACCGCCCTGATTCTCGCAGCAAACCCATCTCTGTGTGCCTCAGCAGAAGCTCTCGGGGGGGGTTGGCAGGCAAATCACGTCTGGCAGTGACAGTATCAGCTCCTTGGCTTCTTCTCCCTCCCCCCAAGTCTCAGGCTTCAACCTGTGCTCTTGAAGAGGCTTTAAAGCTCATCTGTGCTATTGTGCTCAGGAAACCCTGAAAAGGTTAAACCGATCCAAATTGCTGAGTCTTTGAAATAAAAGCAGAGCCTCTCCTAGCAGGAGCCTCGCTGAACAAAAGGGCTTCAGCAGGCAGCTTGATTTCAGCAGCTATTCCCAGGGGCTTCAGAGGGGTGACCCCGCATCCAAATTCCTGCAGGAAGCGAGCTGCAACCCCTGTGAGATGAAGTGAGGATCCATGGAGTGTCTCTCTCTCCCTGCATTCAGAATCCCACCTTCTGCTGGGATGAGGTGACCAGAGAGTCCCAGGGCTGGACCCCCTTCTTTTGGCTTTCATCTGTTGAATTGACAGCAGCCATGGGAAGCCCTGGCTCTGTCTGGGACATTTCCCCTCCGGAGATGTCACTCCATCAGCATGAGCAGCAAAACAGGAGCAGAAACCTGCACCCCAGGGGCCTGGCTTGGTGCTTTTGCCTCCGCGCTGCCAACGCGTCCCATGCTCGCAGTGCTCCCTGCTCTGGGTGGGAAATGTGCTCCCTGACAACTTCTTCTCTCTGCTATTTGCATAATTAACAGAAATTACAGAGCATTTGGCCTGCTTGGAGTGTTTACATCATAAGCCTTGTGGTATTTGGGTTTTTTAAGTCTTCCCAGAGTGGCCGAGACATTCCCCTCCCAAGCCAGCCAATTCCATTTGCCAGCACTTCCAGTAAATGCCTCGGTCCAGAGAGTGAGCAAAGACACTCTTCCCCTCTGTGTGGATAATTGTGTTCCTCTGGGGCACAAAGGGTAGAAAATGAGGTAGGACATGGCATGCCTGGGGCTGGGAAGACCTACAGGAGACCTTGGGCACTTGCTGCGCATCACTGAGAGCTGGGGGAATGTGCAGGACAATAATCCCCTGTATGAATCAATCCCTGAGCTGTCTGGGACAAGGACAGCATGGGGACCTTGATCACAGCCACAGGACCTGGCAGGGCTTCTGTCATCAAAAAATAAATAAAAAATATGGCTTTTAATCCTCTTAATTGGTTGCATTACTGATCCTCTCTGGCGCTGGCTGGGGAATGAGAAAATCTATAAACGGGTCTGGGTTTGTCCAGCCCAGCCTGTGCCTGAGCCCGAGTTGTCATTCAGAGCAGGGACAGAAGAAAACACCTCAACACTCACCAAAAAACATCCCCAGCCCTCCCCACCAGCTCTGCACTGGGAAACTGCCCCCACTGGACCAGTTGCAATTTGTTGCACCCAGCAACCATTTCCAGTGAAATACATTGAGGATTTAATGAGGGAGGATGGACTTTTTTTTTTGCATTGCTTTGGGAAGAGCCTAATTTTCTTCCCTAAACCTTTGCCAATGACAGACACTCTCATAAAGCATTTTTATTGGATTTTCGAACAATTTAATTAGCGTCTCCGGCCGTGATGGCTGCAGAATTGGTGTCTCTGGGGACAGTAAAACAGAAGTGGCAGCAGTGCTCTGTGCACGGGGTGGAGGGGGAGGACAGGTAAGAGGGAGAGAGCAGAAGGACTGCGGGAGAAACAGGGCTTGGCAATGTCTCTTCTGAAAGCTGGGAAGAAGTCAGCTGTGTCCATGCGTGCACCTGACTCCTTCCTGCTTCCTCGAGGGGCTTGGCAGGGTGGGCACAGCCCTGAAAGCTCCAATCCTGGTTCCAAGCAGGGACTTTGGACCAAACCAGGACAGTCCCTGTCAGAGATGCTTGGCCTTGGGGGCAGCAGGAACATGTCCAAAAGACCAAGGAGTCCACCACAAGCCCAGCTTTGTTCCTTCCTCACCCCTTGCCTTGCCAAGTGCCCTTGAAGCACTTTGGGCCAGACTTTGATGGGAATGAAGCTGGTTCATGGAGGCATCGAGCAGGACCTGCCCTACCTCCCCCTCCTCATGTGAGGGGTACAGCTTCAGCTTCCCAAGCCCGGTGTGGGTGCTCTGAGGACAAGTTTGAGCCAGCGTGTGCCCACGTGGCCAAGGGCACCTCCAAGGGCATCCTGCCTTGTACCAGCCACAGTGGGACCTGCAGGACCCAACAGAGTGTCCCTCTGTGCTGGCACTGCTGAGGCACCTCCAGCCCTGGGGACAGTTCTGGGCCCTCACAGCAAGAGAGACATCGAGGGGCTGGAGTGTGTCCAGGGAAGGGAACGGAGCTGGGGAAGGGGCTGGAGCACCAGGAGTGGCTGAGGGAGCTGGGAAAGGGGCTCAGCCTGGAGAAAAGGAGGCTCAGGGGGAACCTTCTGGCTCTGCACAACTCCCTGACAGGAGGGGGCAGCCAGGGGGTGGTCAGGCTCTGCTCCCAGGGAACAGGGACAGGATGAGAGGAAATGGCCCCAAATTGTGCCAGGGGAGATTTAGGTTGGATATTAGGGAAAATTCCTTCATGAAAAGGATTGTCAAGCTGCCCGGGGCAGTAGGGGAGTCCTCATCCCTGCAGGGATTTAAAGCCATGTGGATGTGGCTCTTGGGGACACAGGTCAGTGGTGGCCTTGGCAGTGCTGGGGAATGGTTGGATCGATGATCCTGGAGGTCTTCTCCATCCTGAAGGACTCTGGGATTCTGCACTGGGGACCCCACCTTCAGAGCCCAGCCCCTCTCAGCCCACACATGATCCCACTTCTCTCCCACCCAGAGCAGCGTGGCCTCGCCTGGGCTGGGCGGGCCAGGGGAGGCAGGAACGTGCTGCCTTAGGCCTCACAGCTCATTTTTTATTCAGCTGGAGTTACTCACAGGAGCAGGGATACCCCGGGAATCGGGATAGCCGCGCCACGCAGAGGCAACGTGTTCAAGAGCCTGGATTCCAGTGAATGCCCAAGGGCTGTCTGGTTTCTATCAGAGCACAGCCCTGGCCTTCCCTTGTTCTTCTGTGTGCAAAAAGCACGTGCTGCATGATTCCTGCAGGGCCCTCAGAGCCACACGGGCTCCTGGGTCCCAGCAGCCACATCTGGCTGGCGTCCTGCCCTGCAGGCTGTGCCGAATTTGGGGGCTCAGTGACCCCATGCCGAGCCAGAGCTGTGCCAGAGCCGGCTGATCCCCAGCCCCAAAAGGCAGGAGATGAGAAGCAGGACAGGAAAGAAGAGGAGAAAACAGGAGGCTGAAGTCATGTATGGTGGAGAGCAGCCAAGTTGAGTGCTTCCAGCCAGCTTCCTGACAAAAGATTTGGAGGAATTCTGGAGTTTCATGGTGCCCTGCACCCCAAATCTTCCAATTGTCCCAGGGGTGGGCCCGGCAAATCACCTTTCCCTGGAACAAAGCCTGTTTTTCAGCCAGACTTTGCTGTAAAAACAGGTTTTCAACAAGGAATAGCAGAAGATACTCCAGCAGGTCAGGAGCAAGAGAGGGAATGCTTTGCCTGTGGCAGAGTTATATTTAATTTTTTCCAGTTTATTAATACAGCTGCTATTGCAGGCATATGGACAGGCCCAGGACCATTCACACAGACCTGCTCCAATCCTGCATGTGCAAATTTTCCATCCTGGCTTTCAGGGAGTTCCGGAGAAGCCCTAGAAACCTTTCTTACAAGCTCAAGTGAGTGTAACCCAGCTCCCAGCTGGACCTGCTGCTGAGCTTTGCGATGCTTTTCATGCTCCATCACACCTAAATCCCCACGGCAGCACTCGGGGCAGATTTTCCTTGGATTCAGCCCTGTTTTTCTTTGGGAATGAGCTTTCTGGGATGAAGCTCACCCCCGTGTGCCTGGCTATGTGACTCCAGCACAGACTGCAAACCCATCAGTGGGCAACTGGGTGGCTGGGACCCAGCTGGAGGACCCTGGGCTACCTCTGGGCTAAACTGGGCTTTAAGCCTTGTCAGCAGATTCCTCCTTCTCCCTTTCCCCCAGCTCTCTGACATGGCTAATGGATTGCAGACCTGTTCTCCCCACGCTGCTCTTTGCATCAGGAGGAGATTTTTTAGGGAGCACAGAAAGGTAATTTCCCCCTGTACAGTGGGTTCGTGCTAAAGGAAAGGGGGAGAAGCGCCAAATGCTCTCATTTTTCTTGTAAAAAGTGGTGGAAATTATTCCATGGCAGCAAATCGGTCCCTGTGGGTATCCTCTTTGATGTGCAAAGGATAGGAGTGTTTTAGCTGATCTCAATATTTTTAATTCTCTTGCTGATTTCAAAGCCCTCTTTAGCATGAGCTACCAAAGGCTCGGAGATTACCCTGCAAAAGCAGTTTTGTTATTGTCTCTCTTAACCCCAGCTCGCCTGCAATTTCCTGCCATCATTTTTATTATGTCTTCTTTCAGCTGGGAATGAACAAGCAGCTTTATTAGGAGAATAGGGGAGAAATACAGGAGGAGAAGCCCCTCTGGATGAGGCAGAGCCTAGCTGGGTTTGGGATGCTGTGTGAACACAACCCCAGGATCCACTGGTGCTCTCCCATCTGGAAGGAGCTGCAGGGTCTCTCCACCAGCACAACTTTTATAGAATCATAGAACTGGGTTGGAAGGGACCTTAAAGATCATCCCTTTCCAGCCCCTGCCATGGGCAGGGACACCTCCCACCTATCCCAGGTTGCTCCAAGCCCTGTCCAGCCTGGTCTTGGACACTTCCAGGGATCCAGGAGCAGCCACAGCTGCTCTGGGTGATTTGCTAATGCATCAGATCTGATCAAAAGTGCTCTTTTGGCCCCTCCCATTAGGATGGAATATATTTGTTCATGAGAAACAGAAGAAACTGGAAAGGGAAAGTGTCCAAGGCCAGCTTGGACGGGGCTTGGAGCAACCTGGGCTAGTGGAAGGTGTCCCTGCCCATGGCAGCAGAGTGGAATGAGATGAGCTTTAAGTTCCATTTCAACCCAAATCATTTCATAATCTTATGATTCTATGGAATTTCCTGTTAAGTGAGCCCCCTACTCCTTTATTCCTAAATTTTCCAGAAATATAATGAAATCTCTTTTGCTAAGAATAAACTCAGGCCCTTAAAGCCTTCTCCTACTCCCCCCACCCCAATTGTTAAACTCTGTTGTGCTGCATCTGCATTTCCCCCACAAAGCTCCAACATTATAAGAATATTTCTGACACCAGGACCAGGCAAATGCCTCTCTGCACTTTCAGAACACTGAAGATTTGATTTTAAAGTGGAAATAGCAAGGTTTACAATTAAGCAACCAAATTTTAGCAGACATTTGCTCGTGACATTCAATATATTGTTCACATGCCGATTTTATGGAGTAAAGTAAAGAATCTTTATTCCTCTCATTGAAGGTTTCCCTGGCTTTCCTCTGCAAGGCTAAGCCTTTATTTGCACCAGGCTTGACTCTTGCTGATGCAGCCTGCTTACCCCGTGGATGGCTGTTCAGATAATTGTTCTGTTGCCATTAACACAAGTTCAAATGTTGTTTAATTGTGGGAATATGCAGAATTGTTGCCGATCAGGGTCATTCGGGAGCCGAGCTGAATGCTGATTTCAGGGGCTGTAAAGGCAGCTCAGAGCCTCGCTTTTTCTCTTCACGTTTGATTTTTCCTATCATTTGAAGAGCTTAAAATAGTCCCTGTCTAGGTAGGCTGAGCTTTGCAGAGGAAGATCGACTGGCAGATATCACCCCATGCAAAGCCTCTGCTGTAACCAAGCAGAGGTTTGCAGGTAATAATAAAAGGGAAAACTACTGAGTCTCAAGATAAAGGATGTTCTCCGGGCTGTGGGTGTTCAAACAGAACACAACAACATTTCTATTCAGCACTCTTTAATTCTCAGTTAAAAGAGATGCTGGATAATTGTAGCTTAATCCTGCTTGAAATGACAATTTTCATTTCAACCCCGAGTTTTATCGAAGAAATGTTTTCACTTGCTGAGCTGCTCTTCTTCAACATTTGGTTTGCTAAAATCAGCCAGCAACAATAACAAAAAAAAAAAAAACACTCTCAACCGCTGTAAAATGCATCTGGAATCTGACAAACAGGCTGGGGGTTGAGTCGAGAAGAAATCAGCAGCTTCCACCAGGTTTTTGTTTGCTCGAGGGTTTTGGCGGGAGGTGGCAGGTTTAATACAACAATTCCGAGCTGCTGTTTGCAGGGATTGCTTTTCCAACATGTAAGTCAACACCGTCCCCCGAGATCTGGAGCAAAGACAAAATAAATCTACTTTCATTTAAATTTTCAGCAGGATAACACTGCCTTTCCCTGCCTTTTTCCCCTCTGAACGCATGGGCTGGTTGCACCTGAAGGAAACCCCCCCTCAATACAGCACAGTCACCACCAGATTGGCTTCCAACACCAGGAAAGTATCCAAGGCATTTTCCTGGCCTGGTTCATAGTGAGAGGGCTCGGTGGAGATGATTTTCTTTCTCGTTTCATTTATCTTCTCCTGCTTTTGAGTTTCTCACCCAAACTCCTGGAGAGGCCCTTTTTTCTGTGGAGGAGTATCCCAAACAAAACCAGGAAGGTGCTGTCATCTCCTGGATTCGTCTCAAGGGTGTGTAGAGTTACCATGAGGTGAAATGAAAACTCTTTTGGGACAGAGTCCAGAAAATCTGGATCTCATTTCCCAGGCTTGATCTGCCAACCTAAACTAGGGCTAGCATCAGACTGGAAACCTCTAATGCCACCACTGTGGAAATAAACCGGACTGGATATTAGGAAAAATTCCTTAATGGAAAGGGTGGTCAGGCCTTAGAAAGGGCTGCCCAGGGCAGTGGTGGAGTCCCTGTCCCTGGAGGGAGGGATTTAAAAGCCATGTGGATGTGGCACTTGGGGATGTGAGTTAGTGGTGTCCTTGGCAGTGCTGGGGGAATGGCTGGATTTCATGGTCGTGGAGGTCTTTTCCAAGCTTAATGATTGTCTGGCTCCAGCCTGGTTCAGATGGTATTTGTTTAGCTGGTGAAGAGTTTGCTCCATGAAATTCCCAGAAGTTTTTCCCTGTTGGGAAAATCCAGTTGGGGTTAGGGCCAAATCCATGTGCTTCCTACTGAGTCTGGCCATGTTGGGAAGTTTGCATCTGGGTCCAGCATCTCTTCGAAGGTTTGAAGGAAGGAAAGAAGGAGGCGCCTGTCCCTGAGTGGGCTGTATTTGTGTGGCCCAGCTGTGTCAGTGGTCTGCCATGGGGGGACTGGCCTTGTCCCCTTGTGAGCAGCTCAGGACCACACTTCTTCCCATACTTCCATAGCCCAGAGCCCTCAGGGAAAACGCTGCTTCATTCCTCCTGAAAATGCAGATTACCATCTTCAGAGCATAAAAAGCCTGCTTTGCAGCCTGCCACTTCCCTGGAATTGCCTCTCCTCCCTCCGTGCTGCACAAGGACATCAGCAGCTCTTTAATTGTTCAGCTCCCGTGCCACCACATCTCTGTGGAGATGAAGGGCTTTAGAAGGAGCTGCCCTGAATAACCCTTCCTGCAGAGGAAGCCTGGTGCAGCACAGCCCCAAATCCCTGATCCTGACAGACTGAGCTCCCTTCTGTGCTCTTTGCCGACCTTTTGGAGTCCTGTGGCTTGCAGGGCTGTGGGAGGACCAGGAGTGCTCCATGCTGTGGAGCGGCCGCAGCGGGGCCAGCACGGCCCCGGGCTCCCATCAATGCTCATTCGCGGCTCTCCCCGCAGTCACTGGCCCATGGCTGTGCAATGATTTGGAGGCTGTAATTGGCTGAATGCTTGGCTTACCCCTCCACTCTCACTAAATGGCACAACAGCAGCTGCTTTCCAGAAAAAACACTCCTCACACATGGAAAACTCTGCTGGAGTTGTCGCCGTGCGCTGCTCACAGGGCCGTTCCCCGTCTACATGGAGCTGCATCTTTGGGCATCCCATTGTCTATTCTGACTCCAGTGGGACATGGTGAAAGGGGAGAGGCACTGGAGAAAAGAAATGCCACCTCACTTTCCACATCTCTGAGAGGTCCTTGGGATATGTTGGTGCTTCACCAGTAGAAGCATTGGGGTGATGGGAGGCAGCTTGGCACCTTCATGCTCAGCTGGGGTATCTTCCCACTTTTGTGCCCAGCAGCTGAGCTGGGACAAGCCAAAGGACAAGAGGAAACAGCCTTAAGTTGTGCCTAAAGGGGAGATTTGGGCTGGATGTTGGGAAAATTTCTTCACTGTTGTTAAGCCCTGGCTCAGCTGCCCAAGGCAGCGGTGGAGTCCCCATCCCCGGAGGATTTAAAAGCCATGTGCATGTGGCACTTGGGGACATGGTTTAATGGTGGCCTTGGCAGTGCTGGGAGATAAACTTGACTTAGCAGCCTTAAAGGGCTTTTCCAGCCTAAAGGATTCTGGGACTCTGTGGCTGCCACTGTGCCTGGGGACAGTGTCTTCATGGGGCTACCAGTCGGGTTGGAGGCTGCAGCAGCAGCTCGTGCTGGCCTTGGAATCCCAAGTGCTGGTAAAAATTGCAGGTCCTGGCTGGGGGAGGAGGGAATCTGTCAGCTCCTGCCATAGGAGAGGGTAAACAAGCCGGAACTCCAGTGGATTGGGGAGTGCTGATTGGGTTTATCTGTACGAGGAAGGCAGGAACTTATTTCACAGTGCTAAGTGATACAGGTAATATTTCCAAAACAAAATCTCCCGTTTGAAATCCAATTAGGGTTGCTAAGAAACAACATAGTTAACCAGCCAATATTTGCTAAATCCAGGCTTTTGCAAGCAAGGAAACAGCTTCGCCAAATTGCACTAACAATACATAAATACATTCATATTAAACCAAACAACTGCAATCCTGTTTGCACTGGCTGGGAGGATTTTCCTTGTCATCTGGGGGATTTCAGGAGCTGCTGTAGTCCTTCCCACTTCCCTGGCTGGAGGGTCTGTCCAGAAACCAGTGTTGGTGGGATGGGGAAGGAATCTGTGTGTTTACTTTATTGATGAACATACATCTTATGTGCCTGAGTGGAGGGTCTGAAAAGTAATTTGGGTGAAAAATAGTTGCTGGAGAATGCTCTTTAATTGTCAACTGCTCCAGTATAACTGATTTCCCCCCAAAAGTTCCTGCAAGTTTTACTAAAGCAGGTTGTTTTTCACGCCTGTTCTCGGCAGACAGAATCATTGATCTCCAAATTCCCTGTTTGGCTCTGCTCGGAACAGCTCCCTGAGCCTCCACTCCAAGGAGCTTCAAGGACTGTCCTCCCTGCCCATCCCCCTGCAGCACCAGGCGTTCCAGGCCTGCCTGGGACATCTGCACATGGCAGCAGGGATTCCCCAGTGTGACCAGTGCTCTTGCTCCACAGCACCATGGGTGAAGCTGCAGCATGGAACCCCAAGCCACCACCTGAGTCTCCATGTCCCTGTGGCTGCACTGGCACAAGGCACAAACCTGGGCTGAGCTTCTGGGGTTTCATTTGGGCTCTAATTTTACATTTTAATTGCTTTGTGGTCTTTCCTGTTTGGCACGACTCCAGGCTGGCCCAAAGGTTTAGGTAGGGCTCCTCAAAGGCTCTTCTCAGTTTCTGTCCTGAAGAAAAGCTGGATTTCTCCAGAGCTGATCTGGAGCAGGGACCCATCTACAACGAGGAGCCTTTCTTATCTCCTATGGTGGGTTTGGGGCTTCAACTCTGGTCTCTCCTCAGTGCTGGGGGAAAATTCTGCACCAGGGGCTGCACCACTGCTCCACACCCTTTTAGGTGACTCAGCAGGTGTCCAGTGCAACTGTCCCACATCCCAATCCCATGAAAGGGAAATGTTGAGTGTGATGGGCAGCTCAGCTCTGCCAGCACTGCTGCAGGGAGAGCAGGGTTCTCCTGTGTTTTCCATGCTTTCCATGCATGGCTTTTGTGGATACTTCAGTGCCTGAGCCACGCTTACAGCAGTCAAAGATCCTTGTCCAAGCTCTCCTTGCTCCCTGCTTTGCACTTTCCTGGCGCTTGCTTTGCCCTGACTCCATAGACTCGCAATCCTTGTGCCTTCCTGAGTCTCCTCTGGCTCCCCAGAGGAGTGGGAATACAAGGCAATGGCCTTTGGCTGATGTGGAGGGCATGATAATGTGCCTGCTCCTTCAGTTCCGTGAATGTTCATCCCAGCAAATTGCTCTGTCTCTGCTCAAGGATCCTTGTAAATATATGGACTAGAAGTGGCAGGAGCTGCAGACTACCAGGGATTTTTTTTCTCCCAAGGGAAGATTAGATTTCAAAACTTCCTCTTTTGTATTGAAGGAGAGCTGAAAATCTTTCTTACATCAACCTGTCTGGAAGTCGAGGTCCAACTCTGTTACCAGTTTCCTCCTGATTTGTGCAGTGCTGTGTGTTTGTTCTCTCCAGCAGCTTCCCAGCTGGAGGCAGGGCTTCTTAGTTCCCTTTTGGAAAGGAGTTTCCAGCTCCAGCACTAACCCACTGGAAAATGACCCCTTGGATAAGCAGAGCCCCAGACAGTGCTGCAGCTCCGAGGGGAGGATCCTGGTTTGGTTTGTTCCACTGCAGTGATTACTTTGTGGTGCTGAGCAGACCAGGGACTGCCTGCCCAAGCTTTATTCCCAGGAAAAGGGCTAGGGAAAGATGGGAACAGGTGCTTAAATGCATGGGGAGAAACTGCTGAATAATACCTCCATTTCCAGCTCTCCCAGTATCCCTTTGATGGGCAGTGTTGGGAAGAGAAGCCCAACTTTATGACAGGAGCTAAGCATCATAAAATCACGGAATGGTTTGGGTTGGAAGGGCCAGTCTTGTTCTACCCACCTGCCACAGGCAGGGACACCTTCCAGGTTCTTCCAAGCCCTGTCCAACCTGGCCTTGGCCACTTCCAGGGAGGTGGCAGCCACAGCTTCTCTGGGTAGAAGAGAAGACATTGCTCCTGATCCAAGTAGCTCCTCTGAAGCTTTCCAGTCACTTTGGGAAGCTGGGCAGACAAGCCACTGGAACAGCTCTGAGCCAGGGACTCCAGGCCACCCAGGGATACTCCAGCTTCTCTGGCTCATTCCTGTAGCCAGAGGCTGCTTTCCAGAATATGAAACCTCTGCCCTTGGACTGCTTATAGGTTCTATAAGGTTCTGCTTCTAGGTACTACTATTATGGTTCTATAAACTTCCAGAAGCTGAACTGACTCCTGGAAACTTCTCTGGTGGCAAACTCACTGTCCATGTCCCAGTGGCTTCATCCTTCAGTGAATTAAACCATTTCCATGCCAGGGAAAGGAATGGGTGGAACATCCCCAAGTGTGCCCAGTCCCAGCAACACGAGCGTGGTCAGCTGTGGTGGAGGATCCATGTCCCAGCAGATCCCTGGGACTTGCACAGGCAAAAGGCAGTGCCTGGGTGTCAGTGCTGTGACACTCCTGGAGCCAGGACCCCAGGGATGTAGCCCCAGGCTCTGGCCTGGGCCAGCAGCACTCCAGAGCTCCCAGCCAGCCAGCAGTGCCTGGATGTGATGGAAGTAATGAACAGCGTGGCTCCAAATTAAAGTCTAGCTAATGCAGAGGGCAGGGACCTCATGTGTCACTCTGCTGCGTCTCCGCAGCGCGGCTCGGACTCTGCTGAGCTCACAACTCTGGGTTCCGTGACCCTGGGGGCCGAGGCTGCTGTGCCATTCTAATGATGCTCCCGAGGGGAGAAGGGTGAAGGGCTCGAGGAAGGAGGGCTCGAGGGCAGCCACCTTTATTTAATGCACCATGACAGTGCATAACTAACGCTCTTTATCTCCCCGCATTTTGCTGAGAGGTGGCAGTTCCAGTGCGGGGCTGATGAAGTCTGTCCCAATCTTCCCGATGACAATGCTTAACTTATGTCCCCTTCCTGACTCTTCCTCATTGCTACTTCCATTTGGAGGTGAGTGTTTTGTCCTTAAAATAGGAGACTGAGCTGTGAGACCTTGCTAATACTGGTTCTTTCCTCCTCCTTGACAAGGACAAGGAAATCTCTCCCACCCCTGAGGTATCCTGCCCCTCCACATATCCCCAAAAGTTAGGAGATTTTCATTATGGGAGTGGGAACACAAATAGAAGCTTCCTTTTGCTTCCCTTGATGGTCTTCTCCAAGCAGAGCAGGAAAGTGGGGCAGGAGGCCAGTCTTAGGTCCAGGTCACCTTTCACAGCTGCAGCTTTGATTTGAAAATGGACTTGGAAAGCTGGGGAAGGAGAATTTGTCAGGAGAGTTCTTTGGAGGAGGAGAGCTTTGGAAGCTATAAAAACACTTCTGGGAGCTTTGTCTCCCTCCTTAAGAGGTTTTGTGCCTAATTGAGGATTCAGTGAAGGCTCTTGCAGGTTGAGAAAACAGCTTGCACCAACTGCGTGTGCAGGGAGTGACCGGGATGGGAAGAAATCCATTAAGGACCCCGAGAGTGAATACTGCTGTGTTGTGACCCTGGGGATTTTCCTCCTCAGGAATGCCTGCCACGGTGCTGTGTCCTCTCCAAAGAGAAAAGTGCTAATTGTCCTTGCTGTTTGTTCAGATGCCAGTAACCCCCGTCAAGTTCTCCAGGCAGTCACTGGTGGGGAACATGCTGGCTCCCCTGGGCTCACTGGGCACCTTTCCCCTTCCAGAGTGGAGAAAGGATGCAGCAAAGATGCATCTCTTGGCACGGAGAAGTAGGAAGGCCTTAACTGCACTTCCTGCATTTCCAACATGCATTTCCCATTGCATGTGGTGTGGGGACACAACGCTGAGGGTGGAATCACTGCAGGGCTGGGGTGGGACTTGCTGGGGGAGCTGTGGGATGGAGAGGCAGAGCTCCTGCCCCAGCTCAAAATGGGAATCCACTCAATCCCAACAGGAGGGTAGAGCAGGAGGGCAGGTGCTGTGGTGCCAAACTGATCGGCTCCTCAGGAACGCAGAGCTCAGGAATGCTGTCCTGACACCCCTTCCAGCCCTTCTCTCAGCCCAGCAGCCCTTGCAGGGCTCAGCTGTCCCTGTCCCTCACTGTCCCTCTGGGCTTCGCCCTCCCCTTCCCACAGCTTTCTGAGACAGGAGGGGAATTGGAGCTCAGGGACCTGGCAAGTGGCACCTCGGAGGCCTCGGCATCAATCGATCCGTCAGGAACCTGAGCACAGGGCATCTGCTGACTGGGGGAAACAGCCTAGTGATAAATTGGATCAGAAAAACCACGGGATATTGGCACTTGGGGATGCAGGAGAGCAGGGAGTGTGCTAAGGGAGAAGGGGAATAATAAACGGCTCCTTCTCAGAGGCCTGGGAATGCTGCCTCTGCAGTACATGCTGTCCAGGTTGGACAGGGAGCTGGGAAGTGTCTCTGGGCCCTGGCCTGAGGTTTGGGCTGTGGCCTGTGGGCTCTGCAGGATGCCTGCACCTGGTGCCCTTTCCAGGGATGCTGCTGGTCAGTGGGGCTGGTTCCTGCAGAGGACAAGGTGGAAAGTGACATGACTGATAAGTGATTGGGAAATCACAGGAAACTGAGCTGTCAGATGATTGCTCCCCCTTGCCTGGAGGAAGAGGGGAGGGAAAAGGTTTCTGAAACCACTTTCTTCCACAGAATCATAGAATAGGCTGAGCTGGAAGGGACCCACAGGATCATTGAGTCCAACTGCTGGCCCTGCCCAGGACACCCCAACAATCCCACCCTTTGCATCCTGAGAGCATTATCCAAACTCTCCTGGAGCTCTGGCAGCCTCGGGGCTGTGCCCATTCCCTGGGGAGCCTGGGCAGTGCCCAGCACCCTCTGGGGGAAGAACTTTCCCCTGATATCCAACCTAAACCCCCCTGGCACAGCTCCAGCTGTTCCCTGGTCCTAACTCTGTGCTCTTTGCCTCAGAGGACCTGCAGCATTGCAGGACCCAGTGAGGGACCTCACTAGAGGTCAGGGCCAGGCTCAGGCTTCTCTTCCCAGAGGGGAGAGCTGACGGGAGGATCGAGTCATGCAACAGTGCCTAAGCTGCTTCGCAAGTCCTTAAAGCACAGCTTAAGGCAGTGAAGCAATCCCAGCAGCACGAGGAGTCACTGACAAACAGGGAGGCTGGTGGGGGATCCAGGAGCTGGGGGAATGGCAAGGGGAGCACCTGGAGCCAGGTGAGCTCAATTTGCTGCAAATGTGGGTGGGTGGGACTAATGCATGTCCTGCTGTGGGAATGAAGCACGCTCGCGTTGGTGCCTCTGCAGGGTGATCCAAAGGAGCCGAGGATGGGATGATCATCAGGAGACTCAATGGAGCTTAAATACCTCCTGCACACGCAGGAGCTGCAGGAATGCTCAGCATCTGCCACTCTCTGCCAGGAAGGGATTTCCATGCCAGGTCCTGCTCCTCCAGAGACTGTGTCATTCCCTTCCAGTGTGGGAGAGGGCAGGGAAGGAGCTGCTGCAGGGACTCGTGTGCCACTGGGATGTGCTTTCAGAGGAGGATGGAGACAAATGGCAGCACTAACAGCTTGTGTGACAGGGCAGCCAGAAAAGCCAGGAACAGCTGGCGCTGCGGAATGCCTTTGGAAGGTCTGGATCTATGGAGCTGTGAGGAAATAAACTACCAAGCTGTCAGCAGTTCTCCCACCCTTCCCAAAGCACGGGAGAGGAGGAAATGGGTTCAACTCCTGCTCCTCACAGAGGTAGAGAAATGGATTCTGAACTGGGGCTGGGGATGGTGGGCTCCTGCAGCACTGATAACTTGGAACATTTCAGTTGTCACGACTGGTTTGAAAGAAAATCTGGGACTGGAGAAGTACAGAGAACACCGAGACCATGTTGGAGCCATGAGATGCCTGGAGAGATCCTCAGCACAGCATTTAAAAGTGTAACTCTATCCAGAAGAGTTGATTAAAATGTCACAAACTCCTAGGAAAAACCAGGCCTCTCTGCTGGTCCTTAATGGTAGGAGCTGATTTGGGGACGTGGGGCTTGCAAAGAGGCACATCCTGGAGAAACTCAGTGAGTAACTGGGTCATGGACCGGCTGGAGGGAGACTCCAAGGAACAGTAACCATGTCCCTGAGAGGCAGAGGGCTGAGGGGAGCAGTCAGGCTGGCTCCTGGCTGTCCCCACACACTTAGGACACGTGCTCAGACCTCTCCCCATCTCCTGGGACCACCCAAACCCCATTGCTGAGCTCCAAGAAGCCTTTCCTGCAGCACTTCTCTAACTGTGCACAGGCTCCATGGGTTCTCTGAACCTTGAGTGTTGGAACTTCCCACCAGCTTGGACTAACTTGGGACTGCATCCACGGAGCAAATTCCTCCCTTGGCTGCTCAGTATGTGAGTTGAGGGTCAGGAAACTTGGTTGCAGCTTGAGGTTTGTGGTAAAAAACTCTCTCTGGCAAAGGTTCAAAGCAAAGGTCATTAAGATGCAAGACACCTTCCCCTGGAGAATGAGTTTGCTAATTAAAAATGCATTAATAAATCCAACGTTTCAGGATGGAGACAGACACGGTGAAGGAGCAGTCAGGAGTTATTAAGCAGAGTGAGAAGGCAGTACTAGACGAGTCCAAATGCTGAGCCCTTGGCACAGGCCCTCCCTGAAGGAAGTCACTGAGGTGGATTGTGCTGGTGGGTTGGGAAGGGAGGAGATCACACATGGGAAGAGCTCTGCTTGTCTCTAGCCCTGTGAGCAGCCATGGCTATGGATGAGAGTTGGGAGATGGCCTGATGTGCCCCGCAGCTGGAACCTGTGACCTGTCACCCTCACTGGTGCCAGAATGAGCAGCCAGCCCCAAGTAACTGTGGGTTCCCTCCAAAGGCTGTTCAGGTGTAGCTGCTCAGAGGTTCTCCTCAGCATGGCATCGCCTTCTGCGTGGCACCAAGCCACGTTCCTCCTTCCCACGTGTGGATTTTGGCATCCCAGCCTCGCCTTGTCCCTGGAAGGGCTCGCTGAGTACCCAGACACTTGGGGCAGCCGGGGGAGCTGGGTGAGCCCACAGCAGGTTAAACGGTGCCGCTGTCTCCTGGGTTAATGATGTCCCAGATGGTGCCAGCAGAACATTATTTACTGAGGACACGGAGCAGGCAATCGTTCTCCAGGAGCAGGTGATAAATCTTGTTACATCCCAGTGATCCCATCACTGTTCCTCACAGCGGGAACAGCGCGGGGCTGGGCCTGCTCCAGGGGCACAAGGATGGATTTTGCTGTCGTTAAAGCTGAAGGACACGTTGGCAAACCAAACACTGGGTTTCACTGGATCCTTTTGGGAACAAACCTGAGAACAGCCCTGACCATGGGGTGCTGGTGTCATCACTGGGGGGCTTCAGCCAGACCAGCTGAGTGGTCACCTCCTGGAGGCATGGACAGACTTCCAAGGAAAGGCTCAGTCCCACAAGGACAGAGTTACTCAGCTCACAGCCACTTTTTCTGCCTGCATTGGTAGCTCTTCTCCTAGAAAGTCTGCAGGCTCTGGCTGGTCAGGAGACTCCCCCAATTTCTTGCCCACTCCCAGTGATCCAGGTGCTCTTTGCATCCGTGAATTATCAGCCAGTCTCTCCTCAGTGTAAGAGCTGTTCTAAAAAGGCATTTGTCAGGTCCTGTTGCTACCAGAGAGATTTGCCAGCAATTAATGCTTTCCACTAAAATCGCCACATGCCAGGAGCAGAGGGGGACTTTTTTATGGCAGTGGGCTGCCCTCCACCCTCTCTGCTCTGCATGGAGCACTGCTGGAGAGCTGCAGGGAATCATTAGGGTTGGAAAAGCCCTGCAAGGTCATGGAGTCCATCCATTAACCCAAGGCCACCTCTAACCCACACCCCCAAGCATCACATTGCTGCAGATGTGAGGGGATTATTCCCATGCTGGAATGTCATGGAGGGATGTGCTGAGGCTCCTTGAACTTAGTGATGGGAGCATTTATAGAGCAGAGGCCAAGGATAAGGGGAAATACAGGCTCCATGAGCCAAAGTTGTGCCAAAAAGTCACAACGGAGCTGCTCCGTTCTCTTTGAAAATGTTGAAACTCTTCCCTCAGTCTGTCCCCACCTTCATCTTTTGCAGGAAGATGTGACCTTGTCCTTCTTGGGAAGAGTCTTCTTGGCTGGTCAGGGAAGATATGTTCCTGTCTTGTCAACCTCCTCAAGCACTTCAGAGTGGGAATGGCCATCGATAAATGGATTTTTCTTGGCTCTCACCCTGCCCGGTTTAATTCTTGGATAATTTACTGTGCCATTTCCTGACGTGCTGCTAAAATGTACGGCAGGGAGCTGGCAAGAGAGGAGCCAGAGCTCGTCTGAGGAGATGGGGGTCAGGTCCTGGTGGAGGAGGGGATGTCCCAGAGTGTCACCGACGTGGTGTCCAGAGAGGGCTGCTGTTAATTGAATTGAAGAAGACAAATGGCCGTTAGCTCCGTCTCCAAAGGACAATAACTGCACTGATAGATAATGAAGCTGAACTCCCTAATCCTGATCCCGGGGATCCGTGAAGTTATGTAATTGATGGAATATCATTAAGAAAGAGGAAAAGGTCCAAATACAGGCAGGGGAGGAGGGGGGAAGTTTACAGAATTTGCTGAGATCTGATGCTTATGGCTTCAGAGCCAGCTTTTCTGAAGCATGGAGACCTTTGAGTCACATTTTTCATCCTCCTTCCCTGTTTTTTTTAAGGCAAAATTACATTCCAGCAATGATTGCAGTGACATTACGCTCAAGTGATCAAAAACTGTTTTGCTGCACCAATGTCAGCTGTTAAAGGGACAAGTGCCTGTGATGAATGTTTGATATCTGCCCATCTTCCTGGAGATGCATCCCAGGAGGAAGACAGGACACAATCGGATCAGCTCATCGTTCCCCTGGCATTTCCATGGCCTCTGGAGCTGCTTTTCTCAAAGAGCTCCAGGCCAGCTTTGCAGGGGGGGATCACACCTGATGCTGCTTTGATAAGCAGCCTTTGGCTGTGGGTTGGAGGAGCTTTCCTGAGAGAAAACACCAATTTGTCATCACTGAACCTTTTTGCAGGAGCTGAACAGCCTCAGTTGGGAAAAAAGCTCTCTGTTATCCAGGCTGGAACTAAAGCTCCAAGCAAACCTTGGTGGCATCCCATGTGCCACCAGTCCCAAATCCCCCCAGACCAAGGAGGGGGAACCAGGGGCATCTGGGAGCTGTAGGATGTTCGTAAATGGATACAGAATGGTGATAAATTGAGAAATTGATAAATTGAGAAATTGCTGGGTGTTGATGCCATTATTCCATTCACAGAACAATGTCATAGAGTCCCTGGATGGTTTGGGGTGGAAGGGGACTTTAACATCACCTCGTTCCAACGCCTGCCATGGGCAGGGACGCCTTCCACTAGGCCAGGTTGCTCCAAGGCCCGTCCAACCTGGCCTGGAACGCTTCCACCCTTCCACATTCCCTCTGCTCATTCACCACAGAGTGTGGATCCTTGGGAGCATCTTCTGGAGCTCAGAGCTGCAGCAGGGAGCACAGGTTGGTCCAAGGAAAAGCCTTCCTCCCCCTGCTGAGGATGCAGGCAGGGGATGGAAGGCACAGGTAAATCTGCTTCCCTGGAAGCAGGAGCATGGCTGCTATTCCAGAAACCTTGTGCACAGTTTTCCATAACAATCCCAGCCTCATAACTGCGTGCTCTCCTCTAACACCACCTAAGTGATTTCCCCCTAGGCAGTAAGGTTAAGTCATAGGAAACAATTTCTATTTTTAATAACATTTTTGCTAAATATCCTGTCCCTGACTTTCCCCAGAGGCTCCGAATCCATCTGCAATAAGGGGGCTTTCAAAGGGCTTTAATAATAAATATAATACCACCATTCTTTTATGCTTGTAACTATTCATGCTTGACTGAATTCCCTGATCTTTTTATGGGGCTGTTGAAATATATTGTGTAAGTCAAGGGCAGGCCTGGTTTTAAGCTTCTTGTGCTCCCCTGCTTTAATTCCTTTTATCTCCAGGTAACAGTCTGGATAATGCTGTCCTGGTGTTCCATGTTATCCATGCACAATAGGAACCATGTCCATATTCAACCCTGCTGTCCCCAGGGCGGGGAGAGCCCTGTTTTCCAAGAAAAATGCAAAATTCGCCTATCTTCTCAGCCCAGCCTCTTTTGTGTGTTGCTAATGTTCCCTCCCCGTTCCTTTTATTTACTCCCAGATGCCACACCTCTTAGAGATCCTTTACCTTTCCTCTCCAGCCCTGCTTTGGAGACCCGTCAGGAAGCAAAGTTCCCCTCTCCAAAGCTTCCAGGGATGAGTTGCCCTCACCTGGGGCCCCCCCACACCCATCCATCCTCCACCCAGTGCCCCAGCAGCTCCATTTAACCGTGTCTGAGCTGTGCTCAAGGAGCTCCTGTGTCCTCCTCTCCCATCTGCTCTTCCAGGACCTCTGTAGCACCTTTCCTTGGGCATTTTTTCCCCTCTGAGCTGTTGGTTTCTCTCTCTCTGACCCCTTTCACCTCGGAGCTTTCTCCTGCTGCCCAGCCAGGCTTGCGCTGTGCCCTGGCTGTGTCTTTGCTCAGCTTTTGCTCTTGTCTGAGTGTTCCGGAGCCAGCCCTTGGCTCAGCAGCAGAGCCAGGGAGTTTGCCCCGAGCATGACAGGCAGAATGATGGCAACTTCTGAACTAATTTGCTGTAAACAATGATCCATAATAGGTCACTTGTCTCTTCAGCAACTCAGCAATTAAATCCATCAATTGGACTGCTGGCAATTAACACAGGAGGAGCCAGAGGGCCATGCCACTGCTTTGGGGATTTTTTGGTCTTTGGGCTGAGCTGTTTGAGCACAGGATTCCCTGTGCCTCACCCGAGGGTACTGGAGAGCCCAGGGAATTGGGGTCTGAAGGCCCCTGGGTACAGAGAAGGCTCGGGGTACCCTGATGGAGAATGTTCCTGCAAGAAAGGGTGAGCCAGGGCTGACTCCCAGTTATCCCCGGGGTCTGTCTGCTGCGTTAAAGCAAAGCAGAGTGGAAATCTGCTTTGTCCTCCCAGCAGGGAAGAACAGATTTTTCTCATGCCTTTGGTTTCATCACATGGAATAAGTAGACTTTCTTCCAGTAAAAGAGAAAGATGAAACTTCTTAGGGAAAAAAAAATTATCCCTCAGATTCCCAAAAGCTGGGACTGAGCAGCAAAAGACGCTCCTGAATGAGTCCGTTTCTGGTCCTAGGTCAGGAAGCATGAAGGAGCTCTTGGATTTCAACCTGCAGAGCAGAAACTTTGCCAAGATCAGCCTTTGCCTGCAGAGTTTGGATCGGGGCCAGCCCTGGAGTCCTGCTGCCTCCTGGCTCGGGAGGCCTCCGGGGACAGACTGGGAGGATTTCAGGAGTGGCTGGTGATAACAGAGGATCTGAGACAGCTCAAATCAGTCACCTTGAAAATCAGGGACTTTCATGTCACTTCCAGTTGGGCCATTAAGTATCAAAGCCCATAAAACCATTCACCCTCTTCTGCTGTGGCTTCCTCATCCAGCCTCCCCTTCTGTGTCAGGATAAACTGCTCCATCCCACAAGGACTGCCTCAGGTCCCCTGGATTTCAGCCACATATATTATTTTTATCTCTCACACTATTTTGCTTGGCTTTTGAACATCCAGGATCACTCCTGTATCTCTAATTTTAACAGTGAGGACATGAAATAGGGGATTTTTCTTTCACTTGTGGGTCTCCATTTGCTGCTGGGAATTAAACCAGGCCTTGCTGGAGCACAACAATGGGAATTCTTTGACTTCCCTGTTGAATTATAGTGATCCCTTCACCTGTAGGAGAACACTTCTGCAGCATCATCACAAAAATTCCCTATTATCCCTTCCCTATCCCAGTTAATTATTTGGTGCTGCTGTTTCTCTGCACCCCAGAAGGGTTGTTTTGCTGCAGATGTTATTTTAGGAGAAAAGTAGATGCTATTAAGTCTAACAAACAATATTTTAAGGGATCAACCCACCCAATTCTGGCTTTCTATAGAAATCCTAGGTAGTGTCAGCATGAGAGGAGCTGCCAGGACTTAAGCAGAGAAGCACAAAATTTCCTTTAGTATTGAAAATCTGACTTTCGGGGTAGCAAAAGTGTTTGCCATCAGTGGTGGACTGGTTTAAGGTGTGTCCTACCAAAACAAGCTTTACTGAAAAATAGATGAAAATGGAGAAATTCCAGGAATGGAAAGTGCTGTGGTTTTTAATGGGGAAAGCACTTTGGAGGTGCCGTGAATTTTTGATGGGAAATAAAGGCTCAGGTTTTTGAGGGGTGCAGTTGGAATGTCACATAGCCATGGACTAGTGCAGGGCAGGCTTGAGCTTCCATCAGGACAGGAATTCAGCTCCTGGGCACTTCCAGTGCTGTTCCAGGTGCAGGGTGGGATGAGGAGCAGCCAGGGAGTCCCCAAGCCCTCAGGTGTGGGAAGAACCACTTCTCCCCAGGAGCTCTTCTTCATCCTGGCTCTCCAGGCACATTCCCAAAGGAGATGTAGGGTATATGGGATGCTTCTTCCAGGGCTGGCAGGGAATCCCAATACCTGGATGAAGCTGGGGAAGAGAGATGGAGAGAGCAGAAATCAGACACACTGATGTTAGCTCGTGATGAGAGAGATCAAGACATAAGCTTGGAGCAATTCCATTGCCCACAGGGGAGAAAAAAAAATGGATTTTTTGCCAGCTCTTGCTCCATCTCATAAGGGAAACAGGTCTGTTTCCAAAGGAAAAAGGCAGGTGAGGAACGAGCTCGCAGTGTGTGGAAATTGGGCTGAGCAGAGGAGGTATCACAGCAGTGCCGTATGAAGCTGTCTGGCCTGTGGTCATTAAAGGTGACTTCTCTCCCCGGGTGTCACCAGGCCTGGTGGAGCAGCAGAACAGGAAGGCCCCAGGGTTTCCTGGCAGCCCTTCAAAGCAGCAGCTCTGAGCTGTGCCCTCAGGCAGCTCTGGCAGGGGACAGGGACAGCAGATAAAGGAGCATGCGGGCCCTGTCAGCTGCTCTAATGCTGATCTGCACATCCTGCCTGGAATGAGGGCACTGCGGGGAGCTGGGGATGCAATCAGGTGATCCTGGATCCTTCTGCTGCTCCCTGGCCTGGCTGGAGCAGTTCCTGCCCTGGCCATGCCTCCTGGGTGTCCTTAACATCCCCTGTCCCCATCAGAAGCTGCTGCTGCTTTAGTCCTGCTGGCACCACCATGGTCCTGAGCTCACTCCTGTTAGGAGACTGGGAACCATTCACAGACTGGTTTGGGTTGGATGGGACCTTAAAGATCATCTTTCCTTGGGCAGGGACACCTTCCACTATCCCAGGTCACTCCAAGCCCTGTCCAGCCTGGCCTCGGACACTTCCAGGGAGGGGCAGCCACAGCTGCTCTGGGCACCCTGTGCCAGGCCTCACCTCCCTCACAGGGAGCAACTCCTTCCCAATATCCCATCTAACCCTGCCCTCTATCAGTGTGCAGCCATTCCCCTTGTCCTGTCCCTCCACCCCTTGTCCCCAGTCCCTCTCCAGCTCTCCTGGAGCCCTTTAGGCCCTGAAAGGGGCTCTGAGGTCTCCCTGGAGCCTTCTTTTCTCCAGCCTGAGCACCCCCAGCTCTCCCAGCTTTGCTCCAGAGCAGAGGAGATCCAGCCCTCAGAGCATCTTTGTGACCTGTTTGAGAAGGTCCAAATCCTTCTTTTTCTTGATGTCCTTTCATACCCAATCACTGCTGATAATTGTTAAAATAACAAAAAATTATCTACACTTGTTAAGCCACACCAGAGACAAAGTGTAAAGCAGCGAGGGGTGGGGGTGACTGGGGTTGCATCTTCCCTGTTGGAACCAGGATGGTTTTTCCAGGGCTGCTGGTGGCTCTGGGTTTGCAGGAGGTTGTGTTTGAAGGATTTGCTCCAGGTTGTCATGTGGTGCCCAGCAAGGCTGGATACGGGATGGGGGTCAGTCCATCCTGCTGAGAGCGTTCTCCCACCCTCTCACCCACATCACCTTTGTACAAGCAGAGGAGGGGATGATTTAAAAGCAAAAGAGTAGGATCAGTGTAGGGAGGACAAGTGGGAAATGCACAATTCCAACTGCAGCCTTGATCCCAGGCTGGATTGGGAGGCTGGCAGTAAAATCGGCTGAGATCACCCGGTTATCCTTAAAAATCAGCTCAGGCAGCCCCTGCTTGGCAGTGATCTGTATCAGAGTGAGCTGCAAAACTTGAAATGCAGCAGAAGGGAAAGAAATCTACAGGTGGGGGGGAAAATTCTTTTCTGTAAAAAAGAAAAACAAGCAAAAAAAAAAAAAAACAAAAAAAAAAAAAGCAGCTGTTCTTTTTTCAGTCTATCTCTAGCCCAAGGTCTTGCCGAGGGGATGGAAAACCATTTCAAAAGGTGGAAGAAAAAGTGTTCCTTTCATCAAGGATGGTAACAGAGCAGGCTGCAAACTCAGAGCATGTGTTTTGTTTGATATTAAAGCACTTTTGGGGCAAAAGGGACTTTCCTGAGAGAATATGGAGCACTTTAATGAAGAAATGTTTGCTCCAGCAAGGAGGAGGTTCTCCCAGGGCTGCAGGATGTGGGCACTGGGACCTCCAGGGATGGGGCAGCCACAGCTTCTCTCGGCAGCCTGGGCCCAGGCCTCACCACCTCCCAGGGAGGAATTTCTTCCCAATAACCCATCTAAACTGAGCCCTTTTCAACTCTTTTTAATTTAGTGTGTGGACTTGGAAAGCATCACCAAAATGGCACAAAAAAATCCCACAGCAAAGAAGTTGCAGTGCTCAATAATTACCTTTATTTCCTTTTTCCTTTATTTTTTTCCCAGCTTCTCTCCTTGATTTTCTGATTTGACTGGAGATATCTAAACTCTTGGGAACAGCACTGTGATTATTTTTCCCCTCTTTTTTTCCCCTGAGGTGCTGCTTGCCTCTTTGCCCAGTGATGTTAATGGATTGCTCTCCACCCTTTGGATGCAGTGTGAAAGCTGTAGGAGCTCTTTGCAGGGATAATTTATTTCAAGGATAGCCCTGAACCCCAGAATGAGAAAAATCTGAGCTCCAAAGTGATGGCCTGAGTAAAACTGCAGCTGTAATGCCGAGCTTGCTCTTCTCCCCACCCTCTCCACGCTGACAGATGTGCTGGGTCAATGGAATATTATCCCTTAAAAGATTCAGGCATTTCATGGGCCACCACTTTGAAATCTTTGTGGGGAAGGAATCAGGACACTCATTAGATTTGGCTCATCCTGCCCAAAATTACTACTACCAGAGTAGCTCCTCTGGTATTTTAGGAAATTTTACCATGGGTCCCTGGAAGAGGAGCCCATTGTCAAACAAGGCACGAGGCCTCTGCCATGGAGAATCTCTGCTCTCAACTAAGGCAGAGAATTCCAGAATTAAAAGGAGTCATTAATATTAAAGTCAAGTGTCACCTGATGCTGTGGTCCCCACTGAATTCTAATGCTCTTGGAAAGCAGAAAATTAAGACAGGTACTTACAGCAGCTAAAACAGGGAATGGCTCAGCTGGAGCAGGGATGAAACTGGAGAGAAAATGTCCCGGTGGTGCTGTCCCAAAGCCCATTAATCACAAACTGTGGCTTTGGAAAGAAACAAAGACACCAAAGGCATTTTGGTAATAATAGAACCATTCTCTATGAAAGAGAAGCCTCTCTTTTCAGAGAGATGGTTTCACTATTTTTGGGTAAGAGAAAATCTCAACATCTCAGCAGAGAAAAATCTCAACAAATGATTGAGTGGCACTTTCCATGACACTCAGATTTGTTCCCAAGGAATCACAGAACCATTCACGCTGGAAAAGCCCTCTAAGACCATCAAGTCCAACTGCTGACCAAGCACTGAACCATGTCCCCAAATGCCACATCCACAGGGCTGTTAAATCCCTCAAGAGGTGGGGACTCCAACCCTACACCAGTGCCTGCTCACCCTTTCGGGGAAGAATTTTCCCCCAATATCTAATCTAAACCTCCCCTGGAAGAAATTTCCCCCAATATCTAGTCTAAACCTCCCCTGGCATGACGTGAGGCCATTTCCTCCTGTCCTAGATCTCAGCCCTTCACCAGCACATCACCCCCAGCGCTGCTCCAGCCCCGTCCTGCTGGCAATGCCAAATTTTCCTTACTTCTGCCTCAGTTTCCCCAGGAGCAAACTCCAAGCCACTGACGCCAGTTTAATCAGATGGAAGCCTCAGAAGTGGCAGCCACGGTGCTTTTTCTGGCAGCTGTAACATTACCAAGTGGCTCGTCCTGTGCTAATCTGCATAGAATGGAAAGGTCACTCCAATTGTGTTATTTTTAGGCACGAGGATTATTATTGCAGTGGAAATGGAAAATAACCTGAAAAGAGGAGTTGAAAACACAACACAAATAGTACCTGGATTTCAGTGAAAACAAGGAATTGCTCAGGTCTTGACAGCATCCTTCCTTCCTCCTCCAAGGATGGATTTGATCCCAGGGTGTTATTAACAGTCACATCAAGGGATGGCTCTGAGGAGGCTCTGCTGAGCAGAGGGATGCTTGGGATGCTGCTGGGTCACTCTGATTTCTGGTGGGCCAAGTTTTTAGATCAGTTTGGCATTTTTCCCCTTTTCCTTCTCAAGAAGGATGTTGGAAATGGTTTCACAGCCAGGCCTGTTGGGTCTCAGAACAAACACTGCAGTAAGAGCCTTGTCCATGGAAACAAAGTCATTTTTCCTTCTCTTCAGCTGGCTGTAGAATCATGGAATGGTTTGGGATGGAAGGGACCTTAAAGCCCATCCAGTCCCACCCCCTGCCATGGGCAGCAGCACCTTGCACTATCCCAGGTTGCTCCAAGCCCTGTCCAACCTGGCTGTGGACACTTCCAGAGGTGGGGCAGCCACAGCTTCTCTGGGCATTTGCTGTGCCAAGGCCTCTGCACACTCACAGGAAACAATTTCTTCCCAATATCCAATGCAAAGCCAAAAATATCTCACTGGAGACAGGTTTCGTGTGATTTGGGAAGGTTTTGCTGTAGATCCACTGATTGCTGATTTCCCCTGTGGGCTCAAACCCAAGGAGGCAGGTACCACATCCACCCTGAGGTGCTACTGCCTTTTGGGGAGATGTTCTGAATTGAGGGTTCTGTTGAGCTTTCTGGAGGCATTTGAATTTTAAATTGAACTGACAGCTTGTGTTTAGATTTTCTTGGGATAAACAAGATGTTTTTTGGAAAGAGCCAGCTCTTGCCCATTCATGTCCTGGGAGCAAGAACAATGGAATCTGTTGGAAGGGACCCACAGGATCACCCAGTCCAACCCCTGGCCCTGCACAGACACCCCAACAATCCCACCCTTTGCATCCTGAGAGCATTATCCAAACTCTCCTGGAGCTCTGGCAGCCTCGGGGCCGTGCCCATTCCCTGGGGAGCCTGGGCAGTGCCAGCACCCTCTGGGGGAAGAACCTTTCCCTGATACCCAACCTAAACTCCCCTGGCACAGCTCCAGCCATTCCTGGGGTCCTGTCCCTGGTCCTAGAGAGCAGAGATCAGATCTGCCACTTGGGAGGAAACTGTGGATTGGGATGAGCTCTGCCCTCAGTATCCCCTTCTCCAAACTAAACAGACCAAGTGCCTTCAGTCACTCCTTGTCTGGCCCTTCCATACCCTGCCCCATCTTCGTGTCCCTCCTTTGGACACTCTCCAGAGGCTGTAGGTCCTTCTCACATTGTGCCACCCAAAACTGCCCCCCCTGATGGTGCCAGATCCAGGCTCTGGGTCCTGGATCCCTCCATTCCCTAAGCCATAACTTTGCCAAAGGGAGTACCCCTACACCTTCTGTGCCAGGTTGTTTATATGGAAGTGCTGCTGCCCAGACCTTCCCACTCTGCTCTGTACATGGTGGAGGCACAAAGTGCTGGAGGCACGGAGACACCTGGGGCTGGAATGTGGTTTGTGGGAGTTTTGGAGATGTGTTTTTACATCTCAAGTAATTTTGATGCCAGTTATACCGTTCTGCTGCAGAATAGCTCCTCTCTTCTCCTCTCATGCCTCCGTGCCCAGAGAGCCTTGCACTTCCATAGATGAGTGTAAACCCTTCCCTGACTGGGAACATGTCTGGAGCTGCTCCAGGATTTCCTGCTGGAGGAAACCCCACTGCCTACTGATGTGATTAATGGTGCTAAGCCCTGAATTTGAGGAACAGCTGTTGCCACGATCAGGCCTCCAAATGAGGTGCCAAAGAGCAACGAAGCAGGGAAGCCCCCAAATCTGGGGAGGGCTGGAAACAGGGAACGGTTCCTGTTGTGCTTCCCCAGGGTGTAAACCCAAAAAAACTCTGCATGAGAACAGCACAGGCCAGGGGTGGGGATTTCCTGGTGAATGACCAGGACCCATCAGTGCCACAGCAGTTGTAGTTCCAAATTCCTCCCTGTCACAGCATTTCCCAGGAAGCAGTGCACGACCAAAGGTGTTTAGCAGAAAAAGCCAGCTGTTGTTTCTGCTCCTGGATGGGAATGCTGTGAGCTGTCGGCTTTTTCTCTTTTATTATTTAAAAGACAGAGAACAAATAAGAGAAAATGAACTGCAAATAATGGCTAACAGCACTTCCAGCCCAAATATTTGCTCGCATAATCGTGTGGAAACTTTGAAGTCTTGCGGAGGATTCCGGCGCTGTTCCTGATCCAGCTTTGGCCCAAAGACAGTCAGGATGTTCCTCTCCCAGTGTCAATGCTGGGCACTGAGAGCTGTACTCAGGACTTCCCATCCCCTCCTGGTCCTCGGAGAACTGGGGTGACAGAAAACTAGTGGAAACCCAAGATGTTGTAGTGGATCTCCTGTCTGGGATCTTCCTACACTCCCAGGAAGTCGTGTCCTACTTGGACATATTTCCAGCATCTCTGCTGTCAAACAGGGCTGCTTGGGTGTGTTTGTGGTCTTCAAGTTTGAGATTAAACCAACATTACCCAACCCATTCTTTCCTTTTTTTCTTTTTTCCTTCCCAGTTTGAACCTGGAAGCTGAACCTGATTTTCTCCCAGCCGTGCAGGATTGAGCAGAGATGTTCTGGTCACTTGGCTTTGCCAGGAAAATAGCACAGAACCTCTGATGTGCTTGCAGTGTCAGTGTTTTAGAACCCCCTGGAAGCATAGGAGCTGCAGCCCATGGCAAGGGGAGGTCTCCGATGGAGATGTTGCAGCCAGATACGTAACCCGGTCTGAGATTTCCAACTGTTTGACCTTGGATTTCAGGAGACCAGAGGAGCCACCCAAGGTGTGGACTTTGACCTGGTGTTTTAAGCACCGTAGAATTACAGAATATCCCAAGCTGGACCCACAAGGATCATCAAATCCAGCTCCTGACCCTGAACAGACATCCCACCAATCCCACCCTGTGGCTGACAGCACTGTCCAAATATTCCTATTCCAGCGCCCAACATCCTCCCAACTTCCAAGAGGGCCAAGCCTGAAGCAGAAGGGTTTGTGTCCCTTTCCACTGAATATAATTAATGATTTCACTCCTTGTAATTAAGGAAGGGCAATTAAGAGTGATACAAAAAGCAAGGCAGCATTTGGCATTTCCAGAAAAACATAAACCTGCGATTTAGGCTTTAATTCCAGCAGTGGCCAGACCTTTTGTAGCCATTAAAATATCAGGAGATCCTGTCGAGTGCTGGGTGCTGGTGATTTATGATCAAATCTAACACGCAGGTAGCAGGTGGCATTTCCACACTTCCTGCAGGGAATATATCCCAAAACGTCAAATTAGATTATCCGTCTCCTTCCATTGGAGAAAAATGTGTGAGAAAAGCACTGGCGGAAGAGGAGGAAGGAGGGGGAGAATGTTTGCTCTATTTTAAAATTATTATTTCAGCTTACAAGTGTTGAGGTGGCTGCAAAAATTCAGAGGTGTAAAAACCCAGAGTAACAGGGAAATGTTACTTTCTCCTTGTTGGCACCATTTTCTCTCTGTCTCCAAACTTTTGCCCATTGGAGAACACCCTTCGTAGACAAAATCCTTGAAACCTGTAAAACATTAGGAAGAATTTTTTGGCTTTTTTTTTTCCCCAAAATGTAGTTTTGGACTGAGAAAAATCCTGATATATTATTCCAAATTAATACTTACAAAGAAAGAAATACATCGTGATGGTGGTTTTTTTTTCCACTGATATTTTTCCTCAAAAGACATTAAGCCATTACCTGTCCTGGCTTTACAGGTTTGGAAACCTCGCCTTCAGCTTTATTGCCAAATCCATTTGGAAATTGATGGGATGCAGAGTAAACCCAGCTATTCCCTCTCCCAAAAAGGATAAACTCTGCTAGCTTGGATCCTGATGATGATGATGATGATGATGATTGATTGATTGATTGATTGATTGATTGATTATTTATTATTATTGCACTGATGCTGCTGGTACCCTTAAGTTGGGGAAAGCTGCTTTTCCTTTTAAGTCCCCCACCAGTCCTAATAAATTATTTTCATTGCTGTGGGGTCATCCCAACATAGCTGTGCTGACGTGCCGTTGTCCTGGCCTTTCTCCAGCATTCCCAGGAGGCTTGTTGATGTTCATATTTTCCTTACCACCTCTGTTCCTTGGAGCAGAGGATGGTTTATCTCCTGTTTTAAAGGGCTTTGCCATATTCCAGCCCTTCCCTAAATCTCTGGTGCCCGTTAATGAGATTTGTTCTGTATTGGAGCTGAGCTGACAGATGGGCAAGGACAATGTCCTGGAGTTTGGGATAGCTGGAGTGGGGGGAATAATTCTTGTGAGACCATTTCTGCTTGGTGAGCATTTTCAGAGCATCTCTGCAAGTGCCAGACTCTTTTCCCTCTTGTTTTCCCCTTGTAAATCCTGCCTAAAGAGGGATTTCAGCTCAAACTTTCAGCTTCCTTTGACCTGAGCAGCTTGGGTCAAACCTGGGTTCAGACCTGGGAAGTGAAAGGGGTTTATTACCAAGATAAATTTAACTGAGAGATTTTGGTGACAATAACCAAGTACTCTGCAAAGTGGTTGTGCTTGAAAGCAGAGTAGCCCCAGCTGAAGGTTTTGATGATAAACCTGAGAAATATGGCAGGGTTTGACCACCAGGTCCCTCTCAGCTTGTTCCAGAGGTGGAACAGGTCCACCCAGCATAGAAAATGCCATCAGGAAAGCAGGGCTTTCTTTGAGCTTTGCATCTCCCTTGAGGAAGGAGGGAGGTTTCCAAAGACTTCCCAAACTAGTCCAGGTGAAGCTTCCCATCTTCAGACGCTCTGTTGCATCCTGTGACATCCAGAGGTGGTTTGGCTTCCAAGTCACCTTTACCATTGGTCACCCTGGCCCCAGAGGAGACGTTTTCTTTAACTGCACAGCACCATCCACTTTAGTTTTGGTTTTGACAACTGCCACTTGTCTGATTTAATCCAGCTCTCTGCTCTGCTGTGCCTTGAGGGTCACAGTGGGATGTGAGTGGTGTGTCAGCTGGGACACATTCTATTTCCTAGGGACATCCCAGGAATGGGCTCATCCTGGCAGAAAGGGCTTGCCATGAACAAGTAACCAAACCATCAGGAGCCTCATGAACAGTGGGGTTACACCTCAGGGGCCTGGGCATGAGTCAGGTGATCCCTCCCTTCCTCTCCTTCCATCTTTCCATCTTCTCCTTTCCTCCCACCCCACGCCTCTTCACTCATCTCCTCTGCTCCGTAGCTAATTCACGCTTTTGCAGGAACCTTTCATCACTGCCACTTTCCCCGCCAGCCCCTGATCCGTGTGAAGGAACGAGGATGTCACTTGTTGGGGGCCGGGGAGGGGACCCTGGTGGCAGATGGCAGCAGGGCTGAGCCAGGGCTCATCCATCACCGGGATGGCAGAGCGGGGCGGCCGCTGCCATTTCCCGAAGGATCAGCATTCCAAGGGTGAGCCCAACCAGGTAATTGCTGGAGAACAGGAGGCATTTTTCACCACTGACATGGAGGAGGGGGACAGGGCTGGGCTCTGCTAATGCCACAGTGAAGGATAAATTCATCATGGATTCTCCTTTTTTCCTTTTTTTTAATCCATCCTGCTTTGATCGACGCTGAATTATTCCCAAATGCCAAGCATCTGGTGAGTCTACAGCAGAAACCTTTCCAGCTGCTGAGGCGCCGGGAAGCAGCCAGGCTGTGCCAAGATCCTGCTGCTCTTGTCATTGTCATCCTCATCACTGAAGTCAAAGGGTCACAAAATTCCCACCCCCATCTTCCAGGGATTGTGGTTTGGGTTGTGGGGCTGCAGTGCCATTCCCTTGTCCGAGATCCAAAAGGTGCAGAGATGTGGGAAGTGAGAAGCCCATTTCCCACTTTCCAATCCCTACTTCCAGCAAGGACAGACACCTGTGCCAGAGCTTCACTCCTGCCAGATCCCAGTCAAGAAACCTCCAGAAGCTTTGTGGTTCAGGGACCTCATGCAGGTGACAGTCCCACAGGATGGAATTGCAGCGACACTGTTCCCAGTCTGCTCCGAGGCTTTTTGGTGTTCACGCTGCTCTGGCTTACTCAAGTTTGTTGTGGTTGTGCTTGGATGCCACCCAGGGCTGTCACTTTGACAAAAATAACACCAAAAATGTTTACCAGGCACAGGCTTGTGGGCTCAGTGTAAACTTAGAGGGGACCCCAATGTGAGGAGAGAAAAAAAGAGAGAAATTGATCAAGGAGGACAAAAAAAATGTCATCTGTTCCCCTCTATTTTTAGTTTTAGACATTTGCAGAATCCAGCCAGTTCTGAAGCTGATTTCTAAATTTATTCTGTCCCTTTTTAGAGAACTTGCTGCATTTTCTCCCCCTAATTTAAGTCTCTTTTCAAGTATTTTTAAAAGTGGCAGTCAAGGCCAACTTTGCCTATTGAAGTTATCTCACATTTGTCTTTAGGAAAGAACTAATAAATCAAGGCATTATCATGGGAATTGGCAGGACTATCCAAATCTTTGTGCAGCAAAATTCAGTCCTAGGTTTCAGCTGTGATTTGCAAACAAATCCTAAATGCTGTCATCCTCCCCAGAATGCACCCTCTGTTGGGAAGCAGTTCTTGGATGGTGTCGAGCAGGAATTAAAAGACTTTAATTCCTCATATCCCCCTGGTCTGCTACAAGTCATTCCCACAGAACAGAACCATTGAAAGGTTTGGGTTGGAAGGGACCTTAAAGATCATCTTTTTCCAGCCCTGTTCCACAGTCATTCCTCTAATTTCAGCCATTCAAAATCGAGGCTTTAGGACTAAATTCACTAAACTCAGTGGCTCCCTTGTATTCCAGAGGGAGAGTGGCACCAGCAGCACTGGTTTCTGCTCTCACTTCGGTCAGGATGCTTCCTCATGACCGCGTTTAGGGACATGCATCCCCTCGGCATTCATTCTCCCTCCTCATGTTTTCCAAGCAATCTCCTCTGTTTTCCTTTGCTCCCTGCCCCTGCAGTTCTCAGTTTACTCTGCCTGAATCCATTCTAGCCAAGGCAGGAGGAGCTATTCCCCTCTGTCAACACTGACGGAGCAGAACTGATTCCACTCGCTCCATTCCCACTCCTGCTTCTCCCAGGTTGGAAGTTATTCATTCACAGGGTAGAGAGACAACTGTATTCCTTCCTCTTCCTACTTATGGAATATTTTGACATTTCCCCATGTCTGTTTTGATTCAGTCCCATCTTTAAATAAATATCTGCCTTTCTCATGGGATGAAATCCAGGAGCTCCTACCCAGGGCGCATCTTTCCAGCTGAGTTGTCTTTGTCGGGATATTGAGGAAACAGGGAGAGGTTTGGGGGGATTTTTTGGGATTTACGCAGAGCCACACCAGGGCAGTGTTCCAGAGGTTTGCACTCCCCATCCTCTGTGTTTGGTTATCTTCTAGCCAAAGACTCTCAGTGTTCAGGTCAAAAAAGGAGCAGCACAATTTTCCAAAGTGGGGACAGGGAGGAATTCCTGCGTTTTATGGAGTACTCTGCTAGGAAGTAACAACGGGAGGATTTTTCCAGCCATGAACAAAAGCAATTCCCAGACTTGGGGAAAGGGAGTTTTTCTGGCTGTCCTTCTCAGCACTGTGGTTTTGGAGTTTGGAGATTTCTGGATATTGCTCGTTAGGTGTTTGGCTTCTACTGAGCAGGAGAGGGCTCTGCTTTTCCTTCAGCCCAGGCTTTGGCATCTCCTGTATACCTGGAGGGATTTCCAGGCCCATATAAAGTAGAGAGAGCAGGTAAGTGTCACTCTTAAAATCCATTGTCTCATCCAGGATGTCCTGTGAAAGCCAGCCCAGCTGGCAGGTGGAAACCTGCTGGTGCTGTCTTCCCTTCCCATATTTCCAGGCCAGGTATCCTGCAGAGAACCAGAGCATCAACAGTGACAATTTGTGACAGGCTGTGATTTGTTGTAAAAAAAGCCAAATACCCTTGAATGCCTCGAAAGGCTGGAACACAGACATCCTGTGGGATGTGGCCCTGTGGCAGGTGGGGCTGTCTGCTACAGGGCAAAGTCCAAGGAGGAAGTTAGGACTACCCAAAATTACAGGTCTCAAGGGACATCCAGCTCCAGGTGGCACCTGCAAAGCCCAGTGGGATGTTCCCTCCCCCTCATTTATGCACTTCCCTGCCTCGGGCCACATGCGAAGTGCTGGTGCTGCCTGGAGCCATGACAATTCCCACCTCCCCAGGAGCTCCTCACACCTTCTCCTCACCTCATCAGCCAAGCCACGGGTGGCCTCCCCTCCCCGCAGGCCTGGGGGATGGATTCCCCGTTCCCAGGGGAAGGCTGGATCTGTGCAGATGGGCTTTCCTTCGGCTTTAAACCTGAGCTAGGCTGGCCTCAGCAGAGCCACAGGTCTGTACCCCATCTGGGCAGCTTCCCAGTGTTTCAAATCCTTAGGAAAATTAAATTATCAGTGGCTTGGCAGCAGGTTGTGGTCAGCAGCCCTGATGGTGCCATGTATTTTTGATTGTCTATTAAATACCTGGATTTCAGCTAGAATTTCTGCTTTAATTATGGTGAGGTTATCACCCTGCTGTAAAGGTCTTTGAGCTTTCCCTGAAGCATCTGGCTGGGACTGGGTGGAGTTTTCCAGGCTCTTTCCAACACCTATGGGGAGCACAGAGCAGAAAACAAATTGTTTTATGTGTATTGATAAACAACCCTGTTAGAAATTCATCTGGGTACTTCCTACATGTCAGCACTCCTTATATTTAAAAGAAAAAAGACATCCTTTCCCTCATTTGAATGTTGTTTTAGCCCTATTTCCTTGCAAATTTTTATTTAAAGAAGGGTTGGATGGGTTTGAGGGAGCACATCTGGTTTGGGGTATCCAGACTGCTGAGGGATGCTCTTGGAGCAGTTTGTAAGTGCACACACCCAAAAACAAACCTTAGGGTGGGTTAGTCCATGGCATTCCCAAGCCATTCCCAGCCCACCCAGCTCATGGCTGCTTGCCCAAGCTGTGCAGGAGGACACAGGGGACAGCTCATGCCTTTTCCTCCCCTTCCCTTGCTGGAAGGAGCAGATCTCCTGTGGAGAGGAAGGTCTAGAAGAGGGGATGGGCACCGCTGGAGTGTGGAGGGTGTGAGATGCACTCAACCCCCTCAACCCAACCAGCAGTACCTTGGTACAGGCTCCAAAGGGGGCCAAGAATTCCTTTAGGAAGCCCCCAAAGAGGGAGAAACACAGAGACTATTGGTGCTTAAGAGCTTGGATCCCCAATCCTGTGATTAACACAGGAACAGCAGTGGCTTTTCCAAGACTCATTTCTCAGGGAGCAAAGACCCTTGTGGGTTCAAGGAGTCTCATGCACACCCTTCCCACTGTGTCCAGTCTGGCTACCAGCCAACCACTTTGTCCCACAGTTTTTGCCATCTAGATGAGCCCTCATGGGCTCTGCTGGGGAACATGGCCGGGATCTCCCCTTGAGATGGGACATTCCTGGTTGCTCCTTGAGGCTGAGAGACCTCCCTATTAATGACAGATCTTCGGATGAGTCTAATTCCAGTTCTCTCCACTTTGCAGCTGACTGCACACCAGTGACTCTGCCCAGGAGCTGGGATACCTCTCAAGGTTTGAGATTCCCTGCCTGGACTGAGAAATCCTTCCTTCCCCCAGGCAAAGAGATTCCGTACTGCCAGATCCGTGGTAAGCTGCTCGTAGCAGGTGACTCAATAGCACAGAAATCCACGTTGTTAGTTCCTGTAGACCTAAACTGTTGTCCAAGTCTGGAGCTAAGGTTGGGCTTAGCCATGTTTTGGCTCCATCAGGAGTTTAGAAAGTGAGAGGTTGTACTCTGAACCCCATGGCTCAGTGGGAGGGTCTCTTTACCCTTTTGCATCTTCAGACTCCGTGTAAATCATCGCTACATCATTTTTCCCTTGTATCCACACAGTATGTAATGGAGCAACTTTGTCATTGCACTTCATTGTATTCTCATAAATTCATCTTAAAAGTATTTTTGCTAATGATGGTGATTCTTTGAGCAACCCTAAATCCCTCATACACGACAGAGGGAGGGCTGGTCCTTCCCACTCCCACCCAAATAACCCAACCCAAGCCAGCAGGAAGGAGCAGCTTTAACTGGAAAAATCCCCAGCTCTGCTGTGCACAGCAGTGCCATGGTCACTAATTCCGGGGAGCTCATGCAACAAATAACAGGTTTCTCCTTTTTTTTCCTTTTTAACTGGAAGCTTAGAAGCAACAGGTCGGTGTTTCTCCTCACATATGCCTCCCATCGTTGCCTTTTGTTGTTTTGGCTGCAGCTTTCCTCGCAGGGCCCCGCGAGCTCACCGAGCAGCAGATGGCCTCCTCCTTGCTTCATTTCCAGCCCTCAGTTTTTCCCACACTAAACCAGACTTTTTCAGGCACTACTAATCCCCTGTGCCTGTCACTGCTGGAGAAAAGCATTAATAACTCCCGTTATCCTGGAAATATCTGTCACCCACATTTGTTTTGCGTTTCCCTTTGGATAATCATGCTCCAGATCTAATTACTGCCGAAATTTCTTTTGCTCCGATGAGCAGCGTTTTGGGTTCCCCCCCCGGCTGGGTGGAAGTTTAACTCTGCTGATGGGGGGAGATCCACGTGATTTACACC
The DNA here is from genome assembly GCA_013398275.1 of Promerops cafer. Taxonomy (NCBI): domain Eukaryota; kingdom Metazoa; phylum Chordata; class Aves; order Passeriformes; family Nectariniidae; genus Promerops; species Promerops cafer. The sequence continues at coordinate 525,656 of VZSE01002883.1, forward strand.
AGCTGAGGAGCCGCTGCTCCACGTCTTCATTCCATGTGTGGCTTGGGGTTGTGGAGATGGCGGTGATGGATGGCTTCAAAACCCATGGGAGCTGTGCTTGTGGAGAGCAGGGAAGTCCAGGAGAAGTGGGGACAGACTTTAGTTGGGATGGGTGAATTTAGGATGGATTGCTGGGAGAGCAAAGAGAAAGGAAAAAGGGTTTTCATCCTCTCCTCTGGCAAGGAGCCAGAGCCACCAGTGTGGCAGCAGTGGCAGCTCCTGTGACATGGGTTCGGTGACACAGGGCGGGGGTGTCTCCCATTGTCACACACAGCAGCGAGGGTGGCATTTGGGGGCCACCGTGACAAGGACAGAGCCAGAGCTGGCTGGGTTCTCCTCCTCCTCCTCCTCGGCTGACTCACGTCAGGGCTGAGCTTGGGGAAAGCGCAGGAGAGCAGATGGCAAATCCCTGAATCCCTGAGGGAAGGGAGCGCCGGCTGCCCGGGCTCTCCCGCCTTCCGCAGGTTTCCCTTCAGGTTTTATGGATCAGCAATGACACACAGCCAGCTCCTCCCCCACCTGCCACAAACAGGGACCAGTGGCACCATCCCATGGGAGCATCCTGGTACCCACAGCTCGGGAACAGCCAGCTGGCCAGACTGGGAGGATGAAACCTCACACTAAACCTCTGTGTAACACCACGCTGAACAGAGGGGTGGGCAGGGATCTCCTAGGATGGAAGTCATGGGGCTGGGGTAAGGGGAACATGGGGATCAAGCAGGGGAGGAGGCAGCAGGGCTGGGACGGTGGCAGGGCCAGGGTGGCTCTGGTTTTACTCATAATTCACTCACACAGCTGGGACCAGGATGGGCTCAGGAGCAGAACAAATGGGACTTTTGGGAATGGCCATGGGAAAGCCCATGGCACCAGGATAGGCACAGGTTATGGTTCCTAACAGAGGGAAGTGGGCAAGGAGCACACACGTGAGCAAAAGCCCCCAGTTATCCCACGGGGAGCAGGACTGATGGCATCGTGTGAGCCTCGTGTGACTCAGGGACAGGACACCAACCCTGGCACTGGGGCTGCAACGAGCACTTTAAGCAATCTTAAATCAATGGATTTGGGATCTTCCCTGGCTTAGCTTTAGCAGCTGAGGCCATGGAAGAGAATTGATGTCCTGGACAAAGCCCAACCAACCACTTCCACCTACAGAGAGGCAAAAAAATTGATATGTTAACCACAAGAAGAAAGAGGGAAGGTTTGGGTTTTGCTTGGTTTGCTCCCCAGCAGTATCCAGGACATGAATGGAGAGAAAGGGGCTGTTAAAAAATGCAAGGAATGGGGAAACAAAGGAGAGACAAGATGTCTTTTCTTTTTTCCTTAATTAATCTTGGGAGGTGATGACAGCAGAGGATGAGGAATGGGAAGTAAATGCTCTGCTAACAGCCTTTCATAGAGATCCCTGTGTTTGACAAATGAGCTCAAAGCCACAGGCCTGGAACCGGAGCTCTGCCAGCACATCAGGGAGAATCCAGCGGTCAGAGGCTTGGAGCAAAGGGCTGGGAGGGGAAATCCACTCCGAGCCCTGCCTGCTTGGGACTTGCTCAAATATTTGCTTTGCTGGTGCCTTTGCTGCATGTCTGAGGGCTACCTCCGCTCCAGTCGCCCCTCCTGTGCCACAAGAGGTGCCTTTAATTGGAATTTTAGCAGCCAGGGCCATGGATCTGACCAAAACTTCAGTGCTCCACACTAGTGCTGGATCCAGGACCTGTCTTGCACCTTCCATGTTTTTATTTTATTGCTCTAGAAAAATGTCTTGATTTTTTTGGTGCTTTTAGAGGCAGAAATTCCAGCCCACATCAGAGAGGTCTCATGAGGATAAATATAGGAAAGGCTGGGAATATATCAAAGGTGGACAGAAGCAATTGCAACATTTTGTGGGACAAAATAAGAAAGAAGAAATAGAAGAAGCAAACAGAAGAATGGAAATGAATCCAAACAGAATGAAAGAAAAAAAGAAGAACAGAACAGAACAGAACATGATATAAAACAAACAGAATTAGAATAGAATAGAATAGAATAGAATAGAATAGAATAGAATAGAATAGAATAGAATAGAATAGAACATGATACAAAAACAGAAATAGAATAGAATAGAATAGAATAGAATAGAATAGAATAGAATAGAATAGAATAGAATAATCGAATTAGAGTAGAATAAGAATAATTAAAAGGCTTTTTTAACACAATAATCCTACATTTAGGAGGGACTGTCTTTTAATTTGGTCATCATTGTATTTGTGGCATTTTGATTCCAAGGCCTGAACAGAATTTTGGGGGTTTTTTTGCTTGGATTCTGATTATTCCTCAGCAAATTAAGGCTGGGGCTGGGGCTGGCAGTGATCACCTGAGAGCAGCTGGAGACACGGAGCTATTATTCCCCTGAGACAATCCCAGCTATAAACTTTATTGCCCTATAAAGAGGAACCTGCAACATCAGAGGCTTTTCAGGGATCAATAAAATCAACGTTAACTAAATTGTCAGCAGTCACTCTCCCCTCCCCCAGCCTACTCTGCTGTTCTGTTCCAATCAGGCTAAACTGGGACTCTGGATTTTGGGTGGAAGCCAAACTGTCAATTCCATAATCGGTTATGAACAATGTAAGCAATGTCTGTCTAATCTGTAAACGACCAACTCGTCTGAGAGGCTCCTGTAATGATGCTAAAACAACCATTGGCTTGGGAATTATTCATGTCTGGAAAGAGGTGGAGGGAAGAAATTCTCCTTTGGGAACTGTTGATCGTAAAATCCCAGAATGGTTTGGGTTAGAATGGACCTTAAATATTGTCTTGTTCCACCCCCTGCCATGGCAGGGACACCTTCCACTATGCCAGGTTGCTCCAAGTCCATCCAACCTGTTTCTGGCAGTTTAAGGGGCTTCAAAACCCACTACAAACTCTTCTCTTGGGGTAAATAGGAAGAAAATGTGGAGGGGGAAAGGGGAAAATTCAAGGTGGGATGGATTTCAGATATTTTTAGGGACACAGCTTGGTGCCTTGTACTCTGTAAATAGGGTGGGGGCAGAGCTGGGGCACCCAGGGGCTGCTTGGCATCGGGTGTGGATGAAGTACCCAGGATAAATCCTTCATCCCTCACGAGGAATGTGTCAGCCACTCCAAACACCTAGATATTCAAGTGGAGGCAGCCAGAAATTCCCTGCAGGGAAGGAACTGCTGGAAACACACGGATCCACCACAGCCGGTGCATCACTTAGCAGCTGTGAAACGAGGCTGCAGCATGCAGGCACCTCCCGAGGAATGCCAGCTCTGCTGGCCAGGGGCACAGGGAGACGGGGCAGGAAAACCAAGGAAATGCCACTGACTCCGAGGTGTCTCCATGACAAGGACGTGTCTCTGCAAACTGAGCAGCAAAACGAGCTCCACGGAAATTACAGGAGCTGCCTGGCACCAGGGTAGGGCCAGGAGCACAGTTTTGGGGGATTTTGGAGGAAGTTCCACAATGTGACAGAGCTGAGGTCCGAGCCTCCACAGAGTCAGTGGGAATGGGAGGGTGAGTTTTTGGGAAGAACAGCTGGTATTTCCCCCACTCACCGCATGTGAAATTCCAGGAGGATTTCCCAAATCCTAAATCCATCATTTCCCCTGGAACACATCTCAAAGGCTCTGCCTGCTCTAATGCCTTTCCTCATCTCCAGCAGCACAGGTAAGAATAGCAACAATAAAAAATTAAAAGCTACAATAAACATTATTGATGCCATCCCTAACGAGGCAGAGGGAGAGAAGGAAGAGGAGAGGATGCTGAGGTGATAAATATGGTGTGTCAGCCATAAATTACAGCCGTCGTTAGGCTCCTACAGTGGGGCCTGACAAATTGTTTGGGGGAAGTACAAGCTGAGCTGCACCTTCCAGTCTCAGCTATTCCGAGGCTGCACCTTAAAAAAAAATCAATCCAATCGATTCTGTATCAATCTGAGATACAGCTGGAATTGTGCTGGCATTGCTCCTGACCTGCTGGACTCCTTGGGAAGGATGAGGGCTGTTTGCAGTGGCACTGAGTTGGGTTTGGTGGAGTCAGGAAAGGGAAAGGCTGCAGGGCTTGCTGCAGGTGCCCAGCTGGGTTTGCAGGCTGCCATCACCCTGCTCCCTTCTCCCAGTTCCAGGATTTGTGCTTTTTTCCCCAGAGGATGGGTTTTCTGTGGTTGGATAGGGATGGTGCCCATCTGGGCCCTTTCAGGAGAGTCTCAATACCCAAATCTGAGGGGCTGGGAGCTCAGGTGGTGCTGTGGTGATGAAGGGACAGCAGCTGCTCCTAGAATTCCCAATTCCGATGGCTGGATGTCCATCTGTGACCCCCTGGTCCCCCAGCCGTGGTGGTACAGATGTGTACCCACCTCCTTCAGAGTTTTTTGCAATTCCAGAGGGTTCCAACCCCTTCTTCCCAACCTGATCCTCGTCCCTGGCCTACAGCTGAACTCATGGTTAATAAAGAGGGCTTTGATGCCCTCAGGGTGATCCCACCTCTCCCTGTGCACAGAGATCACCGTGGATTTTCAGCTTCCAGCTCTCCATGCTCTCCTACCCCAGCTCTGAGGTTCATCCAGCCCCAACCCTTCCCACCCGTGCATCTCCCAGGTGTTTTGTGTGGAGCAACAACCCCTGCGCAGCCAAAAGCACCCCAGGACTGCCTCCACCCCACACCTTATAGACCTCAACTTGCAGGAAAACAGAGAAAAGAGGGGAAATCCACATGCTGGTGTGGTCTTCACAAAAGCCATTCATCCCAGGGCTCTTCCCAACAGGCCCCAAATGAGGTTCCTGCAGTGGGTGATTTGTTTTGTCCTTCTCCTGCCAGCTCAGATTAATCTCTGCTCCTGAAGTAGCGGTGTCATTTCTGGGAGACGTACAGCGGCAGGAATCACGGAGCCCCATAAATTGGAGACAATTCCGGATCCATCCGTCTTCCTTCCCACTCTCCGTCCCCACTGCTCTCCTCAGGGCAAGGGCAGGCCCTGCAGGCACTGGTGCAGCTGCTGCTTTGTGGACTAATAAATATTAAAAACCCCTCAGGATGGGAGAGGTTGGAACAACAGAGGGATTCTGGTGCTCCAGAGCAATTTGCTTTCTGCTGCTTTCCTTCCTGGTGCTTGGCTGAAGGAGCAGGATCGTGATCCTTGGTGAAATGCCACATTCCTAATTTTTCTTCCCCGTGGCAGGCTTTTTTGGGGAAAAAACCCAAATAAAACAAAACAGTTTCGAGTATCTTCTCATTGCAGCTGGACTGAAGGGCTGGGGCTTCGGAGGAAGGAGCAAATGCAGGGCGATGGGATTTAATTGGGGTGTGGGTGTGGATGGAGGGATGGAACAGGAGCAGGGGAGCTGGAATGCACTTGGTGCAAAACCATCCTGCACAATGGTCTCAGACCTGTCCCCTCTGAGCCCATAGAGTGGCAATACACACCTGAAATATCATATAACGAATGAGACATGATAAATGAAACAGCATAAAATCACTAAGGTTGGAAAGGACCTCCAAGATCATCAAGCCCAACCTTCAAATCTGTATATGTATATATATGCCTGTCTTTATACACACACACAAGATGTACATATAGAAATAGACAGACAGGTAGATATATTGCCCCTGGAAACAAAATGAAAGCTTGGAGGAGCCAGGAACAGCACAATTTATTATTTATGGAGCCCAGGATGTGACAAGCCATGCACAGGCCTGGCAGCAACAGCAGCCTCTCCCTTCAGGATTTCAGGAGCTTGCTCAGGCACAGACAAACTGGAGGGAGAGCCCAGAGGGCTGCAGGGAGCCACTTAAGGCTGGCTGGAGGAAGGGGATAAGGCTTTGGCACTCCCAAAAATCCAGCTGTTCCCTAAGTGCCCTGTCTGCACTCATCAGTGTAAGGCAGCATCACCCGTGGTGTCACTCCATCATTCCCAGAGCTGCCAGATGCTGCTGTCGTGGGACACCAGGAGGGCGACAGGACTTGGAGGAGGACATGTCCCCTGTGGAAAGCTGTCACCTGCATGTCCCCTCACCCAGACCAGGCAACCACCTCCAAAAGGATAGCAAAAGGGCACCATTTCTCTGGTATTAATTTTGAAAGCTGCCTGGGCTCAGCTCGGCGCCTGCCTGTCTCTGTCTGTTTGCCTCTGCTGAGAAGATTCATTACTTTGATGGATCTGTGTAATTTTTTCAAGTGCTTTGGGTGACAAACAATAAAACACACTTCATGCTCAGCTCTGAGGGGCTGGGGGAGCGGGGGACACTGCAGAGGGGATTTCTCCCAGGAAAAGCTCATTCATCCCACAGTTTGGGCAGAGGAACTCTCCAGGTGCCAGCAGGGAAAGCCCTGCAGGGCCATGGGAATTTGGGGGCTTTCCCTGCTGCGATGGAAAGGGCAAGGCCACGGGTGTGAGCAGAGCTGCTGAGCCTCCAAAATTCAATCCAGCCCTCCATTTCTTCAGCTGCAGCAGAGCAAACAGCTGTGGTGTCAGGATAAAGGGTCAGGATTGGGATCAGGGCATCACAGGGAAGGAGGAACATGGGAATGTCGGTATAAGCCGATGTTGGTGGCTTATGGACATTGCCAAGTGTTTCCAAGAGGGAAGGATTTCATCCTGAGCATGGCTCCTGAGCAGATGATCATCTCTGCAGGGACCTCCTGGGCTCAGAAGGAATAAATTATTTCAGATTGAGCCCGACAAGCTCAATCACTCTTGGTGACAGAGGCCTAGGATTTACATCCATGAGGATCACGGACAAGGGAGGGCAGCACAGCTTTGGAAACCTCTTATCTGTGGAGATACTGGACTCAGACCACACAAACAGCCCAGTCCCATGGCACCTGTGCCAGGTGAGTGGAGTGGGAACAGGGACAGGGTTGGTAGCCAAGACTGTCCATGATGGTGAAACCAAGACAAGGTCAAGTTAAGTCAACAGTTACATCCATGGGGCTCTGGCTGAGGTCACTTGAATGGTGTTTTTTGGTCTTAAATGTTTCATGGTGCCCTGGAGAGGTGGAGGGGAAGGGGCTGGGAAGTAGCTAGGAAGTGGCTTCCTGCAGCAGAGCCAAGAGCAAGCACATTCCTTGTGCTCCAGCCATGCCTCAGTTCCAGCTGGGATCTTTGGCTGGGTTTCCAGGTGCTGGGGTTGGTGTGGTGAAAACAGGCTGGGATACTTGTCCAGCTCTGTCTTGCACCTTCCCAATTCCCCAGGCCTGGAATGAAACTTCCTGTACAATGCTGGGAGGTGCCAGATCTGGCTCATGGCAAAGCAGTCTCCTCACAGAGCTGAGCCTGAACCACTGAGGTTCACCCAAATCTCGGTGGTACCCCAACACAGCCCGAGAGCTCTGCTGGCTGCCCACAAATCTGTGGCCATTTGGGTGGGCACTGAGGAGCTCTCATGGAATCATGGGGGTTGGAAAAGTCCTCTGGGATCATTGATTCCAACCACTAGCCCAGCACTGCCAGGTCCACCACTAAACCACGTGCCTAAGCAGCACATCTACAATTCCACGTGCATTGCAAGGTAAGATGAAGATGCAGAGGTCAGTATCTGCCAAAGTCAGCCCAAGGGAAGCAGAAGATGAAAGCAGAAGGAGACTGAAGGAGAAGATACTCCTAAAAGCTCTGATGGGTGGGGGGCCACCATAACCTTCATGAGACAGGACTCTCCATCTCCACCCAGGCTCTGGGGTGTGCTCTGAATTCCCAGAGATTATTCAGCCTGTCCTGTGCCAGCTGCCCAGGCATTTGTATCCAGATCATGGCACATCCCAGAGGAACATCCCAGGCACCAAAGCTGCTCAGGTACAGAGCATCAACCACAAGTTCGGGCAGTGCCTACAAGCAGACAAGGACAAAGTCAGGAGAACTGTTTGCTTGGGCCTCGCCCCTCATGAAATAAGATGAAATAACTAAGGAGAGTGGGAAGGAAATGCACTAACAGCCTGGATTTATCCAGCTTTGGGAGAAAAATCTCTGCTGCTGACCTGTGGATGAAAGTGCAGATAACTGTTTTAGTTTTCACTGGGGAGAGCCTCAATTCTCGCCTGAAAAAACCCATTTCTGCTCTTTGGGGAATGAGCTGGGCCTTGATCTATAGCTCTGGCTCCCAAAGAGCAAATGAAACACTTTCTCTTTTCATCCACATCCCTAAAGGACTCACCACCATGAAAAATGGGAGCAACTCCCTCGGAGGGAGATTACCAGCACAATTTGCCATCAAATCACAGATTCTGGTCCGTGCTGCTGGCACAGACATGGTGCCCAAAGCTGCTCCTGCCTCCGAGAGTGCCCCGGGGCAGGGTGGGAATGGAGAGCGAGGGAAGGGCAAGGGGAGGAACAGATCAGGGGGATGCAGGGAAGAAGAAAAGAAGGAGAGGAATGGAAAAGGGAAAGGGG
>VZSE01002883.1:534359-785533 GCA_013398275.1 Promerops cafer
AGGAGAAGGAGAAGGAGAAGGAGAAGGAGAAGGAGAAGGAGAAGGAGAAGGAGAAGGAGAAGGAGAAGGAGAAGGAGGGATGCCTTGTCACTTGCAAAAATCTCCCTTGTGCTCCTGAGAGCCCCTGACTCTTCCAGCAGTAACTGGAAGTTGAGAAAAGGTGCTGGAAAACTTTCCACAAAGTGGCTTTGGGGTTTTGGTCTTTGGAGCTGCAGCTGAAGAGTTTCCCTTTCCTCTGGGGCATAGAGAGCCCTGCTCCAGGCTGGCCAAAACAAATCACTTTTTGGAGGTTTCCTCTTTGGATGAAAGAAAGAGAGTTAACTGTTTGAGACAAATACCAAAATTAGCAGCACCACCCAGTCCAAGCTCTTGTATCCCACTCTCTTTTGACCCCAGGATCCTCCAGCAGCAGTGGTGCAGATTTCCAGGTTTTTCCCCTCTGCCCTACACCACAATCTCCTGGGCTGGAACCTCTCAGTGGAAGATTGGTTTCACATCCCTTTATTCCCAGAAGTCAAGAAAAGCAACGACTGCATTGTGCCCAGTCCCCTTCTTTTGAAATGGGTGAGTCTGAGGGCTCAACTCCTAAAATTCCCAGTTTATTGGTGCAGTTACAGGGCATGGATTTGGCAGGAACTGAGCCCAGGCACGTGGAGGTTGCTCAGGAACAGGACATTGTCTTGAGTTGGGGCCAACACGTTTCACTCTGGAAGATTTCTGGGAAAGACATAATGGATTTGCTAATTATTGATATTATTTAAGCGACAAGAGTGAAAATTGAAGTGAAAAGCTGCTTCCCAACCCCAACAATAGCCGATATTTGTCATGGCTGTCAGCCATTCAGACCTGTGCAATTTCATAGGTTTCATAAGCCCTCGTTAATTTTCTTGTTTGGGAGGATTTGCTGTTTTAATGAAACCTATTTACACCAGTGACTGCTGAAAAATCATTCATTAGCGGACAAGAACTATTGATTATTTTCCTCCAACTACTCAGCCATGTTCTAGCCAATTACTGTAACCAATAAATAAAGAAATATCAACCTTGCATTCCTGCCAGTCTCTCCAGCAGAACTTTATTCCCCTGGATAAGTCGTGGCATGTCAGCCTCGGGGAATGCTGTGCTGGAGAAACCTCTTTTAACATTTATGTCACATCGCCATCCTCTGCAAGGGGGGAGAGGCAAAGCTTCCAGTCAGGCTTCCATGTATTTACTAAAGAAAATATTTACTGGGCACACAGCGAGATTTAGTGACGAAATAATGTGAGGCTTGAAGAAATTCCTGGCTAATGGCCAGACCTTCAACTCGGAGTTTTTAATGCAAATATTTGGCCTGACTGGCAGAAGTCCTAAACTCTGGAGAGGGGGATTCAGCTCACCTGATCACATGAGAAACCCAGGTTGTTCAGGGCCCCAAAACCACCCCAGCACTTCAGGCAGCCATGCAAAGCTCAGGTTTAAGCTCAACACCTCATTTTATAAAAGCAAACCTTAAGCTTGGATTTGTCTATGAGTTTTGCCTTGTGGCTTTGCTGGTTCTTAGCTTAATGGGAAATGTTTTATTTAAATATCATATTACAAGAGGAGCCGTGCCTTTCAAACCTTGGCCATTCGCACACATTTTAATGGGCTTGGGGGGGGAAAAGAGAAATCTGTCTGCAGGTTTTTTGACAGAGTTGTAATTAAAGAGGGTTTTTCATCGAGAACATCTGTTTCTCTTGACAGATATATTCTTGTTGGGAGAAAAAGAAGTGCCTAAAAAAATAGTTTGTCAGTCTGAGCTTTTTATAGGTTTTCATCCAAGAATATTTATCTTGAGGCTTTTTTTGACAAAAAAAAAAAAAAGAATTTCTATTTCCTGGAAAGAGAAGAATTCCGGTCCAGGCCGAGATTCCACAAACATTGCCAGAGTGGTGGCAAACCCAAGGCCTTTGCTGAGCTGCCTCTGCCTTCCCACAGCTCCTGATGTGGGAGAAGGGAAGCTCTCACCCCTCCCAGGCACCGTGGAAACAAATCAAATAATTCATAAAAATCATTAAAATCAAATCAGAGAGACGAAGATGAACAACCGGGTGAAGGGGTCACACTCTCACATCCACGTGCATGCAAATATCTCTGTATCTGTATATATACTTCTATATAAAGGGTTGTTTTTTTTTATTTCTTTCCAAGCTGGGAGCACTGAAAGTTCTTCCTCAATAATTTCCCTGTAGTCCTCGTTAATTCCTTAAGATTTTCCCCATCTCTTTTCAAAGCCTAAAGTTCAAAGACGCAGAAAGGAGCTGCCTCAGCACTTTCTTTCCCTCTCCTTTGAAACTTTTTCAGCAAAGTCTAATCAGGCCAATTAACTCCTTCTTTCATTTTTTCCCCACTCCTTGAAGGGAAAATGGGACGTGGGGCTCAGCCAAGGCTGCCAGATGAAAACGCCTGGCAAATTTCCTGCTGCAGGAGATGCCCAGTTGCTTGGCAGCCGTGACCATGTGGATATGTTGAACATCCCTAAATCCTGTCCCTGCTCCTGGAGAGGGGCTGAGGAGGAGGAGGAAAGCCCAGGACAGGTCCCTCTGCAGTGGGATGTGCTCTCCAGCACTCTCCTGGGAGAGGCAGCACAAGGAGAAGACCTGTGGGTAAATGCTCACATTCTCCTCCTTGTGCCTGCTGTTCTCCTTGATTTTTCCCTTGTGGAATTGCAAGAATCAAGCTGAAGGCACTTCCCTGCTGACACAGCAGGCTGTGCACAGCTGAGTGATCCCGTGGAGGCTTTTCCATCAACCCTGGGTGCCAAGAGCTCGGGAAAGTCTCGGTCTCCCCACACAAGGCACAACAATTAATCACAGAATGGGAGGCAATGACTCCCCCTGGAAATTCCCTCAGGATGTGGATCTCTCGGTGTCTGAACACTTCTTCACTCCATCACCCCGGGCATTAATGCCAAGTGCAGGCAGTAATTACAGCAGGCATTAAAGTTCAGTAATTGTAGGGCCCATGTGTGTTTATAATGCAACAACACTCCCGGAGCCCTTGTGGGGTTTTTGTGTGTGTGGCTGGGAAAAGGCCCAGGGAATCCCCATAAAACATAAAATAAAATCCAAATACATAAAGGTCAGGGTAGTAAATATAGAAATAAGCATCACATCCCTTTAAATATTTATCATTAGTGACGTTTTCATTATAGGAGGGCTGGGATTTACTGACTCTCTAGCAATTGTGGGCATGGCAGGCCCGGAGTCTTGGCTCAAGGCCATGCAGGAAGCAAAAAAAAGCTTGGAAATGGGATGGAAATACATTTAAAATGGGGATGTGTGGGTTATCGGCATTGCTCTGCTGTTTTTGAAGCAGCTTTGGCTTAGAGGGAGTTCACTGAAGGTGCTCCCTGCTGCCCAGGGCAACTCCTGGGGTGGCCCAGGGCACTAAGATATCCCAAAGAAAAAGGGATTTGGGGTCAGGGAATGGGAACATCCCTTCTCCTGCCCCTCGCTGGTCACCGCTCCCTTCACACACTGGGACCTGACCTGAAAAATGAAATCAGAACCTGAAGGGTTTTTGCAATGGTCAGAACAAAGCCACAACTCTGACAAGGAAAGAAATGGGGCTGTAAAACAAGATTAAAAGTGGGTGATGTGCAATTCCATTCAAACACCCCGTGCACACTAAAAACCCCTCCTTATATGTGAAAGGAAAAGTTTCTCCACAGAGAAAGCCCCACCCTGGGAGTGTCACCACCAAGAAAACTCCATTCCTAGGGCAAACCTCGCTGTGTGAGGGACCCTCGGCACCAGTGAAGGAAAACCACTGGTCCCAGCTGAGAAAACCCCCAGAGAAGAAACCCTCCCTTTCAAGGGTGGCTCTTGAGAAGAGTTTATTATTTCTGACCCCCTGTCTAAGTGCCAATTCATCAGTGCACTCCATCTCCTCCTCCCGTCCGTGCCTTAATTAGCACATTTTCCTTGTAATGAGGTGGAGCAGGGAGGTGGGAAGGTGATTGTGGCAGTGCTTGATGGAGGGTTTTTCCTTTGGAGTTTTCAGACCAACGATGACATGAAGTGTGGGTGTCTCCTCTTCAGCAAATGCTGTGTCCCGCAGAGGAGGCACTCGTTCCATAGTCAGGGTGGGTCTCTGTGTGCACCAGTCCCACTGGGAACAGCATCACTGGATGCTGGGAAGAGCAGGGGGTGGGGCAGGCAGCCCCCAGTGCTGCAGAGCAAAGGCAGGTGAGTGTACATAAATGTACACATCCACAGATATTCCCCAGGCTTCTCTCTGGCACCACTCGTGGCTTCCCCGGGATAAACCCCAGCTCCTCTGGCAAGGGACCTGTATTTTGTTGCTCTTTTTTCTGAACAAATCCCAGGTATTGATCGGATTCACTCTCCCAGGTCTCCTGTAAGAGGCAGGAGTGATGGAGACACAAATGTGCTTGCACAGGGCTCATTTCCAAACCAGCTCTTCATGTTCTCCTGCAGCACAGCCTTGGCCTCTCCGTCCCCTGTCCCACTCATCCCAGCCCTTCCTTTGGGGGCTGGGAGCCAGGGAACCATCCAGCCCTTCAATGGTCCTCAGAGGGATGTTCCAGTGAGCCAGCAGAACCTGCATTTCCACCCCCCTCTCCTCCTCTGTGTCCTTCTCGACTCTGACACCTCTGTCCTTTCATTGTCCTCTCTGGGGGCCTCTGTGGAGGAGTCCCAGACCAATTGATCTGTGAGTGTGCAGAGCCCTCCCCCTCAGCAGAAGTTACTAACCTTGGTTCCTGCATTGTCCACGGCCCAGGGGGCGTCCTGACCTTGGGCAGCACCCACAGAGGCGTTCATGACCTCCACTGTATCCCAAACCTCCATCCCACAGGGAAAAGGGCAGTTTTGCCATGCCGCTGGACTTGAGGGCATCTGAAGGCAGCACGTCCATGTGACAGGAAAGGGGGACCCGGTGGGACACTCCCACCCATCACAGGCAGAGCTGGATGGTGGCCAAGGCTGGGAGGATTGAGGAGGAGTCTGAGATGTGCCCAGGATCCTGGATTTTCCGGCTAAAGGCATAGAAGGAAGGAATAAACAAGGGATCTGAATGAAAGATCTGGCCTGGATGTCATCAGAGTGCTCCCCTTCATCTTCAACAGAGCTGGGAAGGGGCTGGAGCACCAGGAGCAGCTGAGGGAGCTGGGAAAGGGGCTCAGCCTGGAGAAAAGGAGGCTCAGTGGGAACCTTCTGGCTCTGCACAACTCCCTGACAGGAGGGGACAGCTGAGGGGGAGGGGGGGCAGGGGGTGTTGGGCTCTGCTCCCAGGGGACAAGGGACAGGATGAGAGGAAACAGCCTCAAGGGGTTTAGATTGGAAATTACAGAAAATTTCTCCATTTAAAGGGTTGTCAAGCACTGGAACAGGCTTGTCATAGGTCAGTGTTGGAGCCACCATCCCTGCAAGTGTCCAGGGCCAGGTTGGACAGGGCTTGGAACAACCTGGAATAGTGGAAGGTGTCCTGCCCATGGCAGGGGGTGGGACTGGATAGTTTTTAAGGTCTCTTCCAGCCCAAACCAGTCTTGGTTCCTATGAAAGAGCTGGGAACTGCCTGGTGCCTCCACAGATGTTGCTGCAGGAAGTTTTCCCATTCCTGGGGCCCTGCACTGGTAGTGATAAGGAAAGGGTTAACTCTGCCTTGGGGAGGGCTGGGACACAAGTGCAGGGTCCCTTTCAGCCCTGTTTTTCCCTAATTCATCTGATCACCTATGCAGCCTCACTTTAGGATGGTCGAAGCCTTCTCCTACTGGCTCCTTCTCTACCCACGACCCGCAGGCCTGGAAGTTCGCCTCACTTTTTGGGAAGCTCATTCCTCAGGAAATAAAAGTGAAAATAATTTGGCCTAGAAACTTCAGCTGTGATTTAGCACCTTGCCTGTAGCAAAGAGCGTTGCCCACAGAGAGATTGGGGATCTTCCATTATTAACAGCAGGATNGAGAGATTCGGGATCTTCCATTATTAACAGCAGGATGTGCCTGTGCTGGGAATCTGCGTGGCAGCAGCAGCAGCAGCAGGCACAGCTCAGGGCTGGCTCTGGAGCTGGAATAATTATGCTGGGGCCCTGGGAGCAGTGTTTGGTCTCCCCATGTCCCCTCGCTGGGGTGACANCAGGAAATAAAAGTGAAAATAATTTGGCCTAGAAACTTCAGCTGTGATTTAGCACCTTGCCTGTAGCAAAGAGCGTTGCCCACAGAGAGATTGGGGATCTTCCATTATTAACAGCAGGATGTGCCTGTGCTGGGAATCTGCGTGGCAGCAGCAGCAGCAGCAGGCACAGCTCAGGGCTGGCTCTGGAGCTGGAATAATTATGCTGGGGCCCTGGGAGCAGTGTTTGGTCTCCCCATGTCCCCTCGCTGGGGTGACCTCGGGATGTCACACAATGGAATTGCTGAGGGAACGGGGGGAAGTGTGCTGGGGAGGCTGCTGTGGGCACAGCTGGGCAGGCTGTGTCTGGAAAAGGGATGAGAAGCCAAAACTGCAACAAATGATAAAGTCAGGAACTCGAGGAAAATGCGTTTCAGGTCTCGGCAAGCACCAGGGTCTGCTGGAGAGGTGGCCAAGGACAGAGACATCATTGCCCAAAGAGGTTTTGGACTCTTCATCCCTGGAAGTGTCCAAGGCCAGGTTGGATGGGGCTTGGAGCAACCTGGGCTAGTGGAAGGTGTCCCTGCCTGTGGCAGGGGATGGAATGGGATGAGCTTTAAGGTCTTTTCCAGCCCAAACCAGTCCGGGATTCTACAATTCTGTGATTCTGTGGTTCTATGCCATAACAAAGATTTCAGGCCTCAGGTGTCCCCTGGGAGAGGTGTTGTCCCAGCTTCAGCTGGGCTCTGGGACAAGCACTGAGCCCATCAAAACCCATGGCAGAGGCTTCAGGAAGGCAGGACACCAGGACACCAGGACATTTCTGCAAGGGGTGCACGGCCCTCCCTTCCTCACACCTTGTGCAACCTCCCTGTAAAGCTGCTGGTGACAGTGACACCACGTCTTCCCCAGGCTGTACGAGACCCTGAAAGTCAGGGAAAATTCCCAAACCCTACAGGATGAGCCTCCAACCCCTTCCCTGGATGCCTTTCCTGGTGAGCTGCTCTTCCTCAATGGAATTTTCGTGTCCCCAGCAGCCTTATCAGCATTGGGCCAGCCCTCCTGCTCTCTCCCAGTCCAGCCCTGCTTTCCTGCCTTCCCCCTCCTGCCCCCCACGCTCCAGTTGTCCTCTCCAGAGGGCTTTCCTCTCATCTCCTGGAAGACACCAGTACTCAGAGCACAGCAGCATCCCTGCCTTCCCTATCTCCCCTCCCCATTCCGATGTTGCATTTCCTCCATCCCCTGCTCTCCACAATTTCACTCCCAGCTTTATTTGGAGCTCTGCCTTCTCCTCCCTCCCTCTCAGCAAAATGTCTTAACAAGCTCAAGCCTTGCTTTGTATTAAATCAAAGCCTGAGCAGTGTGCGAGGGCTCAGCCAAACCCGATTTCAATGGTGCCGTGCCCATTCACATCAGACGAAGCCCGTGGAGGTAATTTACTGCAGATAGGAGCTGGGAGCAGAGGGCAGCTCATTAGTGTCTGGCATTATTATTATTATTGGACTAAAACAGAACATCTCTTTCATTTATTTCTATTCCTGGCGAATGCAAATGGAAGATCCAAATCAGAAATCCCGCCCATACCAGTCCTTGCGGGTCACCGTGGATTTCAGGAGGGAGGAAAAACCGCGGAACGGGAACACGCCAAGAGCCTGAAACCTCACAGAGGCAACAATTTAAAGGATTTCAGAGGCTGTTTCCATAAGCCTTTGGGGACTCCAACGGAGCATATTGATTAAACTTCGGAAGCGGCTAAAAGCGGCTCCACCATTGCTAATTAATACAGCGATGCCCCGATGCCCCCGTCCTTGTTTTACCAAGCTGCAGCCTGTCAAATCAATTAATATTCACCGCCCTGATGACAGCTAAACCCTGCTTATCATTTGCTAAACGGATCGATGCATTGACTCCCTCAATATCATGGAGTGACCCGTCCTGTGGGGTTCAAAGGGGTGCGCTGCAGATGCTTTTGGGGTGGCACCAGACAAGCAAACCCATCGAGCCCCTTGTTTTGACTCTCTCATCCAAACAAGGTTTCTGACTGATGTTTCCTGAGTAGCTGGTTCTCTGGATTCTTGGACAATGACAATTCAAGGTGATTATTCCCTATTTCAGTGGACCTGACTGTGCTTATAGGATGGTATTTAGGGTGTGGGATTGTTGGGGCGCCCTGTGCAGGGCCAGGAGTTGGACTCAATCCTGATGGATCCCTTCCAGCCCAGGAAATTCTGGGATTTTATGATTCTACACCCACTGCATTTCCTCCCCTGCACTAGGAGAATGGTTTTTACTTTTCTACCTTGTCCTTGTCCTTGTCCTTGTCCTTGTCCTTGTCCTTGTCCTTGTCCTTGTCCTTGTCCTTGTCCTTGTCCTTGTCCTGTGGAGCTCGTGGCTGGTGCTGTCTGTCACTGGACACCACTTCAGAACTGGTTTAATGCTGCCAATGTGGGCACTGCAAAATATTCTAAAATGGGGCTTTTGGCATCCCAAGCCTCCTTAAACTGAAGCTCAAACCTGCTTTGATGACGTCTTCTAAAGTTGCTCTCTTGAACCCACCCTGAAGAAGTCTCCACGAGACCTTCTGGGGGGGTCTTTAGGCAGCCCTATATTTATGCACAGCTTCTTTTAGGGCTAAGGAGGCAGATTTGACCCTCCTGTCTCATCAAAGAAGGGGAATTCCTGGGAAAGGAGTGGTTCCAGGCAGGACCATGCAGCGTGCAGATCAGCTGGATGCTGCGCCAGCCAGGGTGACACCAGGAACAGGAGCCTGTCCTTGCTGTGCCACCACGTGCTTTGGGGAGTCTTTGGCAGCTCCCAGGATAACTTCTGACTTCCAAAGGGAAGGCAAAGGGATGTGCTTTGCTTTGCATGAGGCATCAGCTTTGATTTTGAGCAAGTTTTTGGCACCCCTCAATAAAGTGCTGTGATCTGTTTACTGAATTTTAATTCAATGTGCCTCAGAAAAAAAAAGAAAGAAGGAGAAAAAGGGGGGAAACAGTTGAACAAAATAATTTGAGCAACATCTGCTGCCTTTCTGAGATATTTCACCAAAGGCCTATGGAGATCAAATATTTTCCTCTAATTAGAGCTCTTTCCTCGGAGCAGCTCCCCTGGATACAAAAATATCTCCACAGCCCCCTGGCTGCCCAGAGATCCTCCTGGGACCCTCTGCAGCACAAACAAACACCCAGCTCTCCTTTGGGGTATCCTCAGAGCAAACACACAGCATTTCCAGCAGGGAAGGCTTGGTCCCCGTGCCTATTCCTCCCTTCATCACACCATGATCTCTCACTTCCCACCTGGTTTCAGAATCATGGAAGAATTGAGGCTGGGAAACCTTCAAGTTCAACCATCACCCCAGCACTGCCAAGGCCACCACTGATGCATGTCCCCTAGAGCCACATCCACATGGCTTTTCAGCACTTCCAGGAATGGCCATTCCTCCACTGCCCTGGGCAGCTGTGCCAGGACTGGACAACCCTTTCAGTGAAGAAATTTCCCCACCATCCAACCTGAACCTCCCCCAGCACAACTTGAGGTCGTTTTGTCTTGTCCTGCCCCTTGCGCCCTGGGAGTATTTTCTGTGTCTAACATGACACCAATCAAATTAGTTCATTATTAGCATTAATTTAGTTATTATATATAGTTATTAGCGTTATTATAAAGCCTATAATGACAAAAAACCAAGAAGTGGAGAGATTTGGGTGGTTATGCCAAGGTGGAGCTGGGCATGTTTCATGCTGGAAAACCAGTGGGAAAGCTCCTTGGGCATCTGCCCTGCGTCCTGGCATCCCTGCAAGTACCCTCAGAGAGCAGGAATGCTTCAAATGCCAGCCCTTGGCTGCTGCTGAAGAGGACTCCCAGCACAGGCTGTGCTCCTGGGGGAAACAGGCTGGGGACATGGCACCTGTGAGGGGCCAAATCCTGCCTCAGATCCCTGCTGGGAAGATCTGTGGGATGGGCAGATGACTCTCAGAGGAAACCACCCCATTCCCCGTACCCCAATATGTGATGGGGCAAGCTTTACCTGGGAAGGGATTGGATTCTCCCTCTCCACTTCCATCCCTTGTTTTTCCCATAACAAACCTTATGGGAGGGAAAACACTAAAACCGATTTATTGTGTTGTATCAGAGGAAAAAAATCCAAACCAACAGCGTTTAGCTTTTGTGAAATCAATGCATTGCAGGAGAGAGGAATCACTCCTTCTTTAGCCTCTGGGTTAAGGCAACTAATTCAGATCTGATCCGCATGGAAATTTGCAGCCCATTCCTATGGCCAGGGAAGGCAGGGAAGAGCTCGGAAATGATCCCAGTAGTGTAGAGATGATTTATGAGGCAGGTTGGAAAGAGCAAAGGAAGCCTGGGTTGTTAGTTCTGATATTTAGGGATGATAAACAGCAGGAAAGGGAGATTTTTTTTAATGTCTCTCCACAGATGCAGAAGAAGCAGCGTGGGCCTGAGTTATGTGGGATATTGGGAAGAAAATCTGTACTCAAAGGGAGGTGAGGCCCTGGCACAGGGTGCCCAGAGAAGCTGTGGCTGCCCCTGGGTCCCTGGAAGTGTCCAAGACCAGGCTGGACAGGGCTTGGAGCAACCTGGGATAGTGGAAGGTGTCCCTGCCCATGGTGGGGGGTGGGGCTTTAAGGTCCCACACAACCCAACCCATTCTATGAAATAAGGAATAGAAAAATTTTGGCTTAATAATAAGGAAAAACTTCCTGGCAGAGACATCTGTTACTCTGATATCATGAACAGATCAGTGCTACCAATGAACTTCCCAAAGGAAGGGCTCCAAACCTTATTCCCCCACCCACTAAAAGCATCCCACAACAGACAGGGTCAGGAGAGAAAAGGGCCCATTCATTCCCCACGTTTTTCAAACTGTCCCATGGAGTGGTTTGGGTTGGAAGGACCTTAAAGCCCATCTCAATCCACTCCCTGCCATGGGCAGGAACATCTTCCACTATTCCAGGTTGCTCCAAGCCCCGTCCAACCTGGCCTGGGATACTTCCAGGGATCCAGGAGCAGCTGCCACAGCCTCTCTGCTCCAGCAGGAGCTCCCATGGACTTACCCACGGCCTTGCAAGAGCAGGAGGCCTGGAAGGGTGCAAATCCATCATCCTCCCCTTTTCATGGGGAAAGAGAACATTTCCCTGTTGATTTCTCCCGCCCATCCTCGGGGAGGATTCCCAGGTCCCTCCGTGGGGTGCAGCAGCAGCATGGCACAGACCAGGACCATTTTTCCTCTGTTTTGTCCTGTGCCTGAAACCACCACCAGTAATTCCCAAACCACAGCAATTCTTTAAAGACCATGGCACAGACAGGGCAACCCAGAGCTCGGCACAGCAGGATCCCAAACTCCGGGTGTGCAAGGGGACCCTGGATCTGAAAGCTCCCAAAGGGTGCCAGCCCCTTCCAGGGAAACACAAACTGCCTTAATCACTGCTCCTGCTGCTAATTGCTGATAACCAGCATCTTCCTGTGATCTGCTTTGGAACTGGGCTGCTCACAACAAGCTGGGAGGGTGGATCCAAGGGGGATTATTTGCTTTCCCCCCATTCTCTAGGAATCTTTAATCACTGCATCTGCAAAGTCAAGCGTGTCCCTCATTAGGGACCAATGTCTTCATGGGAGTGTGGAGATGGAAGGGGAGGGGAGGTGTAGCATGGAGGGGCTGGAAGACACATGCACAAGGATCTCCCCCACCCAGGAGGTGGCTGGACAGGTTTATTGGGTCCTTCAGGGTGGTGGGACCAACCTTTGGCTCAGCCAAAACATCCAACAGCAAAACTGGGCAGGTTTACTGGGGGCCCAGAGGGTGGCTGGGGAAGCCAGAGGGCATCAGAGGTGACAATCCAGAGTTAAAAATGGGTGTTGAGGTGACAAAAAGCCTTTCCCAGAAGACTTGGTAAAAAATGCAGCTTCTCCCTGTGCACTTTAAAAGTCACCATCGACATCGGCATCGCTTGGAGAAAAAGTCACCCGTTAAAAAAGGAGTGTGGCAGGAAGGGAGATATTTCAAAATGCAGCTGGGAATTATTCCCACTGAAGATGGAGTAATAATTTTGCAAAAAAATTAAACAAACCCCAGAAAATAATTCCTCCTTTTGCACTTGAAACTGTTTTCATGGAAATGGTTTCCCTTTGCCAGATGTTGTCTGAACAGAGAAGTCCACAGCAACTCCTTGGAACTGCTGGACCTTTCCTGGTGCTGCCACTGCTCCACTTCCTCTCCATCCCTTGAGGAAAGCCCTGTTTTAAGGAAGGAGGATGCATTTTCCACCAGCACAGCAGAGGGAAGGAGCAGGATGTGACAGGATCTGGATAACCCCAACCTCAAGCTGTGAGATGCAGGTGTTTAAGATCCCTTCTACCCCACTTTTTAGTCCACTTTTAGGAATGCAGCTCCTTTTCCACCCCAAAATCCTGCCAAGGTGGGAGGTAAGATGCTGGTACCTCTCACCAGGCAGAGGCAGGAGCTCTCCATGCCCTCAGGGTTTATTTGAGGACCATTTCCTAATTAATATGCACAGCTTCTGATTATTTTCTCACCTGCTGTTTCTTGCACGTCCCATCCGTAGAAAATTCCCCCAATTTCCAAATAAATCCAAGGCCCACTTCTGAGCTCGAAGCTGTACATTAGTCAGACTCATTTGCCTGAGAACATGAAAGTCCCTTCCTATTTATCTTCTCATTTGAACTACATAAATAGCTCCCAGCACAAACTCCTCATCTTTCCAACATTATCCCAGCAAATAGCAGCCTTTGAAAAAGAAAAATTAGTGGTGGGTAATTATTTTTGCGGCAGATACCAAAATGATAATTTCTTAAACAATTACTTTGAAATATTAACAATTGTTCTCTAAATTCCAATTTAATTCCTGATATGAATTATAGTTTGTCAGATCTGGGCTTCGGAAACATTTGTTCCTTGCACAGAACATAAAAAATGCCAGTGTAACCTTTCGCCTCCGCAGCCTCCGAGCAGAGCCAAATGCCTCCGCTCTTGTTTTATCAACACAAATAATTAAAACACAGGAGAATGTTTGGGATTTATACAGTTGTTTTTGGCATCTTATTCATATTTATTTGATCTGTAAGATATCATTTTAATTAAAAGCTCGCTCTCTCTTCCTCCCTCCTCTGCCCAGAGAATAAATTATTTATAATAGCCCTGCTGCCTCAGACACGGCTTGGAATGTGGGAGACTGTGCTGGGATCCCACTGGAGTGCCAGGCACTGCCCTGGGCACAGCCCTGCCTGCCTCAGCAAGGGTAAAATACCCGCAGTGCTGGCTGGATGCGCCGGACCAGGAACACAGGGAGCCCTTTGGCACTGTTTCCCCCTGGACATAAAAAGGTGTTTTCTCCTGGGTGAGGGTTAGATTTGTTTAAAAGCCTCTCCCTGTTGCCTGGTTTGGGGCAGGGGTTGGGATTATCCACATGCCCCCGTCGGCAGAGGCAGCCCAGGAGGATCGGGGGGATCACACAAGACCCCAGCCGGCAGCTGGGAAGTCTCCTGAGGAAGTACAGTTACTACAAAGACCTTTTCATCTCATTTTTCTCTTGCCTGCCTTTGCTCCCCACAGTCCAACCTTTACTCACTCCTTTTCTCTTCAGTCAGCTTCAGATGCAGCTCAGAGCAGTGGGTTAAAATAAAAAAAAAATGGGATTTTTTTCTTATTGCTTTTGAAGTCTGAGGGTTAAATCTAGAGAAGGAGCCTTCCCACTGAACACAACGCTTATCAAAGCCATCCTGAAGCCTCTGGAGTTTAGCTGGAGCTTCCCAGGCACGCCTGGCTGGCATTTGCACTGGATAAAGAGCCAGGATCCTCTTTGCAAGCCCCAATATTTGGAGGTAACAGGCTCCTGCAGCTTGCAGAGCAGAGCCTTCAGCACATCCCAAGGGCCACAGGCCACAGCTTTCCTGGGCAACATCACCCTGCTGCTAAACGGGCTTCTCTGGGACTTCTCCTGGAGCAAAAGCAGCTCCCAATGGTTGCATTTAAGTTCAGTTATCCCTGATCAGTGCTCGGATTGATGAGGAGCTGCAGGTGAGTGTTTGGGCTGGCCCCATCCCTTCCTTCACCACGGCTGCTCCCACAGCAGCTCCACAGCCACTTCGTGCCCTGGGCTCCCTCCGGAAGGACTCTGATTTCCATAAATGAGGCCAAAATTCCTCCCTGGTATAGGTCATCTAATTAAATCCCAGCACCTCGAATTATTTATGATCCTTTACAGCCATGCAAATTGAGCACTTGGAGCATTTTCAGGAGTGTTTCTGAGTGACCCGTGGAGCCCAACCCGAGCCGAGGGTTTAAAGCAGAGCTTGGTTCTGTCTAAAATTAGCTCCCCACCCATTGGTCCAGGGGCTTTCTGCCAAGCTGACCTTGCACTTTGGGAGTTTTTCGGGATGGATTTTTTCAGCACCAGGAGCTGGAGGTTGAATGGCCCTGGTTTAGTGCAGAGGAAGAGGCTGTGGATGCAGCGACAGGGTTAGCTGGACATGGACACGTTGCTGCTGCGGAGGCTGTGGGGACCACGAGGGGATATGAGGGTCATGGGGCATCTCCCGAGGGTTTGGGGGGCTTTGCTCACCCCTCAAAGGCAGCACCAGCTGGGGCAGAGCTGGTCCTTGGGTTTGGATCCTCACAAGTTCTCCTGGTGCTCCCTGTGTGGTGCAGCCATCTCCTTCCAGAGGATGATCCCAGTGCAGAGGATAATGGGAACACAGGGTGCTTAAGGAAAAAAAATAGGAGGAAAAAAACCCAAACCAGCAGGGTTAAATGAATGGGGTGCTGCATTTCAAACCCTGAGCAATGGGAATGTCCAGTGGCAGGATGGAATTGGAATGTCCAGTGCCCAGGAGGCTGAGGAGGGATTTGTACATGTCCGTGAGCTTCTGCTGCTTCCCAGCCGGAATCAAAGCCCACTGAAATAAAGAGGGAAAAACCAAATGAGATCCCTCTTGTGATGGGTCTGAGGGAATTCCTTCAGGAGATGCAACCTGGGCAAGGACCAGGGGAGTCACACTGATGATGTCTCTGTTCCCCACAAGCTCTGGTCAGCCTGGAGAAGTGGAGACCTCCCAGCACCTTCCAGGACCTGAGCTGGCTGCAGAGAGGACACAGAGGGACTCTTTATCAGGATCTGTAGGGATAGGACAAGAAGCAATGGGTTCAAACAGAACCAGGGAAAATTTAAGTTAAATAAATGGAAGAAATCCTTCCCTGTGAGGGTGCTGAGGCCCTGGCACAGGTTGCACTGAGAAGCTGTGGCTGCCCCATCCCTGCAAGTGTCCGAGGCCAGGTTGGACAGGGGGAACATTTCCCCTAGACATGGAATTTCATCACAGCGCCAAGCCCACGTGGGTATTTCTCCAGCTCAGTTTACATTTATTCTGTTAATTTTCCATGTTTCTTAAGTTCACCCAGCTCCCTTTTCTCTTTTTTCCCTTTCTCACTAGCCCCAGTCTCCAGATATCTCCAAATTTTCTCAAAGCAAGAAGCTGCTTTCAAGCAGGACTAAAATAAACAAGGTCATTGGAAAAGATAAAAAATAATGAGTTCCTTTCCGTAGCACTCCTTGCTTGCCTCTCCCTCCCCCTCCCCCCTTTCATCTCACTCCAGGAAAAAGGAAAAATAAATCTTTTCTAATCCCCTCAGAACCCTGCCTCCAGATCTGCCTGCAATGCTCGTCGCTGGAAACAGCAGCGTGGCCCCAGAACACATGAAAATCAATTTATTGCCCATTCCCCAAACCTCCCTCTTCCCCCTGTGCCAGGAACATCCCATCCCACCCCTCCAGTCAGGCTCATTCCAGTCAGTGGCCTCCTGTGTGCTCCTTTTCCTGATCTATTTGATTTTTTCACAATGTCTGAGAGATTTGGAAATTGATGGGAAGTCTCGGAGCTGGGTTTTAAATGGTTGATTAAAGAGCAGTCAGCAGAGTCGGAGAAAGTAGGAGAGAGCTCTTGGGAATGAAGATGATTTTGGCCAACCTGTGCTTCCAGCAAAATCAGCCCCACTGGGGTTTGGTCATATCCCTTCTCCAGGGGCTTAAAATCCCACTGGGTGCTCACCAAAAGATTCAAAAATCCCATATTTTTGTCATCAAAAACCAAATTTGTTCCTCCACCCATGCAGGGAGGAAAAGAAAGGTCTTAAAAGTTGAACTTCTTTGCTCTGGCACTATTTAAAAAGGAATATTATTCCAGCTAATGTTCTGAAATGACATTTCATTCTGCAATTGAATAAAACATTTCATGGGATCTAAAATTAATCAGGGTGGGAAGGAGAAGGGTTTATTTTGGGAGGAGAAAAGAAATCAAAGGGTCTGTACTTTGCACTGATCCAAACCATTCCTGATTTGAATTTTTGGTGGAGGATTGGGCAGTGAGCTGAGAAGGTTTTCATTTGCCCAGCTCTAATTGGAAGCCCTGAACCGGCTCGGGCTTTACATTTGCAAAATGCAAAGTGTGGAGAATCCCAGAGGGAAGACTTTGGCCTTCCCCCTGCCTTCACTCTGTTGGTTTGATTGATGATTTTAGGCCTGAGATGTTGGATATGTGGGGTGGGAGGGGGTGAGCACATCAAAGAAAGGACATGGCAACATCTTTTCCTCCTCAACATCGTGTAGGGGCTCCTCCTTCTCCTCAGATTTCCTAAAAAATCCAAATTATTCCCTGTAATTGCTAATGCCACATTGTGTTTTACCTGAATCATGTATTAGTGTTAGCAACGGAGTTGGGAAACCCCTCTGGAGTGGCTGATCCAGCTTAGCTCTGTGGTTTTGGGGGTACCTTCCAGATGTGTTGACCCCATGGGAAGAGGAGGTGGCTGGAGATCCCCAGCTCTGGATTAAAACTCTCAGCATTGGTCCCAGGAAATAGATTTTAAGTAAAATCAGTGAATCATGGAATGGTTTGGGTTGGGAGGGACCTTAAAGCCCATCCAGTCCCACCCCCTGCAGGTACATCTTCCACTATCCCAGGTTGCTCCAAGCCCCATCCAGCCTGGCCGTGGACACTTCCAGGGATCCAGGGGCAGCCACAGCTTCTCTGGACACCCTGTGCCAGGGCCTCCCCACCCTCAGAGGGAAGAATTCCTTCCCAATGTCCCATCTAAACAGGGCAAAACAATCACTGGTAGCAGATCTGAGGCCTCAGCAGCTCAGCTGAGATGGGCAGCCACGGTGGCCGCTGTGCCAGGGCGTTCCTGTGCCATGGCAGCACATCCAGGCAGCCTCTGTGGTTGCCAGCACTGCCAGGTGGGACTCCCATCCAGCCAACAGCAAATCCAGGCTTAGACACATCAGCAACTGGGCCCAGGGTGGGTGGACCAGCTGAGCTGGGACCATTTTGGGCTCAGTTTTGACGGCTGGCCATCTCCAAAGGACACCCCTGCCCTGCAGGCCATGTGTCACATCTCCAGCTGGATGCCAAGACAATCTCCTCCACCAGCTCTGGTCCTGCTCTGGGCTGGGCTGGAGCCCCAAGCTTGTCTAAGCCAGGTCTGACTGCAATGGACCTTTAGATCCTCCCTGTCCTCCCTGACGCTCCCAATCCCCCCTAGGCGTGGGCTCTGCAGCTCCAGCCTGCTCTGGGCTGGGCGAGGCAGGCTGGCCCCTCGTGTGCCCAGCTCCTGCCAGCCCAGGGGCTGCCTGTGCCCTCCCTCCTGGCTGGCCTGCGCTCAGAACCACAGATGGAGCCCAGAAACCAGGAAACCCAAGAAGCTTTACATGAAAATCACTCTGAAAAGCACTGCAGAGAGGAGGGGGAGGCAGGGGAGGGGGAGCAGAGAGCAGCTCCACAGCTGTTGTCTTTCATGTCCTTTAAAGCTCCTGTTATGTCGTTTTTTTAATTAAAATGTTTTCTAAGAGGCTGCTGGGATTCACTGCTCCTTGTCCTTGGCGGAGGTGAGCGGTGCCAGGGGCTGCTGCGGGGATGGGGAGGCAGAGCCACGGGGCTGAGCCCCCAGCCACGAGTCGAGGCCACAGATCCTGCCTGCTCCAGCCTCACACCACAGGGAAGGGGGGATCCAGAAAAAAAACTCAGTGCTGCTCCAGACCCTCAGACAGGGCAGGAATAACTCCAAATCCCTGTGTCTGTGCCTTGCCTGGGCTCAGTTTTGATGGCTGTCGCTCTCCACCAGCCCCATGGCTCAGGCTGTGGCTGGGGGGTGAGCAGTGAGCTTGGGAAAGGGTAGATCCATGGAAAACGAATCCTTTCTCCTAGGACAACATGCCCTGAAAGCCTCGCCTACAAAGGAACGCCGAGCTTTAATCCCAGCCGGCCAGAATTTTCTGTGTATTTGTGAAATAAATGATCTCTCTGTGCTTAGCCAAAGCAGTTATTAATGTTTTCACACCAGAGGAGACACACACTGCAATTGCACGACCTGTGAGTGATGAATAATGAACACCTAAAAAAAACAGAGAAAACATCAGCATTTGTTTGTAGGCCATCAGCAACGAGAAGGCAGCGTTGGGCTCAACACTTAAAAACACTGTTTGACCCCAAGAAAGCTTCTCAGGGAGAAGGAGCCCTGTCCCAGGCCCCCTGTGACAGCACGGGGCATGTGCTGGTGATAAGTGGGTAAATGATAGCAGGAGATAAGCTCAGCTCAGCTCTGCTCCACGCCAGGGCTTTGCACAATATCACGGCTCATTATCGAGGAACGCAGACACCCCGGCAGAATCCTAACCTAATGAAAGTCTTATTTTCCAGAGTAACAGTTCATTACTGGACTTGTGTGCCGCCTAAACCCCTAGGGTGGGGAAAAAAAAGCCCTGTGCAAGTCTGCTGAACACGCAGTGAAATCCTGGTGGGCTGGGCATTTGCAGTTCTGCTGCAGCTCTCTTTGAGGAGGGGAGATGCTGCTTGCTCTGAGTCAAAAGTGTGGGGATTTTTAGGACTTTGTGGGGGGATTTAGGACACGGATCAGGTCCCCATGCAGAGCTGCCCAGCCTGGTACTCACCCAAGGACTGTGGACTCGCCCTGCTGGCACAAAAAGAAGGGTCCAAAGGTGACAGACCTGACTGACATCTCAGAAGTCTGAATTCAAACCCATTAACAAATGAGACAAGATGAGCTGGGAGAGCTACTGAGCCCCAAATTCCTGACCTGCATCTCCTCCGAGGGACCTCAGCTTAGCAGGCTGCCCTGAGGGCAATGCCTGGGAGCAGGATGGGCTTGGATTAGAATCATGGAATCATGGAATGGTTTGGGTTGCATGGGACCTTAAAGCCCATCCAGTTCCACCCCCTGCCATGGGCAGGGACACCTTCCATCATCCCAGAGTGCTCCAAGCCCCAGTGTCCAGCCTGGCCTTGGACACTTCCAGGGATCCAGGGGCAGCCACAGCTTCTCTGGGCACCCTGTTCCAGGGCCTCAGCACCCTCACAGAGAACAATTTCTCCCCAATACCCCACCTAATCCTGCCCTCTTTCAGCTTAAGGACACTCCCCCTTGTCCTACCAAGGGACCTGTTCCTTTACAGAGGAGACTTTCCAAATCCATGTTTGGAAGCAAGGGGAGGATGAGCTTTCCCTCCCGCTGGAGAGCCAGAGCCCTCCCAGTGCCCAGGACCACCACCACGGACCGTGGTCCATGGACAACCTGCCAGGAGCCCGCAGAGACGCGGCTGCTCAAACAAAGCTGCTCATCCTCGCTTGCAGCAGTAAAAGATGGCAAAATATTGTCATCTGTGCCTTTTCCCTGCTCATCTGTTCCCAAATAGAAGGGGAAAATAGCAAGGCAGCCAACTGAGAGCCTCAGCAAGCACTCACTGAGATGCCCAGCCTGGAGAAGAGGCAGCTCCCAGTAAGGGCTGCTTTCATCCCAGCATGGTGGGAGCAGAGCCTGGGGCCAACCCAAAACTGTGGCTGCTTCCACATCCAGCCCAGCTCCAGGCTCTGCGAGCTGCTGTTAATCCAGGGGCCTCAAGAGCTGATGTACAACGCATTCACACTCTGAATAAAAAGAGGGAAAAAAATGGGACAGGTAGTTGTGCAAAGCTGCAGTCATGGATCAGGCAGATGGACAGGGAGAGACTTCCCTGTGTTCTGTTCCAGGAGAATCTGCCCTCCATGTTTTCAGCCCACCCATGCTTGGCTCATGAATCTGTTTGCCTACATTATTTGAGGGCGTAGCAGACAAAATCCCAGTGGTTTTTGGTAAGACTAAAGCTGTTCCATGGAAATGTAAGGAAAGCTCCTTCCTCAGCCTGGTCTGCAATGCGGGACAGAGCAATTCCAGAGGTCTGGACCTTGCCTCTGGAGCCAAGGAGGGCCATCAAGATGCAATCCTGCTGTAAGCAGCAGTTCCCTGCTGTTTCCTCACTCCACTTTACAAGCACCACCCATCTCCTCCCAGAGCAGCAGCTCTTCCTGCCAGCCAGGGCTGTTGGAAAAATGAAGGCTCACTGTCAGGAATTTGGGGGAATTACAGTTATTTGTGCTTTTTCCAGGAGGGAAGAGGGCATGCCTCCGTTAACAGCCCCTACTAAAAGTCAGGTATTTAGTTTCAAAGTTGCCTGTGCTTTCTCTATTGTCACCAGGATGGCAAAATCTCTCAAGGACTCCTGATCCTATTTGTCATGGACACCCTTTGGGACAGGAAAAATGGCCTTCTGGAAGGAACCTGCTTCTGCATGGACCAGAGAGAGAGTTAAAACCTGAGCATGCACCTTGTTTTGCTGTGACTGGTGAGGTGGGAGGAATCCCAGCCCATATGTTTGAACACATCAGTTCTTCCTTCTTGACATGCTTCCAGTTGTGAAGAGTGCCTCATCCCAGCTTCCTTCTCCAGGATGTTGTTGAACGTGTCCATCACTGCAGAGGAGTCTGGCTGGAAATAATAAGGGATGAAGGAGTGATCCTGTGTGAACCAGCAGCGCCTCCGAGCCCTCCCACAGCAGTGTTTGCTCTCTTTTACACCTTTCTCCCCAAAATCAGTCTCGGTAGAGCCGAAATGAAGTGCAGTGATCTCCTTCTCCAGCCCCTGGAGGTGACAAGGACATCCATGCACACTTATTTCCTGATGTTCCCATTAAACCAGCCCATCCTTCCCAGTCCTCTCCAGCTCTGACTGGGATCCTTCTCCATCATGGATGGCAACACTCCCAGAAGAGCTCAAAAGGGCAAGGAAAGAAGAATGAAACCACTCCTGGCTTTCAGTGGCCAGGCTGAGGATCACGTGGTGATGGAAGAGGGGGATGGTTCACTGTTTTTTAAAACAGAGCTTGAGGAACAGAGCTCTGGTCCCGCAGCCGAGGTGGTGGGACCGTTTGCTGTCACATCCAACAGCTGCACACAAGGGACGTGCTCTGACATGGGCAAAGTCCTGCTGGGAATGAGGGCCATCCCCATCCTGGGGCACTTCCCAAGTGCCAAAGTCCACACAAGGTCCAGAGAGAAATAAACCACTCAGGATCCAGTAGGGAAGTACCTGCAGGAGCTGCCACCTGCTCAGCGCTGTCTCCAGGGGCATGGAAGAGCTGCCCCACACACAGAGCTCAGGATGGTGCCTGCTGGGTTCTGACTGCCCAAAGTCCAAATCAAACCCTATAAAAATAAAACCTCAATGCCCTCATCTCCACCCCAACCACAGGCCTGAGGGGTGGTTCAAGTGATTGGCTTCTGCCTCAGTTTCTCCTTGTACAAAATGGAATTAACTACATGAAAACACCCCCAGAAATCACATCAGGTTCTTTGAAGAACAGGGAACCTAAAATTGGTGGGTCTATTTATAAGAGTTGCAGGTAATGGAATGCTAATCCCATTCATTAACACCCAGACTCTGCTCATTAGCGTCGTTTTACTCTTCCTTCACAAGGCCCAGGTTTCTATTTTGCACATAATCTGTTTTATTAAGCAGTTTTTTCATAGCAGAAAAGTTTTCTCTTCCACGTATGTTTTTTTTATAAGTCCCCTCGAATTTAATTAGGCCCCAAAAGGTTCAAGGAAGTTTGGCTATGTATCCAAACTTCAGGAAACTCACTTGGAACTCCACCTCCAAAGCTTTTAAGTTTTACTGATCATTGCTCCGTGTTCCACATTCTTCCTCCATGTCACTCCATAATTATTCTGTTTTTCAAGATTAGAGCTGTGCTGGGGAAGAAAAGAGTTTTTGTTATATCAAACATCTCCCAGTGGGTGAAACCTCGGCACCAGCTCTGCCCACCCTTGGGAAATGTCCATTTCCCATCCCTTGGAACAGGAGAGCAACTGAGCAGGGCTTTTAAAGTCCTTCCCAGGTTCTTTTCAGCACGGAATTATTAAATCTCCTGAGCGATGGATTCTCCCCATGGGTTCAGTTCTCCTCGTGGGATGCTGAGGTTGAACCCCAGGACTGCACCAGCAGTTGAGCTCTACTCCAGCCAGGAAAAAAGCACTGGAAAAAGGAAAGCACAGCCTGTTATTTGGTGCATCCTGCTTGGTGTTCCACATCATCTCAGAGCCATCAGTGGAAAACTCAGCCCGGCACCAGCCTCACACCAGACCCCACATCCTCACAGGATCATGGAATCACACAGGATCAAAGAGCCCTCTCAGACCATCGAGTCCAGCTGTTCCCCACCACTGACCCATGTGCCCAAATGCCACATCCACACGGCTTTTAAATCCCTCCAGGGATGGTGACACCACTATGGGCAGCTGCGCCAGAGCTGGGCAACCCTTTCACTGAAGAAATTTTCCTAATACCCACCCTGGTGCAACCTAAGCCCATTTCTGACCATCACCTGATCCTGGATCACATCCCAGTCCCAGACTTCGTGTGGCAACTTTTTTGCTAGCAGCATTTGTGAGAGAAAACATCCCAAAGAGGAGCAGACATCCACCCGAAAGGCCTCCAGACGTGTCCCTGGCAGCCAGAACACGCCCCCAGCCCGGGGTCTGGATCTTCACTGGCATTCCCAGTGGTTTTTCCAGGCACAAACATCCTCCGGCTCCCTGATGCTGCGGAGGTACCACGACAGGGGCAGCACCCACTGGGAAGCTGAGTGGCTCCTGCACACGGAGCCCTCCCAGTCTCTGGGATCTGCACCCTGGCCCTGCAGCCTCTTTCCCTGCAGCCAGCAGGGTTTGCATTCCCTGCTGCCTCGCCATCCGCTCCCCTCCCCGCTGCTGAAGCACCCCCACCCCGCCACCAGGTAGAGGATTTTGGGAGCTGCCATTCCTCCTCATTAGCATAACCCAGTTAGCTCCATATTGCTCCAATTTAGGCAGAAATTGCAATTTCATCTGGAGCTTTAAACAAATGGGAAAATGTTCTAAACCACGGGCTGTTATTGAATTAAATATTAACATAAATACAGAGCTGAATGGAGCACTGGATTATTAATTTTAATATTTAATCCAACGAGAAACCTTATGGCTGTTTTTGGGTGGTTTATTTTCTTTAATCCAATTTCCCATCAGCACTAAAATTAAGTTTTCTTAATGAAGGAAGGTGATCAGCAAAGTGTCCTCTCGTGGTCCAGGATTCCAGAGCTGGTGACTGCGAGCATCCAGACAATAAAAAGAGGAAGCAGCAGCAGTAATGACCCCTCGGTGCTGGTATGGGCAGGAATAAAAGGAACATAATTAATATGATGTGCAGCTCAGATGAAAACGAGCCAGAGGAGATTAAAGAAAGCAGGTGACCCTTAAGTGTTTGTCACTCCCGGAGAAAACAGCACAGATGGCTGACTTTGAGCAAGACAGCTTTAAACACCAGCTCCCCTAAGAGAGAGTTTTGGGGTGCTGCCTCCAGCCCAGGTCTGTGCCCTGTCCCCACGGCAGCGTTACACCGCAGGCATCGCTGGGGACAGCAGAGGGGCTGCTGCAGAGCCAGCCCTTTGGATGATGGGCTCCTTCCAGCTCCATCTGGCACATCCACCAGCTGCTGGTCCATCAGCCTTTGAGGGGTGCCTGGTGAGTGCTCTGGAGGAGGGGACTGGGGTTGGCTTTGTCCCTGGGAAGGGCAGCACGGCGTTTCTGGCTCTGAACTGACTCCAGGTCTGATTTTGCTCAGCCACAGGCAGGGACACCTTCCACCATCCCAGGCTACTCCAAGCCCTGTCCAGCCTGGCCTTGGACACTTCCAGGGATCCAGGGGCAGCCACAGCTTCTCTGGGCAACTGTGAGAGGGCCTTGCCTCCCTCACAGGGAAGAATTTCTTCCCAGTAACCCTGCCCTCTGGCAGTGGGAAGCCATTCCCCCTTGTCCTGCCACTCCAGGCCCTTGTAAGAAGTCCCTCACCAGCTTTCCCAAGGCTCTCCCCACTTGTTCTACCTTCCACAAGGCAGTGAAATGCCTGGAAAGGCTGCTCAGCTTGTGGTAGCCAGATACAGGTGTTTTTGTGCCCAGGCTGATGCCAAGCAGAGCTGCAAACAGGAGAGGAGACAGCCCAGCCCTGCCAGAACATCCTTATGTTTCATTGTTTAAGCTCTTAAGCTCCTATTTGAATTTGAGCTGTAAAACATTGAACTGATTAAAAAAAAAAAAAAAAAAAAAAAAAAAAAAAAAAAAACNAAAAAAAAAAAAAAAAGAAAGCCTTCAGCTTTCCTTAATCCAGAGAGCAGGGCTGGAGGAATGTTTCAGGCAGCTGTGACTTTGCTGAATGGAGGCAGATTTTCATATTTCCCAGGGCACAGGGATGGAGACCTCTCCCTTTCCCACCACAGGAAAGCCAAAGCAGGGTCCTGCCAGGTCCCACAAATCTCCTGCCAGGTGCCAGTGCTGGCAGAGGCAGGAAAGGCAGCAGGAAATGTTTCTGTGCTGCTGGTTTTGGCTAGAGAGGGGCCTGCAGTGCAATCCCTGGCTGATATTGGAGACTTCAGATATTCCCTGTCACCACAGAGCCACAAAACCCCCTGATCTCCAGCACCTGCTTGTTGGGGGCTGGAGAGGAAAGGAGGCCAGCACAGAGCCAGCAAAGCCTGTCTTGGGAGCAGTGACATGGTGATTGCTGATAATCACCCATAATGGGGGCCCAGGAGAGCTCTGTGGCCATGGCAAATCCACTGATTGCCAGCCCCTCCTGGTGTGACAGAAAGCAACAAAGGGAAATGTCCTGGAATTCCAGGGCAAGTCACCAACGGGTGTGTCCATCCCTTGGTCACAAACTGGACATCAGTGATGGCATCTCTTGGCCCACTGTTGGATCTCACCTTGTGCAGGAGAACAACCCAGCCAGGGGCTGCTGAGGCTTTCCTTGGCAAGAGTTCAATTCGTTTCCAGAGAATCATGGAATGGTTTGGGTTGGAAGGGATCTTAAAACTCATCCCATTCCACCCCTGCCATGGGCAGGGACACCTCCACTGCCCCAGGCTGCTCCAAGCCCCATCCAGGCTGGCCTTGGACACTTCCAGGGATGGGGCAGCCACAGCTTCTCTGTGCCAGGGCCTCACCTCCCTCACAGCCAGGAGTTTCTTCCCAATCTCCCATCTAAACCTACTCTCTGTCAATGGGAAGCCATTCCCCATTGACCTGGCACTCCAGACCTTTGGAAATATTCTCTCTCCATCTTTCTTGTCAGAACTCTCAAGGACTGGAAGGCCACGATTAGATCACCCCAAAGCTTCTCCAGGCTGAACAATCCCAGCTCTCAGCCTTTCCTCCCAGCAGAGCTGCTCCATCCCTCTGCTCATCCTGGTGCCTCCTCTGGGCTCTCTCCAGCAGCTCCAGGTCCTTCCTGTGCTGGGCCCCAGGGCTGGGGCAGCTCTGCAGGTGGGGTCTCACCTGAGTGGGGCACAGGGACAGAATCCCAATCTTTTGCTGTTCCCGGGGCACAGAGGATTTCTGGGATGGGACCTGTCCAGCTCCCCAGCCTGACCCAGCCCCTGTGGTTCTGTGCCCTCCTGGCAGAAAAAGGTGTGACAAATCCAGCAATCAGGTGGGAAGTGGGATCTGTGAAGGGATGTGACTTTGGGGAGGGCAGCTGGAGGGATGAGAGCCAGCTCTGCAGCTGCTCACAGCTGGAGCAAGCTTGGCAAGAAAAAGGGATCCATGACAAAATGGGCTGGATCTGTGCTGGGCTCTTTGGAAAGGGCTCCCAAAGAAAGGTGGGAGCATCTTCCCCACAAAGCCAGGAAGAGTCAGGGCTGTGCCTGGGAAGGAATAGAGCCAGGACAATTAAACCTGCCTGATTCCTGAGCCAGGTTATCCCAGATGTGAGATCCCTGCAGAGGCAGCCTCTCTGCAGCTGGGCTGGCACAGCCACACGGGGCTGAGCTGAATCCCAGTGATCCCAGAGGAATCTGCTGCCTCCCCACCACTCCTCCTGTTCAGCTGGGGCTCTCCAGAGGGATGGATCTGTGCCTGACTGTGCCTGGCACCCTGGCAGACCCCAGGCAACTTCGTGGAGCAGAGGGAACCTGCAAAACAAAAGGACACACGAGCAGGTGAGGGATGGTCAGAGGTGCCTTTGCTTTCCAATGATGATTTATTTGCTTTGTACCTGGTGACAAACACGAATAAAACACGATTTCAGCAGCGTTTTTCACTCCCCTTTTCCTGCCAGGCAGAAGAAGAAGAAAAAAATTGTGACAAAAATCCTCCACTTCAGGAGAGATTTTTCTCTGGGACAGATTTACAGCAGAACATCCCTGGGAGGGGCTTGCAGGGGCCCTCGGGATGCAGCAGAGGGATGAATCCTGTGCCATTCCCAGGAAAAGCTGTGGCTGCTCCCCTCCTGTGTGTGCTGTGGACAAAAATCACCACTGTGGCTGTGTCACACAGGATTTGCAGGACAAATTTGGTGGTGTGACACAGCACAGGAGGGAACAGGGGCTGGAATCACGGGCAGGATGGATGGACAGCAGGCTGCTCTCCTCAGATATTTGCATGTTACTTATCTTTCTCATTTATATTCACAGAATCATTGAATTGTTTGGGCTGGAAGGGATCTTAGAGCACATTGAGTTCCAGCCCCTGCCATGGGCAGGGACACCTTCCACATGGTTGCTCCAAGCCCCATCCAAACTGGCCTTGCACAATTCCAGGGATGGGGCGGCCACAGATTCTCTGAGCAACCTGTCCCAGTGCTGAACCCCTCTCTGAGTAAAGAACATACCCCTCATTTACATCTAATTTGCATTCAGATAAACCTTGAGTCAGGAATTCCTGCTGGGCACGTCTTCTCCTGTTTTCTGACGGACTCTCTGCCCGTTGTCCCTGCCTGCGTCTATTTCTTTGTCCTGCTCCCAGCTCCCCCGTCTCATTTTGCAGAGACCCAGGGGATTCCAGTGCAGCCTGGGGATCACACACCGGGAAGGGACTGGGAATGCTGTGTGGGTGCGAGAGGGCTCAGCCCCACGGAGGCAGCAGGATGAGCCCCGCGCGTCCCTGCAGAGGGAGCAGAGCCCGAGGTCCAGGTCTCCTCCGGCGGCAGGGCTGCGAGAATCCGCGCAGCCGGCTCGGCTCCCTGCAGACTTCCCCTGCTCTGGAAAGCTGGGACCAGCCATCCCCCTCCCCGTGCCTCATTTTCCTCCTGTTTCCACGGATGGGCTTGGAAAACTGAGCGTGGCCAGTGGCCCCCAGCTGCTCCCTCAAGGATGTGCACAGCAAGCCCGGGGGGATTTCTCTCACGGCATCAGGGAGGTGCCCAGATGTTTCTGAACACAATCCCTGAATTCGGAAACTCCAGCCAAAGAGGTTTTCCCCTAAAATGCCCACCCGCTTCCAAGGCACCCCTTTCCCCCTTCTTTTTTTCTCAGCTCCGAGGCTGCAGAGATGGCACAGACCACGAGAGGACACCCTCCTACCTCCGACTTCCCTGGCGCACCACGGCTGGGGAAAAATATCCGTAATAATATTACAGGGAGCGACTGGAACACACACGTCGGAGAGGAGAGCGAGCGAGAAACAATATATTTATCCTCCTGCTGTATCCAGCCATTTATTTAGGCAGCAAGCAGCCCTTTAAATATACAAATCCCAGGCAGATTAGGCTGGAATAGGCAGAGCAGGGATTAGGGGCTGCATTCCCAGTGCCTGCGTGTGTGAGGGGAGGGCTGTGTGCGTGCCTCTCTGTGTGTGTCTGTGTGTGTGTGTGTGTTGGGTGACTTTAAAATGGAATAAACCACATTTAGCAGCTAGGTAGCTATGGAAACATCACCAAAATTGTTCTCCCACCTTTCTGCCGCACTGCTTTCCGCAGCCCTGCAAATGCTGTCAGGGGAGGGCTGAACATTGTTTCTTATAAATAATAGAATGTAAAGAGCTACAGGAAGAATCATCGCATTAGGATCGTGGAGTGGGGATAGTTCAGGGGGAAAATCGTCCAGCAGCTCTAATATTAGTTTCTGATGATTTAGCAATGATAAGGGACTTAATTTTCATCTTTTGTCTGGTTTTTTGCAGTTTATGGAAGGTTGCAGGCTGAGGAGATGCGTTGTGGTGCGTGTACCCATGGGGAGGTGTGTGTGTGTATGTACATAAATATATGTGCAAAACATCCTCCAAAAGGGTGAGCACAGGAATATCGCAGCAGCAATTCCGGGGTTCAAAAGAGAAGGATTTCACGTGCTCCCAGCTTTTCCTACATGCCACAGCCACAAGCAGAGGCAGTTCCAGCTCTGCGGCTCCGTGCTGCCCCAGCCGGGCTCCCCAGTTTCTCTCCTGACCTATGGATTTGCAGGTAATTCTGCCCATGGCCCTGCTGGAGCGCTGCCAATCTTGTTGAGGTATTTAGAGGCTGAGAAGACTGGTTATATATCACAGCTGATTTTAAAGAGGCTTTAAACCTGGGAATTAAATTCCAGCCCACCGGACTCAACCAGAAAATGCTCAGCTGTTTTCGCTGGGGTCAGAATTTAATCCTTAAGATTCTCCAGGGCTGAGGAGGGAGGCTGAGTCCATTTGAGTCTCCTAGGGCTGAAGTTTATGCTCTGGTGCAGCCCAGGTGACAGTGTGGTGTCTGATGGCCCATTCCTGCTACCCCCGAGCAGGAGGGGCTGTCTGGGAAGGGCCAGGACAAGGACAGGGAGCAGCGTGGGGCTTGCTGTCCTGCAGTGGCTCTGATCAGCAGTGCCTTGCTGTCCCCTCCTTGCTCTACGTTTTGGGTGCTGCCACAGGTCCAAAGTGCCAAGTGTAGAAGACAAATTTGGGGTCTACATCCAGCATCAGCCCTGGCTGTAGCAGGGACCCATCCAGCTTTGCATCTGCCTCCTCCAAGCCTCTTTCTTCCTATTTTTTGCTCCTTCTGTCTCTCAGATCAAGGTCTCCCATCCCCTGAGCTCCTGCTGCTACCACAGGTAGCTGTGCTTTCCCCTCACACCGTGCTGGTGCCTGAGACAGGGACAGCAGCACTGTCACAGCACCCACCGGGTGCTCAGGGATGGCTCCAGTGGCATCGTGACAGGCTCTGTTTGCTGCTCCATCTGCCCCTGTAACTCCTCACGCTGCCCTTGCCTTTGTGGATGCTGCTGCTGGCATTCTCAGGAGTGTCCTGGGATGCCTCTCCAGTCTCCTCCCAGAGGGCTGAGAGCTCCTTTGGACCACACAGGTGCAGCTCCTGTTGGTTTTCTCCATGTGCAGGTGCCAACAACGAATCAGTTGGGCTCGATGAGCCCTGTGGGTCCCTTCCAGCTCAGGATATTCCACAGTTCTACATCATCCCAGCCCTCGTTATGCTGCCAAGCTTCTTTGCAGTCACCTTTTGTTGACCCTGTCCTGAGCAGTGCCATGTCCTGGCAAATTTTACTTTTCTGCCTGCTCCCCTTCCCACATTTTTTGTGCACAAGGCAGCACAATCCCTGCCACACAACCCTGGAGGGCTTTACCAGTAATTCCTGCCTCCTGTGCAAAGGGATTGTTTCTTCTCAGACTCCACTGGAGAAGGCTCTTGGTTCACCTTCACTCCTGGCAACTTTGAAAGCCTTTTTGGAGGGCTCAGAGAAGAGTTCAGTGCCCAAAGTGTTCTGAGCTTGTACAAATGCTGCTTCATGCCAGGACCATGAACAATCAACCCTCTCCTTCTCATCCTGACGTGCTCTCATCTGTTTCCCACCCCTCTTTGCCCTCCAAGCCCAGCAGACACAAAGTCTTGCCTTTCCTTTACGTTTGGGGTCTGGTCTGTTGGCCAAAGCTCCCCAGGGAAGCAGGACTTGGATTTCACACCCCACCACAGCACAAGGGCAAGGGGGAAGCTTCTCCTACACCTGCCCTACGTGCCTGACCCTCCAGTGTGACCCACAGACTCGCACTGCATGGGGAGCTCTGCCCGCACTGAGACTGCAGCTGGAAGCCACCTTGCTTTGGGGTTGCCCAAGAGCTCCACAAGGTGCAGGAATCCCACCAGCCCTCAGCAGGGCTGCTCAGCTTGCAGGGCTCTCTTGCTGGGAGCCGAAGGAGTTGGATCCTGAAGGACACACTGAGTGTTTCAGGGTCTGAGGCAAGATTTTACTATGTCCAAGAAAATTCACCTCAAGCCCCACTGGAGCATATGCAGAGGTGTCAGGCTCTCTGGAGGCTGACTGAACATTCCTTAGGCAGGATGAGTGATCCTAGGAAGTCCTGGCTTTCTCCTCTGCCCCCAGGAGAAGCCAGGACAGCCAGCTCAGCACAGGAACCAGCCTGAAAAGGTGATACCAGGAGAAAACTCCACAGAAATTGCCAACTCCTCCCTCCCAACCCTAAGGAGCCACTTCCACAGCTCACAACAAGGTGTCACCTACACCCATGGATGCCTGAAGGTGTTTCCACACCCAGCTACGGGGACAGAAGAGCTGGCAGGGACTGTCCATGCTCCATCCCCATGCAGCAGCTGGAGAACTTGGCTCCCACCAGGGCCTCTCAGCAGGGATGCCTCTGCCAGGGAGGGAGGGGAGCGGGTGAGGAAGCAGCACCTCTGGCGAGATCCAGAGTGAATGCTGCTGATTAGCAATGGCAGAGGCTTTGGAGGCAGCTGTGCTGCTCCAGCCCCTGTCACTGTCCAGCCCTGGGACACTGCCTGCTCAGGGATGAGGCCCTGCCCTTCCTCAGAGACTGGATTTGCCACGCGTGGGAGCGGCAGTGCCAACTCCTTCCTCCTGCCCAGTCACATCACAGCCCACTCTGTCCTTCTGGGCTCAGGGACTGGGAGCAGCTCCCTCTCCAGCCCAGCGTGGTGCTGCTTTAACAATCAGAAGGATGGAAAAACAAAACCCTTTATTGTCTATTGTTAAACTTTACTGTCTAATGTTTTAATAAACAGTCAAGTTCTTCCTCTGATCATTAAATCTGCAGTAAAGCAGGATGGAAACCGGTTTATGAGATTCTATCTGCATCACTACCACACAAATGGGAGGTCCTGGCAGCTGCAAACAGCTACTCCCAGTTCCATGGCTTCCTGCCCACTCTGAGGTCTGGATCTGCTGTGGGTTTGGGAGAGGTGCAGCTCATCCCTCCTCATGGGAGATGGGCAGAGTGAGACCTCTCCAGGGCCCTCTGCAGTCAATCCACTGAGCTCCACTTCAGTGGAGAGAAGATGGTGCTGAGATGGTGTTCTGCTCCTAAGAAGAAGCAGGAATTCCCCCTGGAAAGGGCCAGTGGGAACACCACCTTGAAATGGTTTCAGACAGGTGAGCAGTTGACTCCTGAATTTCTGACAATTGGAAGCATTTCCACGGCAGCAGTTTTCCCTGTTCAGTGGTCAGTGGCACACCTTAAATCTGAAATTATTACCTGTTTTACCCACGGAACCACAGAGGAACTGGAAAATTCACTGGGTGGGAACTAAACCAGCTACAGATATAGGCTTAAAAACAGAAATAATGAAATCCCCAGGGTTTGGGGTGACAGGGATGGGGAATGTCATCCTACAGGTGGGAGCAAGCCAAGAGTCACCCTGCAGCAGCAGCAGCTCCAAAGCTGGGTCACTGCTCAAGTGCCTGAAGAAACTTAATCCCTTTGTTATCTCTGGGATGATCCCTGTTTGCTTGAAAGCATTAACACCCTTTAATCTTTGTTTTCCCAGGAATCCCCAGGCCCCAGCTGTTGGCCGTGTGGACCTGAACATGAGCAGTGCTGGTGGTCCCTCACACTCACTCCAAGCAGGATGAACTTCCAAACACCTTCCAAAAGTTCTTCACCGCTTTTCCTCTGGAAGAAACAATGCCCATCCCACCACCCGTCCCCACAGGGATTTTAATGGCTCACAGTTGTTGCAGCAGCTTTGGTTGTCAGCAGTGAGGGTTCATCTCCTCGGGGGTGGCTCTGTCGGCAACAGATCCCAGATTTCCTGCTCACCACCATTTGTGGGCTGTTCCAACCGTTTGTCCAGTCATAAAATTATCAGCACATTATCCCTGGGCAATGACTTGTAATTGTCTCTTTTTATTACTCAATAAACAGTTTGGAAACCAAGCCCCAGAGTGAGAGTAGGAGCTCACTCACTACTTACAGTAGTGCAAAGAGAGAGAGGTGAAGGAACACTGAAAGGTACCAAAAAAGCCCAGGAAGGAGAGCATTTTGTTAGATTTATTTTAGTAATTAATGGAAAATGTGGTGTGGGACACTTACAGGGGAATGGAGAAAAAGAGGCACAACCTTGAGAAGTCCTGCAGGGGAAAGTTGCTGGAATAAATATCCTCGATAACAGCTCCAGCAGCTCACAGCCTACTTTTCCATCCCTTGGTCCCAAATGTCAATATTCCCTTGTGAACACGCCCGGAGAGCCTCGGGAAAGAAAAATACAGCAGTTAGCTGGCACAGTACAGCTCCAGCCATTGCAGCTCTATTAGAGCCATATATTCCCAGCTGCAGCCATATATTCCCAGGCATCGCCGGGAAAAGGGGCTGTGATGGAGGAAGGAGATCATTGCAAATGAAAAAGAGATGCAGTTTACAGAGAGCGAGAACTACTTCTAAATCTAAGCCTAATTGAATTATAAATAGCCTGGGTGCTTTCTTTCCATCCACAATCTCGTTAAACTTCCAAATATATGGATATATAATCCCACGTTTTCTAAACATTTCTGTTCAACTTTCAGTTCCTATGTGACGTTTTATATCTCAAAGTTGACCTATTTTGAGGAGGAAAAAAATTAGCTGAGTTCCCCCAATCAAAATGCTTCACTGTGGGATGAATGAAATGTTGGGAGGGATTTTTTCCCCCCCTTTTTCCAAAGGAATATATTCCTCACTGGGAACTACCAGAATGGATTTTATTCATTCATTTAAGTCCAGATGAGCCATGGAACAGAAAAAAGCACACCCTCTGCCCAATTTGCACAGCAATGATTTCCAACCTGCTTTCACATTTCAAATTAAGCTACCCAATCTATCCCATGGATTTGGGATATAGGAATTCGAGGGGTAACTAGGGATTGATAAATTGAGTAATGGGTTGTGTCTAAAACGATGGTTTCTTGGGGAAATATCTCTGGCAAAAGAACTGTCCAGAGCGTGCTCTGTCCTGTTGGACATGGATTTCTCCCGATTCCCATCACTGCAGCTCTTTGTCAGCTGTGGAAATGAAAGGAGTGGAGATTTTGTCTTACACACTGGCCTGACAGGCCAATCTCCAGAAGAATTAGGTTTAAATTGGATATTGGGAAGAAATCCTTCCCTGTGAGGGAGGCCCCGGCCCAGAGAAGCTGTGGCTGCTCCTGGATGTGTCCAAGGCCAGGTTGGATGGGGCTTGGAGCGACCTGGGATAGTGGAAGATGTCCCTGCCATGGCAGGGGCTGGGATGGGATGGGCTTTAAGGTCCCTCCCAACCCAAACCATCCTGGGATTCTATGAATCCACTCCCCGGCTGTGTCACTGGAAGGTCTGGGCAGGATGACACAGCAGGAGCTTTTTATGGGATTTTTTTTATTTTTGAGCTTTCCTGATGCCATCCTTCTATTCTGCAACAGTGTTGGGCTGGAGAGGAAAAAAACTGCATTTGGATTCCGATTTGCACTTGTCAGAGCTTTTGCTCCAGGCTGCCTGGAGGCTGTTGGACAACTCTGAGCTCTCACCAGGTTTCCTTGACAATGCCGACAGGATTTTGTTCCCAGAGCCAGACTGGGAAGCACAGATCCCACGGCAGCCCTGCAAACCACCCTCAGCTGAGGAGTCAGTCCGCAGCACAGGGCTGCCGTGGGATCTGTGCTGTTGTGGAGCTCCCACCTCTCCCAAACTTCTCCCAAAGTGCCCGGCAGTCAGGCACGAGGCGCTGACGGGGCCTCCTGCTTGCCCGCAGCAAGCGCGGCTCTGCGGGATCCCAGGGCAGGTCAGCCACGCACACACGGGGTGACAAGGACAGCTCCAAACGAGCAGCCATCCAACTGGGACCTGGAGCTAATTTATCCCACGGGAAGGCTGCTTGTTCACAGCCTCTTGAAGAGCTTCTGATGGAGCTGAGGGAAGGGTGGCAATTCCTCTGCACGCCAG
Source organism: Promerops cafer (assembly GCA_013398275.1). Lineage (NCBI taxonomy): Eukaryota > Metazoa > Chordata > Aves > Passeriformes > Nectariniidae > Promerops > Promerops cafer. The sequence continues at coordinate 568,802 of VZSE01002883.1, forward strand.
CCCCCAGGATTATTCATTCCCCTCTGGAATGCAAACTAAAGCTTCTTGCAGGACGGGGACAGGCAGCAGCACAGATGCTCCAGGTTCAAATCCTTGCTGCCTGAGGGAGATAGGAGTTCTCCAACCCTGGCGACCAGGAATGACACCTGGGATGTCCCAGGGGATTCCCCCAGCTTGCTGCCACTCCAGGTGGGCACTGAACCCTCAGGGATGCTGCATCACACCCGCAGCTCCTGTACAGGTGCTCGGTACCTGTCACTGGTACCAACCACCACGGCCAGGTGCCTGCATCCCCACACAAAAATACCAAACCAAGGGCACTTTAGAAACAGAAAATCCTCTTACTCAGGCAAAAATGCTCCTCTTCACGCCACTACCATCCAGACCCCTGGATCTGGAAGGCAGCTGTACCACTGGAGGCTTGCCAGACCCTTGGCTGGCCAACTCCCAAAACCAGAAATATCATAAATAAGTCGATCTTTACTTCTTTCCCAATCCTTCTTTAAATACCTCTGTGAGACCACCAGCCTGAGACCCACCTGGGCCCTGCTCACCCCCAGGCACTTCAGTTCCACCATTCCACTGCCTTGGGAACAGGAGTCTCCTCTAAGCCTTTTGGAGGCCTGAGGACATAGAAGAGTTGGTCACAAGGAGTAAGTCCCCTGCAAAATCAAGGACGTGAGGTTTAGACAGAGAGCTTCAATCTGAACAGCCAGTGCTGGGAGGCTGCAGAAAGCCAGAAGTTTGGGATGGGGAAGCAGAGTTATTTCCTCCTGGGAAGCCTGGTGGGTCCCACTCCTCTCACAAACCACCAGCCCAGGCAGAGCCGTGCATCCATTTTAATCCACTCTCAAATGTCCTGCAGGATGGAGAGAGTTTAACCCCCTAAAACCCCAGGTGAGGGGATCACAGCCCTGCAGAAGGGAGGATGCTCCATGCAGGAATCACCACAGGAGCATCCAGCCCCAGGACTCTGCTTCAGACACAGCACCTGACTCCAAACACGAGCAAAGACAAAACTGAGGCTCAGGCAGAGCGGCAAAATAAATCAGTGACAGAATCTCCAAAAGAGACAAATGAAGTTGGAATTCGTCCTTGTTTATTTTAATGTTTGGAATGTTTTCCAGTTGATTTATGCCCCCGCTTCAATGTGTTTCTCTCTCTTTGTCTCTCTCTTTCTCTTCCTTCACTTTTTTTCTTCTTTAAAACAGGGAAAAAAAATAAATATTTGGGAGTTAATTGGTTTTCCAGGCTTGGCGGCCAGACACTGTAATTGATCTCTGAAGAGATGGATTTGTCGGTGGGCTGGGCATGAATTTGACAACCAGGCAAGGAAAGGAAGAAATATTTCCCTCTGCACACCGAGCAGAAGGGGGGTCACCCTGGCAGAGCCAGCGCCCTGGGGCCAAGGCCCCCCTTTTCCCAGATTTCCAAGTTAAATAGTGCTTGCTGCTTTGGGCCCCTTCCAGTAAGAGGAACAGGAGATTTGAGCTGACTGGGAAAATCCCCTCATTTAGATCTACATCTCAGATGACATTTTTGGCTTTTCTTTTATCCCAGCTTTTCGAAGGTCCACATGGGAAAATGCCTGTTTGCCTTTAATGTGTGGCATGGGACACTCCTTGCCTTTCTATTCTCTCTGCTGTGCTGTCCTGCCTTGGAAGTCTGTTATCCCTGGATACCTCAAGCAAGACCTCCGTAACTGCAGCTCCTGCCACCCCACACGTCCCCAGTCAGAACTGCTCCTCACCCTAGACCAGACCTCACCCCAAACCCCACATCTCTCACCTCTACCCTCCCCAAAAGGCTGGTGCCACCCTAAACCTCTGGGAGTTCCTTGTGGGAGCAGAGCTGAGGGAAGAGGGGACAAGGATGCCCCCGACTCCCCACATCCACTTTGCCCCACCAAACCAAATTCCCACTGTTGGGCAGGAGGCTCCTGGGCAGCACAACAAACCTGGACCATGCACAGAGGTTTTCCTGTGTTGGAGCAAAGAAATTCATATTCTGGTCAGGCGAGAGGCCTGATCCTGCTGCTCCCCGAGGATGCTGTGCCTGAAGGCAGCTCCCTAAACCTGCCAGGGTCCCCTGCTCCCACTCCCAGCCCGCAGCAGATGGCAAGCAGCCGTTCCCGACAGACGCTCCGGCAGCGCCCGCAGGGAATCCAGGCTCCCGCTGATCTCTGCTGGTAAACCCACCTGGGAATTTGGTGCAAAAAGCACAGAGCAACAGATTTCCCAGAGCCAGCCCCGGGGTATAGCGTTAGCTGTCTCCACAGGGGCTGAGCAAGGCATCCCTGGGTTTGTGGCCACACTGCAGCAGGGCAAGCGCTGGTCCTGGGAAGAGAATCCTCCTCCCATCACAGAGGGGCACCCATCCCTCCATCCCGGAGTTTCCTCAAGACTGTGGTTGTTTTGGAGGGTGCACATCCCAGGGAAAAACACCCTGCAGAATTCCTCTCTTCAGCATAAGGCTCTTCCTGGCTCCTTTTGCTTTTTGCTGCACATTTATTCCAAACACCTGTCTGAAGATCCACTGGCTGAGCTTGGAAGGAGACAGGAAAAACCAACAACCTCTCCCAGACAGACTCTCCTTCCCCTCGTGGGCAGCCCAGAGGAGGATATCACATTCCTGTACACCTGCCAACCTGCCCGGGAGATGAGGAATTGCAGTCCTTTTATCCGTTAGAGCCCTCTTGGAAAAGCCAAGCTCAAGCCAAGCCTGCTCTAGTTAAGCTGTGCCGATGCGCTGCTCAGAATCCCCCCTACAATGACTGAGGCAGCGATTCTGTGCTGCTGACACCCCCCTGGCACAGCCCTGCAGCAGGAAACCCGGGCTTTGCACAAGGCAGAATTAAAGCCTGGAGCTAACTTCCACGGGAAGCTGTCGTGGCCAAGAATCCGTGACATTTCAGAGAGGAAGCAGGAATGTGCGTGGATAACAAGAATAGCCGGAGTTACGCCTGCTAAATACCAACATCTCTGCTGAAAAGGGATATTAATATTGCGGGCCACCTCCAGCTAGAGGAGATGATGAGCAGATCTAACACGAGGCAGGTTTGCCTTCTGCTGCGCTTCCCTTTGCAGCACCCGCTCCTCGGAGAGGACACGGAGTTACTCGGACCCCATCCAGCTCCTGCTGAAGAGAAGTTCTTGTCTTCCAGTGCTTTTTTCTAAAGCCTCTGTCAAAAATACTAAACAGCCTTATTTTGCCGTTGTTTGCACTGGGTATAAAACTCTGTAATGGGAGAATTTCTGGAATTGCAAAGCAGGTTTATGGCAGGAACGCTGCTCCGTGCAGGTGTAAGATATCACTCACTCCCGAGCACCGCAGCTACCACAGCCTGTGACAGGGAAGCAGCTCACAAATGGTCACGCGAAGGAAAACATCTGTTCAGAGCTAGCAGGTACACAGATCATCTGCAAATTGCACAGCTTGTGCCTGATTTTCCCCGGCTTTGTTTAGCGACTCGCAGCTCCGCGCCGCGGGCGGCGGCGCAGGCAGAAGGGACCTCCACGGCGCCGGGCTGGAGACGGGGAGCGCCAGGCACAGCATCCCACCGACCGTGCACACGGAGCAGGATGGGCTGCAGGCATTGCTTAACTCAGGAACACTCCAGAAAGCCAGGCCAGGCTTTACAGCGGGCGTAGTGGCCCTTCCCCCGCAGAGCCAGGTATCTCCTGCCCCCGGGCTATCCCATTTTCCCTTCTCACGGGCTCCTCGGGCGCGCAGCCTTGCCTCCACCTCGCACAGAAAAGATTTCCTGATCCCTGCTAGACCTTTACATCTGCTTTCTGTTATGGGGCTGAGATGAGGAAACAGGAGGATTGTGTTTGCAGCAGACAGGATCTCTGGTTGATCTCCAGCCAGCCCCAGGACTGGAGCCCAGTTCCCAGCACTGCGTGTCATGGCTGGGGGAAGGAGCACAGAATCGTGGAATGGTTTGGGTTAAAGAGACCTTTAAAGGCCATCTAGTCCAAGGCTCCTGGCATGAGCAGGGACACCTTGCAGTGATCAGGCTGCTCAGAATCCTCCAGTGCTGCTCAGGATCACCCACTCCCTGTGCTCCCACCTCTGTGGAAGGACTCAGACCCCTCTGACCACAGTGCCAGCTGTGTCCCAAATCCCTCTGCCTGCTCAGGATTGTTCCAAGGAGCTAAGAGGACAATTTTGCCTTGTTCTTTCTTTTTTAAAAAAATTAACAATTTTGGTATGCTCTTTATTCCTTGAGAAAAGCCAAAGGAACAGGAGAAGAGGACCCATCCCTGGCAGCACACTTCCACCTCCTCCCCTGAACTCCTGCTGCCCTCGGCTCTCCATCAGACACGTCAACGCCCTTGGCACGGGATTTATCCTGTCCAGAGGAGCTCACCACTCCTGGCACTGAGCAGCAAGATTTATTAAGTCCAGGACACACACCTCAGCAATCAATGGGAATTTCAACTGCGACTCCACTGAGAAAGGGATCAAGCCTTTTAAAATCCCATTCCTCAAACACAGTGGTGTTGCAAGAAGCCCCATTAAACACCTGCCTTGGGTGGGCAAAGAGCTGCTGTCCCCTGTCTGGTGACACTGCATGGACACCCTGCACAAGCTTTGTCACCCAAAACTGGGGTCAAGGCTGGTGAGCTCAGCCTGGAACTGCCCCCAAGACTCATCAAAGTAAAGGTGGCCTTCTGCAAGAAGCAGCTGCTGGGAAAATCTGACTTGTTAGTGTAAGAAAATGAAGGGGAAGAGGTGATAAAATTGTTCTCTTTCCATGTACCAGGAGGTTGAACATGAAGGAAGAGAAAGTGCTGCTCAAGGTGAAAGAACATCAGCAAAAGGTCACAACTCAGTCATTAATAAATTTAGGTGGGAAACTAGAATAAGGTTTCTGTCTGTCCAAGGAATTAGGGGATAGACAATGCAATAGGAATGGTTTTTCAGCTTTGGAGAGGGACAAGATGTTTTGTCAGCTGCAGCAGAAGAGGGCAGGACCTGCTGGTCCTGCCCCAGCCCCATTCTGGTTGTTAAAGCAGCATCACTGCAGCCCTGCAGCCCAAGGATGCCAGAGCCAAGGTGTGTGGGAAAGACAGCTGATTTAATTGGAAAAAGAAAACGTGACAAGTTTGAGGTTTGGGTCTGAGACAGAGCAGGAAAGCCAAGGGAAATATAAATCAAAAATCTCCAGTATTGCTCAGGAGGCAGCTGACCAGCCTTGCAGGGGAAGAGAGGGTGAAGCACGAGCAGATGTTCTCTGCTGACAAACCAGCCCTGCCTGTCCTGCAGCAGCCCACACAGAAAACCATATAGAAAATCATTAAACAATTACAACCTCCATTGAAAGGAGATCAGCCTTTGAAGACATTTCCCCAGAAACCTCCGTTCGCAGTTTTCAAATAACCCCCTGCCTCATCAGAATAATTGCCAGGAGTAAATGCTTTGGAGCTTCAGCAAACAGCACAAGGAAAGCAAAGAAAAGAGCCAAGGCAACCCTGCAGGTCCTGCTCTGTGCAAAGCCATGCCCCCCAGACCAAGCACCCCATGGAGATGTCACCAGCATCAACCCTTGCCAGCTCCAGTGGCTTCCAGGGAAATGGGCTTTTCCCAGCAGAGAAAGGGCTTTTTTCATCAAATAATCCCTCTTTGCCAGCTCAGCAAATCCTTTGCCAGAGGAAAGGATTCACCTGAAAAAATCGCCCAGCCAAAAAAAGGAAGTTCTAATACACTGGCTGGTTTAACACACAATATTATCACTCCCCACAGACAGAGGCTCCTCTTATTTTGAAGGTGCTTAAGCACCTGACTTTAGTTAGGCCGAAATACTGCTCAAAAGTCTGGCCTTTCATGCAGAACCAAGATAATCTTTGAAGACACAGCAACTCAACTGGCTTTGCTAAATCAATCTCCCCGTTATTTTATTCGGTGCAAAAGAAGTTCCCAGGGATTGCATTTCTACGAGAACGTGTTAACAATTTATAGCTATCACCTTAATCATTAAAAACAAACAATGGGAAAGAAATAGAAATCATTAAATTAATCCCTGATGGGGAATCCCAGAAGAGAAAACGAATTCTTTTTCAGGACTGCCAGAATTAGGGGCCAGATTGTGTGGAAACCTGGGGAGCAAAGGTGGGAGCAGCATCTCGGCTGCTGAGGGTGGTGAGGGGGCTGCATTGCTCCAGAGCCCTTTGCTGTCATTCCCTACGGAATTGGCCACCATGGTGTGATCCAGCAAGGTGATGGTCAAGGCAGGATGAGCCTTTTCAGCTCTCAGAGTGATTTCTGACAGAGCACGGGCTGGGCAGCTCAGCTCAGCAAGGAGAGCCAGGCCCTGCAGGACCACGCTGAGGACCTGGAGCACAGCCTGGCACCCTTGGGCTGCTGGGGACAGCACATCCTCACTGCCTTGGGAGCTCTGACTGCACTGCCTCGATTAAAACCAGCATCCCTCCACCTCTCTGTGTCTCTGACAGCCCAGGGGGCTCCTGGGCCCAGCCCGAACCCATAAATCATGGCAGGAAGGCCTGGAGGAAACATGAGGAGCTTTTATTAGCCCAGCTGATAGAGACAGAAACAAGGACACGTCTGGAGCAGACGCTGCTCCTGTCTCATGAGAACCCAAGCCCACACACTTGTCAGGTTCAGGCTAGATTTTTGGAGGCACTTTTTTACCCACCATTTGGGCTAAAATGAAGGCATTAAGTACCCTGCAAAAGCCACAGTTCACCACACTTACACCCGCCTCCCCCAAATGTCCGTGTCAAATGCAGAACAAAATGGGTGGGGGCAGCAGGGGGAAGGATCTTTCAATGGGAAGGCAGTGGAAGGCCTGGCCAGAGGATCCCCACCTCAATCCCAGCCCAAGGGAATGCCAACACTCCCTTCATGCCTGGCCTGGCATTGAGAAATTGAAGGTGATAATGGGCATGGATGAATGGAGGGAGAAAAGTGGAGATAGCTGCATCCATTGCACACTGCTGGATGTAGGGAATGGATGAATGGAGACAGAAAACACACGTGTGGTAGCTGCATGCATTGCACAGAGCTGGATTTAGGTCCAGTTTGGTGAGGCTTGGAAAATTCAGGATTTCTTCCACTTCCATCCTTCCCAGCAGAGCATTTTGCTGGTGGCTGAGCGGGCTGGTCCCAACAGAGGGCACTGACACACTGACCACGCACCAACCTTCCCCAGCGCCGCCTCTCTCCCTCCCGCAGCGCTGGTGACCTCCCCACCAGCGAGCTCTGGGTCGCGGTGCTGGCAGGGGCTGCCGCGGCCCCACCCAGCCCGAATCCACGGGGCGGCACCTCCGCGGGGCCAGGAGCATCCCAGCGCAGCGAGCATCCCAGCGCTGCGCAAAGCCGCTTCCTCGCCGGCCGCGGCGAGGAGTGCTGGTGGAAAAAGCTGGGAGGGGGTGGGAAATGGGGGCCCTCACTTTTTCAGGCTGTTAACTGTAATTAGCCTGGTTTCTGCGATGTAATTATCCCGCAATCTCAAAGCAAACACCCTGGAGGAAATTGCACAGTTAAAGACAGCACGGCATTAAAAATAAATTATGAGAGTCCTGCTCGCTGTTCCTGCGGATCTGTCAGCGTTTTCCCTCAAAAAGGCCCGGCTTCGGGGAGCTGGAATCACCCAGCTGTGACTCTCCCTGCCAAACTGTCTGCCTAGAGAGAGGAAACGTCAGAATTCCAAACACCCCCCTTGCCAGCTCGGGAGACGTTTGTCACAGCCCAATTACAGCATGGCTGCACTTTGGGGGAGGGGAGGCTGTTTTGTTTGGGGTTTTTTCCCAGAGGAATTAAATTCTGCCGGCTATTTAATACAGCGCACGAACAAAGCGTGCAAGGTGTTTGGAAACAAGGCAGCTCCTTGCGGATCACAACATTCCTGCCTCTGGCAGAGGGAGCCTCCTCTGCACTGCCCTTTTTGGTGCTGACTGAGCGATTCCCATATGGAGGACTGTGCTTTATCCCAAATTTCTGTCCCAGGAGGTGGAGGAAGCCAAGCAGTTCAAGAGGCTCATGGCTCATCCTTTGGTCGGCTCCCACGCACAGACCTTTGCTCAGCCCCCAGCTCCATGGCCACTGCTCTGAGCTGTGTGCCTGAATCACGGGGAAAGGAAGGAAAGGAGCGAGGGAGGGAAGGAGAATTGGGAAGCAGGTCCAAGCTCCTCACACAGCTCTGTAGAATGTGATGAGGCCACCAGAGGAGACTCAAAGCTTTCTGTGGGTTTATTTGTAATTTTGGAGTGTCTTTTCCACTCTTCCTCTAAGACACCAGCCCAGCCTCAGCCATACACTTAAAGACCCCAGAAGACTTCCCAATGTCATCCCAAAGTCCTTCCCTCATGGCACTCCTCTCCCACGGCAATTCTCTTCACGTGAAGGAGACTTCAGATGACAAGAATGTGTCCCTAAGGGAGGATGTGCTGCTGTGTCACATCCCAGGAAGGAAGGAGTAAAGCAGTACCTCAAGGACTTTAAAAGCTGTAGGAGACATTCCAACACCTTCTGAACATCTGCAGAGAGCTGGGATGTGGCACCAGCTCCAAACCTCCACGTTCGTCACCACGCACTACTTGGTTCACTCTGCCGTAGCTGAGGGATCCCAGGAACGTTCTGAGCCACTTTCTCTGCAAGAGATGACCCAGAAAAGACCAGCACTGTGCTTCTCATCAGAAAAACAGCTCCCTTCAGGAGTCCTGCAAATGGGCTTCTCCAGAGCAGACCCTTGCCCTGGGCTGTGGGTAATTAGGGGGTGCTCCTGGAGAACAGACCCAGCCTCCAGCAGCACCAAGCCCCACTTAGTTAAACCCCTAACACAGCTTAAAGAACGAATCAATCCCAGTGACTCTGCTCTCCACGGATCCAGTCACTCACAGGATGCAAAGAACACGTCTGGAGAGCCCATTAAAAGCCACTCGACTGGAAAATAGTTTCTGGCCTAATTCTAGCGCTGGGGTCTTGGTCGGGGGGAGAAATCTGACAGGGAGAGCGTGTCTGCGGGGAGCACGAGGCAGAGCTGTTAACTACTTCACCAATCTAATGGATAGCACTCTCCAACAGTAATTAATAATTAATATTCGTAGCCTGCTTAAATCTGTTGACTCTGTAAACCACAGCCTCTCACTTAAAGGCCTCTCATCATGCTGAGACAAACTGGAGAACAACCCCCACTGAGAGAATCAGCACAAACAAGAGCAGCAGCAACTCCCAGTCCCAGTCTCAATCCCTCTCTGTGCCCCATCTTTATTTGAGCTCAGCATCGTTCCTTAGCAGTGTCTCTGTTCTGGGTGGGCATGGGACACTGAAGTCACCTAGTTCAACATCCTTCAGAGGGTCTGCTCAGATTTCCTGGGCCATGGGCCCTGCCTTGCCTGCCAGGGAACATTCAGGACAGCAGTGGAGGTCTCCAAACGCAGACAAAAATCCCCAGTGGTCTTGTCTCCTTTTGAGCACTGGGGGTTGATTTGAAGGGCAATAAATTCAATTAATATCCCCAACTTGAGCCTGGCTTGCCCATGATGGCAACTGGTGAGTGATGTCTCCTTGTCCTCATCTCAACCCACAAGCCTTTCATTACAATTTCTCTCAGGAGGGCAGTGATAATGGCCTTGGGAGCAGCCTGTTGTCCAGCCAGGGACACAAGTCCAAGATAAATCTGATAATCTATAGAAGGATTTATTGAATTCAGGAGCTGGACTCCTTGCACCAAAGATCAATTTGAGCTTTCTGGAGGCTGAAGTGCATCACCAGAGCGCTGCAGTTTGCTGTTCTTCCTCCAACCACCCCTCCTTCCTATGGATCCAGTGCAGATATTACTCAGAGCTTCCCTCTTTTCCCCACCTGCCATCATTGTCACCACCCTAAGGAGAGTTTCAGCCACCAGGAGATGACTGATGTCCTGGCCCTGTGGTGTCTGTGGAATTGGGCTGTGGGAGTGAGTGGCACCCAGGGAGCTGAAATCCAGCCGGGAGGTGTCAGAGCCCACGTTAGGTCACACACAGGGAAGGTGGGACAGGGCAGGACAGGTTTGCTGCATGGCAACCACAGCTCCCGAGAGCAACCCCACAAACCTGAAGAACTTGAAGGGCTGGACCAAGAATTTGTGGATCTGGCCTGTGGGGTCACCCAAACCAACCTCATTTTGTGTCTGTAGCATCAGCTCCAGGGACAATGTGACTTCCATAGAAATCACCTTTTCTTTTCACTTTGCTCAGAATTGAAAGACAACCCTTAATAATTTTAAATCTCACGTTTTGGGGTAATTGGATATACACAGATGACTTTTTTGTAGCTGATTTAGGTCATTCATTCTGTGTGTCCATTACTACTCCTGCTGTATTCCAAGTCTGGGAGAACACAAGAAATTCCTTTTTCCTGATAAAGAACATTATTCCATCATCTGCATTACAAATTGTCTTTTATCATAGCTATGATTTAATCTGATAATAAACTTCTAAGACTCAGGCAATAGTTTCACTCACCAAGTCACATTTGATACCTTATTTCCCAAGGAAACTTGAAATTCTGTTCAGTTCCTTTAATCAGTATTCAACAAATACAATCCCATTGAAATTTGTTTTTCTTTCCAAAGGGTAATGGAAAAAGGCCTCCTCGCTAGCATTCAGATGTGAGCACACCTAAAAATATCTAATATCAGGAAACAATTATACTTCTTCACTTGAATTAATAATTTGCATGTAGAAAGGAGGAAAATATGCCCATAAATAATTTTTCCCCAGCTTCCTATAAAAAACAAGGACAATCAATGTGAATCTGTAGTTAAAAGTACCAAGAACGTGGTTGTCCTGCAAAGATCTAAATTGGTTTTAAACACCGAGAAGCCAGATCTTGGGAGAATGGGACAGTTTTTGCACTGTGGTGCAAATCCACAATATTTTGGGGGAAAAAACACAAACAAAACCTTTTTTCTGGTTTGTGTACATTCTTTTATATTCCAGGCCAGTAAGTCCTTCCCCCTGGAATCTCCTAGGGACCTAGAGAGTTCTGGTTTCCCCAGGGTTTCCAAAAGCAGAAGGAAAATAGGAAAATAAAGAAATACTTTTCTCTTATTTCCTTTTTCTTAAAAAGAGGAAAACGATAATTTGGGTTTGAATGAAACCTAACATTCAGCTTAAGTAAAATTCTTTATTTGGTCCCTGAGTCTGTCAAGACTTTGGTGAGATTTCCAGAGAAATGGATGTGGGATTTGAAATATGAAGTTCAATATTTTCCTTAGGAAAGCTGCACAGAGGGCATTGAGGTAAAGCAGGATTTTTGGGGGAGTGCAACCTCTCTCCCACATCCCACCCCTGGAATGAGAGAAATCAGAATGAATTTCCAAAAGTTTCAGTGTTGCTAAATGTTGGGAGTGAAAGCACACCAAAAATATTTTTATGGAAAAATGTAACCTACCTGTCTTTTGTTTATCAAGGGAGACCTGGTGGTTCCAGAATTTCTGCTGGGGCTTCCAGCTGCTGCTGAGGTGGGCACCACCGTGCAGGGAATGGGAGAAACCCAGTGGGTCCAGAATTTCTGCCACCTGGTTCCCACCAGGGCTGCTCATCACTGGACTCCAAGCTGAATTCCAGCCTTTCCTCTCCACCCATGGATCCCATCATCGGAGCAAAAGCACCTCTTCAGGTCCAAGCCAGATGGATTGAAGGGAGAGGTCTCGGACTGTGCTGCCAGGAACAGAGTTAAGACACCCCAAACATGTGGGGAAATGGTGTTTCTCCTCTAATTTCTACTGATATTCTGTAAGAAGCATCCCTGATCCTGACACCAGCATCCCTCCAACCAATTCTTCTCCCTGTTACCTCCATTCCCCCTTCTCCCCCTCAGGTTCAACCCTAATAGCCCAAAAATATCCTCTGTAGGAAAGATGGAGCGTGGGAGGTTGGAGAGCACAAAAGCAGCCCCGGCCCCAGCAGCTCTGGACATTCTGCTAGTGACTGGAATAATGATGGCATTCCTGCTAGGAACTGTGGAGATGATGTGACAAACACCACTCACAATTAGTGTGGAATGTGGGGAAGGCAATTTGGAATAATAAATGTTTTGAATGTAGAGCGAGAACAGAAGAGCCCCTTGGTAGCTGGATCTCTGCTCCTGTGGTGTTCCAGGGCCCTCCTGGGATGTTGCAGTGTCTGGAGCAACATCTCAGGTGGTGATGCTCAAGGTGAACCACCCCGAGTCCCTCCCTCCACGTGCTGGGTCCTCTGCTTGCAAGGATCCCACAGGATTTCTGGCCAAAACAAAACAACGCAGGCCAGCCCGAGGAGGGAGGGAAGAAGTTCATGCTCGTGGAATCATTACGGTTGGAAAAGACCCCCAAGATCACCAATGTTCCTTCATTCAACCCCAGAACTCGGGCACCCCAAGGGTTCTGTTGGGAGTGTCTTCCCTCTACCCTGTGCAGGTGCCATCCCGCTATCCCAGCAGGATGCATGTTCTCTGCCTGGCCATGAGTGCAGCTCCCACATTCCACAGGCCTGCTATTGCACAGGGACAGCTGGTGGTGCTGGAATGAGGCTGGATCCCCACTCAGGGGATCACCTGCACACAGGGAACACCTTCACTCTTCCACGCCTCGGCAGCTGAGGGGCAACGTGAGTCACGGGCAGCAGCAGGAGATGGGAGGCCAGCAAAGACATCGAAGGCAGGAGGAGGAGGGGTCCAGAGAATGAGCAAAGGGGTTGAGGAAAGCCAAGGAAAAGAAGAGGGTGCCTGGGAGGCTCTCATTTGAAAGCTGAAGGCTCCCTGCCAAAGCAAACAGTTGGACATGGAGGGCTCTCCATGGCTCTGGTTCACTTGGACCATCTGGCATTTATTGAAATTGCCTCCCTTTGTGTTTGCTCCGATGAAGTGGGTTTGTATTCCTGCTTTCTCTCCCTCCTTTCTCCTCTCCCAGGCCAACACGTAGCTTCTGTCCCGCCTTTCATCTCACACGTCCTCACAACAGCTATTGAACAAAGAACCCCACTGCAGGGAATGAATCCCAGGAGGAATCGGGGATGGGGAGAAAATGCGTGCACATGGGCAGCCCCACGCATGGCCCTGCTACCCCTTGTCTTACACACTTCCACTGCTTCCCTTGGCCCTCAGTCTGTGAAGGCAGCAGACTGAGAGGAAAGATGGAAGGAGAAATCAGAGCAGAAGTTAAAGGGGAGAACAGAAAAGCAGGGAGAAAAAAATCCTTCCAAAAGGTGCAATTGCAAAGTGATGACAGGCTGGTGGAAGGGAATTAGCAGAGAAGAGGGCTCTGTTCACCTCCTCCCCTCCCTGCTCTGCTGTGTGATCAGAAAGAAGCCAAAAGAGCCGTTTTGTTGGGAACTTTGGCATCCGCCACTCTCCTGCAACAAGGGCGAGAGACTGAAATAATCAACATTTTCTGCGGCACAGAAATGCAAACACTCAAATTCACATCTCAACTGACAGTTTCAGTCAAAATACATCCCCCTGACGCTCTTCAGTTAGAAAAGATTCACAGACTCGTTTCACGGCAGAGCCTGCAGTCCCAGGCCACATTACACAGCCATGCTGCCAGAGTTTGGATTTCCTGTAAGTCAGCAAGAAGCCTCTGAGGCTTGGGATGCACTTCCAAGCCTAGTGCACGGAGGAGCCTTTCCAGTGCTTTTTCAGGAAGCCTGTCCCAGTGGGAAAGAAAAAAAGAAAAGCAAAGAACACAAGCACGAGGGTGGGGAGAGGTTTCCTTCGCCCTGCTCAGCTCTGGATGCTCCAGAGCCAGGAGAGCATTCAGCACAAGACCCCATCCAGCAAATTCCCACCCCTGTCGCTCCATGCTCCGCTGCCAGGCCCCCACAGGGAGGACCGTGTGGACTCCAAGGACTGCAGAAAGGAGCTCGGTGGCTCTGCTGGCACAAATTAGTGGAGCTGAAACTTTAGATCAGTGACAGAGCCTCTTCCTCCTGGGAGCAGTAAATTGCGATGCCGGTCCCTAAAGACCCTGCTTGCCATTAAGTGATTAATGAATTCATTAACACCTCTAGGAACACGGGAAATATGACACGGACAGCCTGCCTAGGCTTTGCAAAGTATTTTTCCTAAGGAACAGCAGAGAAGAGTGGCTAATTAAGCTATATGGCCCATGGCAACACTACTACATTTATCCAGAGGGGATGAGCAGAGAGATGAGATTCTGTCTCCTGCTCCTGACCAGCTTTTATTTGACCCATAACGAGATGCTAAAATCAAGGGTTTATTGCTGTTATAAACCTTTCATTTGAAGGGGGGAGGGAGAAGGCTTTTTACTGTAATGGCTTTAATGACTTTCCCAGCGTTCCCAGTCCAGAGGTGGAATGGTCCCAGAGAATCCGGAGGTAAGGAGAGGGGAAGGAATTGCACAATGGCCTCTTCAAATCCTACAGAGAGACTTAATTCTTGCCCTAAAGCCAGGATCACATGCTCCAGCTCATTTCCCTGACAGTTTTATTTACCAACTGTAACATAACCAACGGAGCAAACGCTTGGGATGAAGTGTGAGCCGGGCTCGGGCTGTGACACCTGCGCTCAATCACGGCCCGGGACCGCTCCCGCCGCCCCTCCGCAGGACACGCCTGCTGCTCCCACGGCTCCAGCCAGGCAGCTGCCGGGAGCCAGGGCACCCCTGCCGCAGCAATGGCAATGCCACTGCCCCCGCGTGCCTTGGATCGCTGTCTTGGATCCCGTGAAGCCTGGCTGAAGCCTTCCATCAGCGCCCCGGGGCAGCCCGGCAGGGTGAGCTCGGGAAGGGATGCCCACATCCCCTGCTTTGAAGGGATAAACGCCTGCTACTTGCAGCTCATTTCCTCTCCTTCATCCTGGGCTGCTTTGTCCCTATGTCCCGTATTTCACAGAATCCCGGAATGGTTTGGGCTGGAAGGGACCTTAAAGCCCATCCACTCCCACCCCCTGCCATGGGCAGGGACACCTGCCACTGTCCCAGGTTCCTCCAAATCCCGTCCAACCTGGCCTGTGACACTTCCAGGGGGAAGTGGGGCAGCCACAGCTGCTCTGGGCATCTGCTGTATTGTTATAGACAACGCTGGGTTCACCTTTGCAGCCACCAATGGCTGCAGGAATTCCTTTCCACACCCCAAGGGACAACTTTCCTTCAGCCCAGAATGGCACAGAGAGTTGAGACTGGCTTGTGCCTTTCCCAGTTCCTTGGGAGCACAAGCTTGTTCTTCTTCGCTTCCAGAACAAGCTGAGGAAGATCCACAGCAATCCAAGGGGACAAGAGGTGCTCTGTACAAAGCACTTTTACCACTTGAAGGCAGTGGAGGTGGCAGGGAGCCACCAGGATTTCCTGCAGGTGTGGGGGCTTCAGGAAATGTGAAAACTGGGGAGAATCAGGCTGGAAAGACGACTCCATTTTAAAGACAGTAAATTGGAGAGAGCTCAGAGAAAGCCCCTACGAAGATGAAAGGACAGCAGGTATTGATTTACGTAGGAAGATCAAGAGAGCTATATTTGTATATAGTAGTTTAGCTAAGTGATGACTAAGTGTTTAACGGGAAGGGTTTGAAGGACACAACCCAGAGAGGGTTTGTGCAGTGCAGGAGCTGAGCAGGAGCAGTAGGGTGGGAGAAAAGAATGGGAAAAGAGGCAGATCCCAGCTGCCTGCAGAATTTCTTTGGCAGGGGCACGTGAGCAGCCCTGCTGACACCCAGCCCCAAGACACACGTGGCAAACCAGTGTCCGAAAGCTTTCCAAACCCCATCCTGCACTGCTTCCCAAAGCTTTCCAAACCCCATCCTTGCACTTTGCTCACTGCAAGCCCACCTCCAATCAGCTCATGCCATGCCACAGCATCCAGGAGCACAGGGAAGGTCCTCAAGGGGGCCCAGGGTGCCCTCACAGCCCACATAGAGGGTGACACCCAGGTGACTGAACATCTGAGTGCTGGGAGCCCTGTGATTGCCCTAACTCACACAATACCCCAGGACAGAAACAGAACCAACCCTACATCTCAAATCCACTTCTGAGGACCCCACTGTCCTTCTCCATCCACCCTGAGGCCTAAGGAATTCATCCCCAGTCTTTGAACTTACTTAAATATGACTGAAGCTATTCCTTCTTTCCTGGAGACTGTATTTGAAAAGATTAACCTGAGTATGGCACAGGGCCTAATCCACCTGCAGGCTCTGGTGACATCCCTGATTCCAGGGGATCTGCTGCACCTCTGCTGGGTTCCTCAGGATTTGCAGGGACAGGGATGGGACCAGAGCCAGAATAGCAAACAACTCGTCTGTTCCTCGCAGTAATTCAGGCCCAGGTGGGAAAAAGCCAGGTAAAGTGACTGTAATGAGTGACTTCCCCTCAGCCTCCCTCTGTGGGCCTGGATTGGCACATCTCCGTTCCAAGAGCAGAGCCAGGAGCATTTCAGAGGCTGACACCTTGGAAATCCTGCATGGAGAAGAATCCTGAGTGCACAGGATAGGCAAGAAACACAGAGTAACCATCCTGGGCTGTGCAGGGCTGCACAGGGAAGGATCTGGGGGCCACAGGCTTCATTAAACAGCTGAATTTTTAAGTTACCTCATGGTCTGGAATCTGCTTACTCTGCTAAAGGCTGAGCTGCCCACCTGAGCAAAGCCAATCCAGCCCTCTAGAGAAGAGATGGAGAAGGGAAAGGGGAAGACAAGCAGGACAGAGAGAATCTGATAAGAGAGTCTGATTGAATCACTGTCATTACCTGGGACACCCTGAAAACTTTATGGCCTCACTTCATAGCCTGAAAATACCCAGAAAAAAAGCTTTTGCTCCAGAATCTGGAGGGACATCCAGGTAGTTTAGATCAATTGCAGTGCTCTGCTTTCTGTCCACATCATTCAGCATTTTATCCACCATTTGCTGGAGTGATTCTCTTTGCTGGGAATGTTTATAGACAGCAGAAAGGGAGGTCACAAGTAAGTAACGATGAGAACAGGGCAGGTCACAGTGTGGGTTAAATGAGCCCACGTATAGGGGCAGGATTCATGGCCCCTTACAGACCCACTAAATACACTTTTCTCACCTTTTCCTATCAAGTGTCAACAAGATCTAGCCCAGTCGAGGGCCCCTTGATCCGTGTGGCCAAGCAGGGATTCAGGAGGATAAACATCCACACGTGGCTGGAAAGGGTGACACACACGGGGTGTTTTGCTCAGCCAGACACAGTCACTTGACCACAAGCTGCTCGCCCCCTCTTCACTGCTGAGGTACATCACTGTGGAAAAATGTAGTCTGATGCAAGGCAGTGCAAGATAACACCTCTGGGAACCAGGAATGCAAATGACAGCTACTTCCAATGTGAGAGATTACCTCAGAAAGCACCGACTGCAGCAGCACTAAAGATGCTGTCCCTGGAGTAAGTGAACATTCATCCAAGCAGGGACAGGAACCAAGCTTTCACTGGACATTTGCATTTTCTTCTTCTCTTACCCTCCATTTTCCCCTATTTCACCCACATTTGCATAACTTTATATGGAAAAAAACCAACCCCCTCCAGCATTTTAGAGGCTGTGAGAGCCCTTGTGCAGAGCATAGCACAGCTCTGGGTTTTTAGAGCTTTTCCAGGAGATGTGGGGTGTCCACACAGGGAGGGGAGGCCTTGGAGAGCATTTAAAAGGATTCCATACACCCAGCTGAGAGCTGGAAAAATTCTGAACTCAGCTCAGCTTCCTCAGTTTGCCACAGTATTGCTTAAAAAATCCCAAAATGTCTAGGCATCGACATGGAAATATCCTGGCTTGCAGTGGACTTGCCAGGATTTTGACAACAACATGATGAGATTCAATGCCTGGAAGCTCAGGTCAGATAAATCACAAAATATATTTCCCAGCAGGGAGGGACACTGGACACTGGAGGACCTCACGAGGGTATGGATCCTCCTCCTTGGACACTGCTGGAGTAGATAACTGCTTTAAAGCCAGGCTTTAATCCAGCTCCTGGGAGACAGGAGCACAGGGAGTGGGGCTGGATGGCTCAGGGCATCCCTCCGTGCCCCTGCTCCCTTCCTTGTCACCTCAGCCACAACAAGCACAGGAAATTCTGGGTAATCTGCTGCTCAGCCTCACACTCCCCATGAAGCTGTAGTCCAGTCTCACTCCCCAAGACCTCAGGAAGGAATTCACTGATTTATTTTCCTCCCCCAGGCTCATTTGGCCCAGCAGATGTTGCTTGCTTGTTCTTTTTGTTATCTCCTCACCTTCCTCTGTATGGTCAGAGAAGGGTTGGCTGGAGCCACCACAGCCAGGGTTTGTGGGCATGCCAGGAGTGGGGCTCACTTGTTCTGTGCCCTTTGGGAGCAGCTGGTGCCACCTCACCCAGTCACAGTTTCTGTGACATTCAGTGACGATGGTGGGTACCAGACGCAGAGCTCACAACCTGGACAGCACATCCTTACTCTGCCAAATGATCCCACTACTCAGAACCTTCCAGGCCTGCCCAAATAAACATATGTAAGAGTTGAAATTCAATCTCTCCCCTGCCCTGTCCCCTGGAAAACTCTTTGATGACTAAGCCTATCAGGGGAGGAGCAAATCTCCTGGAAATGTCACAGCTGATCTCTGCTGACCTTATCAAAGTGCAGGATCAATACATTGACCTGTTCGGAGCAGAAAACCTTAAGCAAAAGCCAAAGAGAAGCAATTAAAGCAGAATTTCAAGAATGGGAGTGGAGGGGGGGGATGGAAAAACCCCCTATTCATGCTCTGGAGAGTGAAAAACAAATGAGCCAAAAGGAACCGTGATGCTGAGAATTATCATCTACATAATTAGTATTTGATAAAGCAGGAAATAAAACATAACATCCATTCATCATGCTGACAGCTGCAGGACCTTGGTGCCAGGCTCTCAGGAGGTGGGGATTGTGCCTTCAGCAGTGCAGGTACCAATCCTCACCAGCAGCTCAGGGCGCCCAGCTTGCCCTAGGACATCCCAGGGACCGGTTTGGAATGTGCCAGGCATGACCCTGTGCTCTGGACTGCCTGGGTTTGAAGGGTGGAGAGCCATCAGTCTTGGGGACAGCTAAGGAGCTCCCAGTGAGTCTGGGACCTCAGGCACACAGGGACCTTCAGGCAGCCTAGAAAGATAAACTGACTTTCCTGACACCTGGAACTCGACCAACTCCCCCCATCATGGCTGAGCAGTCCCTGCCCTGGGTTTGAACTGAACAAACCATCACCATTTTGAGCACCTCATCCCATCCTGAGAGGTGCCAAAACCATTTCAAACAGCCTGGAGCCAGCCTGCCTTGCAGGACAAGTGTGGACAAGGAATGGGCCTGGGTACCCAGGGAGATGCAGCCAAAGGATTTCTGGTCAAACACAACCCATCTCAGCTCCTAGGGACCAAAAACCAGTACCTCCCCTCCGTGGGTCCTCTGATTTTCCGTAAGATGCAAGAGTATTTTCTGATAAACTCGTTCTTAATCTTCCCATGAAAAGGGCAATCCACAGTGAAGAGGCTGCAGAGTGCAAAGAGGAGCTGTGGTTCCCACAGAGGACAATTTAAAGGAGCAGGTGACAGAAAGAACACTAAACAAAATCAAAGAGATGGAGATTAAAAGGTAAATCACTTGTAGGACATCTAGAGCAGATCTCTCTACAGGGCTTTGCCCAAAGGAGAGATATTTTCCTTTCTCTTTACAGCAATTTTTAAGATTTACCTTTCCTCCCAAGGGTGAACACGAGGCATTTGAAGGCAACTCAGGGCCACCACAGGCAGAAGCCAGCTTTGCCTTTCCTGACAGGAAGAGCCGAGTCCCTGCTGGCGGCAGCACACATCCACCCTGCTGTGCGGGGCTGCAGCGGGCTGTGCCCAGCTCCACACTGCCCGCTCGGGACAGAGCCCTGTCCATCGGCTCAGGCACAGCATTTCACTGGAAAAACACTAAGAAAATTCCCTCGGGTACTGCAAGTGCCCCAATTCCCACGTGAATCATCTCACCATTAACCACTGTGAGGAACAGGAAGAGCTCCAGTCCCAGCCCTTCCTCCTTCCCTCCCTTTTTATTTGCCATCCCCTCTAATTTCATCAACTTCTTTTGCTGCCTGGTTCTTGGTAGCCTCACCTCATTAACCCACGGCATGGCAGGATCTCAGCTCTCCAGCTGACCACCTTTTCCCAGCACAGACAGAGCCCTGTGAACAATGTCTTTGGGATGTGTTTCAAAAAGAAAGCAATCAAAGCAAGTCTCTGCTGTCCTGGGGAATTCTCCGTGCACTGAGAGCCTCATCAAACCAGGGGAAAAGAAAGCAACAGCAAATTTAACAGTGCCATCCCTAGCAGCCACAGATGGCTGTAGTTCCTAAATAAGCATTACATTAGTGTGAAGGAGAGGGGAAAAAAATTAAAGGAAGAAAGGAAAATATAACAGCTGTATCTTAAGCCTGGAGGCTGATGCTAAATCTACATTTGTAGATGCTTTCAGCACTGGCAATAAAAGTCAAGTTGCTTCCACGTTAAAGGGGCACTGCTGAGTGTTTTATGCAGCGTCCTTGACCTGCTGATCATTTGGTGGGAACATCCTCCAGCTGTCCAGCAGGATGGGGACCTGGGAAAACAGGAGGAGATGTGTCCACAGAGGAAAGAAGTGGGGGAAAGCATTAATATTTAATGGAGTGTTTTACACTGCTTTGAATGGAGTGTTCTGCTACAAAAAACACCAACAAAAACCAAACAAATGCAAAAATCAATAGTGCACAATGGCCTTCAGTGCACTGACAGAAACATCATTCGCCCTCTCGTCACTGCTGTCATGTTAAAACCACAGCTCCAACAGTTTCCCCAGCCTGGAATTCTGCTGGGTGGGCAAAACAGAGGAAGAAGAATTTGGGGCCTTGACTTGAAATCTTGACCCCTCCAAAGCAGAGGAAATCTCACTCTGGAAGCAGGAGCTCAGGTAGGGCTCATGGAGTGAATCAGAGAATTACAGAATGAATCATAGGGTCCCAGGATGGTTTGGGTTGGGAGGGACCTTAAATCCCACCTCATTCCACCTCCTGCCATGGGCAGGGACACCTTCCACCATCAGAGGATGCTCCAAGCCCCTGGGCCAGGCCAACCGGGCCTTGGACACTTCCAGGGGTCCAGGAGCAGCCACAGCTTCTCTGAGCAACCTGTGCCAGGGCCCCAGCTCCCTCACAGGGAACAACTTCTTCTATATATCTAGGATAAATTTCCCCTCTTTCAGTCTGAAGCCATTCCCCCTTGGCCTGTCACTCCATATGTTGTCCCCAGTCCCTCTCCAGCTCTCCTGGAGCCCCTTTAGGCACTGGAAGGTGCTGTGATGTCTCCCCGGAGCCTTCTCTTCTCCAGGTGAACACCCCCAGCTCTCCCAGCCTGGCTCCAGAGCAGAGGGGCTCCAGCTCTTGGAGCATCACTGTGGTGTCCTCTGGGCTCTCTCCAGCAGCTCCATGTCCTTCTGGTGCTTTGGATCCCAGCTCTGCAGGTGGGGTCTCACCTGAGCGGGGCCGAGGGGCAGAATCCCAATCCCTTCCCTGCTGCCCACATTGGGGATCAGCCCAGGACACGAGGGGTTCTGGTCCCAGTGAGCACAGTTGGGTCACACTGGGCTCCTCACCCCCCACACCCACGAGTCCTCCTGCTCAGGGCTCTTCAGGGAAAGCTCTGCTCCCAGCTGAGGGCATGCTGGAGGTTTTTCCCCACGATCTGGGAAGGAAACCATGAGTTTGCTGCCAACAAGGAGCACAGTTGACACAAATACTGGAGGAGCAGTACCTGGTGACAAGAGTGGGCCTCCAACACCGTGCAAGAGCAGCACCATGGTCCCGAGTCACCTCCACACTCCTGGCTGTGCCCAGTGCATCCAGTAGAGCCCAGCACCGAGAGGAGCGTTCTCCTGAGGCAGAATCTCTCCACGGAGGAGGAGGAATGCAGAGGATCAGCCATGAGAGCAGCCCAGGCAGCTCCCCAGAGATGCACCTTCATAAAGAGAGACAACCCAAACCACTCCCAGGCCCAAATCACCGAGCTTAAATGACACACGTGTGTGTGTGTGTGTGTGTGTGTGTGAGTGTGTGTGAGTGTGTGTGTGTGTGTGTGCTGTCAGGGATGAGGTTCCTTGCAATCTCCCACATCCCTTTTCTTCTCCTTTGCTTTTTAAAGGTTTCATTTCTCTCATGTTTCCATCAGTCTATGACAAAATGCAAAATTACCTCCACCGTGTCCGAGCTGTGGAACCTTCTGCCTCCTCTTGAACTGTTCAGCATTTTTACCACATTCATTTATTTTTATTACACTTCATTAGAACAATGATGTCCTCTAAGCTACTTGGGTTCTTCAGCAACCCATGACTACTCCCTCCCTCACAAACATTGCAGATTATTCCTGTTTTGCTGTCATATTCCCTCTCCATCCCTGAATTAGCTACGCCAATTAATTACCAGCCCCTGGGACTGCTCTTAGAGCACAAGCCCTGAGGCTGAGGAGTGAAAGGGATGTTATTACACAAGTGAGCAAGGTTTGGCTGCTCTTACCTGAGCTCCCTCGGGATTTTCCATCAGAACGTTGATTTCCTGCAAAAGGAACAACTCACCTGGGCATGTCAATGCCAACACATTCTTGTTTCTAAACAAAAAATTAACCGAGTGTTTTGACAACATCAAAACATCATGTTTCATTATTTTGAGGGCATGGAATACTTTGATATTAATTCTAAAGCATCTTTTCACTTAGAAGTTTCTCTTATAATCCAATTGCTTTAAATGCCAAAATCAACTCAAAATATGTAAACAATTTTTAATGGTTTCACAGGGACATGTCAGGACAAAAAATACATTTAAATTAAACTCCATCACTTTTCCCTGAAATGGGAAATGCACTTCTTGCTCAGGTCCAGACACCAGTACAACATCTTGGTGGACTCTGATGTGACTGAGAGATCCCACCCAGGAGAGATGGACAATGGGGCTAACAGGGAGTGCTGGAGGGCATGGAAAAATCCAGGCTGAGCCAGGAGAGGAAAGAGGCAGAAGGATGAGCTGGGAACAATGCTGCAGGCCAGGGAAACATGAATTTGTGATGCCAGGTGGAGTATTTGCACCTGGGCCAGCTTTCAGGGAATTTGGAATAGGAATGGAGAAGCTGCCAAAGGAGGCCATTGCAGAGCACTCATTTCAAGGACAATCCACAGAATCCTTTTAAATCCCATCAGTTAGTGAGAAACTCACCCTGGAATTTCCTTCCCTCCAAAGCAGACTCCCTGCTGTGCCAGTGCAGAGCTGCATCCTGGTGGCACCAAGGGGAGATCTGGAAACATCATCTCCATCATTCCCAGCTGCTCTGAGCCTGGATCACCAGAGAAATTGGATCAGTGCTGAGTGCCTGGCTGGGAGAAAAGCTGGAGCCATGCTCTGAAGCACATTAATTGCTTATTAATTACGCCATTCATCACGGTGACACCCTTGTCTGCATTCCCAGTGGCACCCTTGCCATTGGCTGGGACTGTCACACTGCTTTGGGTAAACTGAGATACTTCTGCTGCCTCACCTCAGACCCTCCTGCATCCAAAAGGGTGGAAAATAAACCCAAAAGCCCCACGCCTTCACGAGAACCTGAATGACAACATGGCAGGCTGGAAACTTGCCCCTCAATGACAGCAGGGAAATGCAGATGAGAGGGGACTTCCAGGACAAGGGTGCTCCCAAGCCCTCCAATTTCGGGATTTGTGGTACAATTTGCAAAGTATCATTTTACAGAGCCCATCCAGGGCTTTCCTGCAGCTTCCCACAGGCAACTGCAAGTTCCCATTAAATCACAGAGAGCTGTAAACCAATCACCAGGGAAAATTTCTGTTCCATCACCGGTGCTTTTTCTTTATTTCATTATTTATAGCACTCTCTGATTTCCAGCAACTTTTTTATTATAAAAAAAAAATTATTTTCTTTGTCTGAAAATTGATATAAAAAGAAATCCATCTCTCAGCCGTCATTTCTCTTAATGATGTTTACATCAGCAGATGGGGAAAAAATCACTTTTTAAACAGAATTTATTACCCGCTGACCCAAAGCTTTCCCATACATCACTGTGCTTTCACAAAGTTAGTTTCCACAGCAACATGATGTAACTCTCCAGCGTGTCTGGGAGCTGCTGATGTTAACTCTTCCACTCCTCTCCATATTTCTTTGTGAAGGGGTGCCTTGGCCACATGGGCACCTCAAAAGTGGGTGATAGAGTCAATCTCCTGAGTCGTAAGGGACCCTCAAGCATTATGCAGCCCTCACCTCCTGGCGCTGCAGGGACAGCCCAACAATCCCATCCTGTCCCTGAGAGCGTTGTCCAAACGCCCCCGGAGCTCTGGCTCAGGAAGAGCTCTGGCTCTGGGCAAGCCCGGGCTCAGGGATGCTCTGCAGACAGGGACGCCTTCACGTTGTCTCGTTTAATGAGACATCAAGTAACAGCTTCGAGCAAGAGGGAAAGGCTGCAGGTGTCCCAGGGAAAGGGACGGGCTGGGCAGGGGTAGCACAGAAGGAAGGAGATGGATGTCTGGAGGTGCTCATCACAAAATCATGGAAAGGCTTGCGTTGGGCAGGTCCTTAAAGGTCATCCAATTCCCAAGGGCAGGAACACCTTCCACTAGACCAGGTTGCTCCAAGCTGGCCTTTTCACCAGTGCAGCTGAAAGCAAGTTTATCACCAGCCACAGCAGGAACACCTAAACCCTGTGAGAGATCTTCCTCCAGGCCCACCCTCTGGCCACCAAGGCCAGATACCAAGAGAATCTGGGAACAAAACATAATACAGGGTTCTTCAGCAAAAGGCTCAATGAAGATGGACAGACACTTAAGTCTTCAAAATAGTGATGAATTACTCTGGGATGAGCACTTTGTGCTGTGGTTCATCTCTTCAGTGAAACTTGATGTGGAAACACCCAGAGAGCAGAACCTCCGTGGCTCTGAGGGACCACGTGTGCATGCACAGCTCCAGAGCTCTCTCCAGCAGCACAGTCCACAGAGAATGAGCACAGGGGAAACCAGCACCAACATGCCGAGGAGGGGAAGGGCTCAGCACAGCACCAGGAAACTCTCCAAGGATCTGGCCCCAGGCTTTGGGCCCGCAGCTCCAGCCCAGCTTCAGGCCCGTGTGGATTTAGCAGCAGATCTGGCCTCTCAGCAATCAAGGTTCAGCTCCAATAAAGACAGTTGCACCTATCACTGCATTTATTGATTGCCGGGATGTTGATAAACAATTGATTTTTTTCTGCAAAAGTCACCTGCAAAGAGGTTTTATGCCTCTCTCTAGCGGGAGTGAGCGATAGCAGGAGCCTAACAAACACAGAGAACACGGAGTATCTCCTGCTAGGGCAGATAATTCCTGCCAGCAAACAGCTGAGTAATAGAAAGAAGTTGCTTCTGCTGGGATTTGGGAGCCTACCATGGTGGGAGATGGGAAAAGCATTTACTCCGTGCTTTGGCTCAGATATCAGCGTGTCACTTTGGCACCTTATCAAAGGAATCCAATATCTCCAGCCCCTTGGCTTGAGCCAGTTACAGTGCTGTAAGTGATCCACCTGAGGAGAGATGGCAATCAGCTCTCAGCACAAGCCTGCCACAGATCAGAGGCCAAAGAGAAAAAGGCTGTGGGACCGTGGGAGGCGTGTGACAACCCCCAGAGACAAATTGTGCTGAGGGGAAAGCAGCCCCACGTGAGCCTTGTTAGGAGAATGTCACACAGAGAGCTCTGGAGTCAAAAAACAACCAGGCATTTCAAGGGGACAAGAGAAATGCAAGTTCCCTGGGTCTGTGGCTCCCTGAGGATTGGTGCCATATATCAGACTAGAAACCAGAAATCTGGGAGCAAAATGTAATCCAGGCATCGGGGTCCTTCAGGAAAAGAGGACCGTGTAATTAACCTATTCCTGACTTAGGAAAACTTTAAGTAGCATTCACAAGAGACAGCGAAGCAAAAGGGCACACTGGAAACCAGGCCCTGCTCTGATCTCCCCAGACATCCTTGGATGCTGCAGAGCTCTCCTGTGAGATTCCTCCAAGGAATTCCAAGTGTACTTGGATCTGTATTTCTCTCTGGACATCATCCCTGTGTGCGCTGTGCAACAGACCACTGACATAGCACTGCCAGAGCCTACAGAGGCAGAACTTCCTCCTAAACGTCCTTCTGCTCTCCCTTCAGCACTTAAAAACCACACAATGGCCAGAAAACATCTCCAGCACGCACAGCATGAAAGATGCTTCAATATCTCTTCCCCACAGCCTGGAAGGATGGAGGGAATCCCTGTGCTAAACCACTTCTCACCCTTCCCAAACCACAGAGCTTCCCCAACCTCACAGCTTCCTCAGCAGCACCAAAAAAAGGGCAGTCCTTGTCCTGCTCTGCCTGAATAAGAGGATTTGTGGAGTTTAAAGGTGTTTTCTGAAATGAGTCTCCACCCATAACTGCACTTTGGCTGGTGTGTCAGCTGTGTGCTCATCACCACAATAATTCATCAGCAAACACCAACAGCTTTGGGAAAGCTGACTCAGGAGATCGAGACCTTATTTAGCCAAAAACACTTGCTCTGATTGATTTTTTTCCTAAAAACAATTTAAGCTTCCTTTTCTGCATTCTGTGTGGCAGCTCCTGCACAAGTTAAAGTCTCCAGCAAAGCCACTCTGTGCTAAGAGGCATCAGTTCTGCCAAAAATGATCCGAGCCCCATTTGCAGTGATATGAGCATACATTGATGGGGTTACCATCATTACCAGAGATCAGACCCAGGATTAGGATCATTATCAAATCAGCCTACCCATGCTATTTCCTCCACTTATCTTAAAATCCTCGAGTCTACCAGACAATGTTGACCTTTATATCAAAAAATGTCGAGCAGCCTATTTATTGGAAAGCTCCAAATTAGATGACCAAGAAGGAGAAAGCTTTTCCAGCAGCAGCTCCCACCCCCATCAGCAATGGATGCTCCAAAATGCAGGGAACTGGCTGCAGGCTCATCAGAATAGTCTGTTTGATTGAAGGAGATGTGCTGATCAATCGGGCAGCCAGTCAGGGGGTGTTGTCCAATTCCTGCCCAGGACTGGGAGATCCATCCATCCATCCATCCATCCATCCATCCATCCATCCATCCATCCATCCATCCATCCATCCATCCATCCATCCATCCATCCATCCCCAGAGTCGGCTGTGCCTGGTGGGAGCAGTGCCTGCAGTGGGGCTTTAAAAACCCTGGCCCGTGGAATGAGGGGACCTTGGGATTGAGCTGGCAATGGGAAGCCTCAGCAAAAACCATACCCTGTGGAGGACCAGGGCACGGGGCACAGCCTCTCCTGCTCAGGGATCCTGTAAGAGAAACTACAATGGGTGCAGGACTCTGGAGTGGGATGCAGATGTGTGTCCCACATCAAGGACAATCCTTTCCCAAAGCTTCCCATATCCATTGTGTGGGTCAGGCTAAAGCTCAGCTCCAGGTCCAACAGTAACACGAGACAGTGACAGTGACTCTGTTGGAGAGAGAAAACCAGGATACACAACCCATGACCGTGACTGGAGCTCTGGCAGGTGAGCAGCAGGAACAACCCCACACATGCTCCCAAGGCTTTGGGATGCCAGCACGCAGCCACCCCGACATCCAGGCAGGATTCCCATGATCACCTGTCCATCCTCAGACTCAGCATCCCATTTCCAGCGATCCTGAGGTCTTACACCTTACCCACACTGCCACAGACCTGGGGCCACTCAAGACCTTGCCACCCACACTCTGCAGCCCGGGCTGCTCCTGCTCCTTCCCAGCCTTTCCACCTGGGATATTTCTGCTGAAGGGATCAGCCATTGAACTCGGCCCCAAAGTCCCGCCCTGCTTATGCAGAAGTCCCCCTGGAGTCCAGAGGAACATAAACCAAACCCAGCTGCTCTCTGCTGTCACAGCCTAAGTGCATTAATGTCTTTTTATCTCCATGGGGGCACTGCGGCCACCCCCTGTTTCCATGCAATTGGTGTTAATAAAATCTCTCTCTGCAGAAGTGACAAGGGAAGGATCCACTTCACTTGGGAGATTTTATCTGCATTGAAATTGAAGTGCAAGCCTTGTGTTCCATAAACCCCTCTGTTGATAGCTCTCATCTGCGACCCTCCTCCGAGACCGGCTTCGGGCTGATTATTCCCAAAGAAAACATCTCTATAAGGCAGCCCTCAGCTCCGGCTTGCAATCAACAAGTCAGCTCTGAAACACTTCTTTCAGCCAGCTTAGGTAATTTTCACTGCAAAATTAAAAGGAAAAATTGTCCAGAGACAAAACATTACACAGAGCACATGGGAAATAAGATCCGGAATAGATTTGGAGTTGTGGCCAAAAACTGGTTAGTTTGGATTGAGGTGGGAGCCCTTGGAGCTGTGAGGCAGCAGCTGAAGGGAGGCCTGAGGAAATTAAAGCAGCTGTTACAGCCTCCTTTCCTCCTCAGCACACGTGGGCGAGGGAGGGCAGCAGCTCTGCGCTGTAGCCGAGCCCAGCTGTCCAAGCTCCACGGGAAGTCCTAAGAAAATAGATGGGAAAGAAGAGAAGAACCAGCTGAGCAAGGAACACACCTGAGTGGAAAGCCAGCAAGGCTTTGTGCCTGCCCCCAGAAGCAGGGGGTGGGAGGAACAACTCCAGTCTTAAAGATCCTGAGGTGTGCAGAAAACTGAGAGCATGGAAGGCAGGAAAAGGGATGCTGAGGAGAGCCAGGTTCAGCATCCTCTCAGCATGCCATGGAAATCAGTCTGTATTCCCTGCCACCCCAACAGATACGGATCAAACACGTGCATGCATGACCTTTGGGGTGCTGGGAGTAATGCTGTACCCCACCTGCCACCTTAGTTAAGCCTGGATGGCCAAGTGAAGCCCTTAAGCCACTTGGAAATTCTCCTGGAGGTATTTCACCGGAGCCTTGAGGGTCTAAAGACCAAGGAAAGACACATTCCCACTGGCTTCTCCCATCTCCCAGCATCTTCCCTTTCCTATCTATAGAAGAACTTCACCATGCTCAGATTTTTCCCTCCATGCTCTTGAAATCCCAGATTCATCTGGTGTGTTTTGGTTTCGCACGGCCTCTCCCCCATGAATCACTCATTCAGTTCTAGATTGATATTAACCATTTTGCCAGAAGCTCCTTATCTGCACAAGCTGCTGCTGAGCCCAACTGGATCTGTCCACACCAAATGGAGAGAAATTATGAATGTGCTTCATCAGTCAAGGCAGGGAAAGTGATAGCAGTGAGGAGAGACAGTAAATAAGGAAAGCATTCACTGAGTATTTCCAAAGTAAATCAAGTTACGGGAACAATTAGAGGAAATAGAGATTTTGTCTGCAGTTACAGTCCTGTTGCTTCTCCCATCCACACAGACAGTTATGCAGCATCAAAATGAAGAACTGACTTGCACTTTTAAAGTTTCAGTTTTTTTTTTCCCCAGCTGGGAGAACAGGTTTGAATCGCTCTCTCTCCTGCCCCATTTAGCCAGCTCTACTGAACTCAGCTGTAACTTGAATACTCAATTCACAGTCAGGGCAGAGTTGAGGGTACTGATGAAACCCAGCCAAGATCCCCCCCTCCACAGGTTCAGCAAAGTTTTTTGCAGGAGGTTTTGGCCAGAGAGCAAACAAATGCAGCTCTAAAGCCCCTTGTGCTCAGCAAAGCACAACAGGAAGAATTCATTAACCATTTTCCTGGGCCATTTTTTGTAAGTCCAGATTGTAGCAGGTGAGCCCAAGGCTGCCCACTCTGTGTTTTCGAGCAATGAAAATAATGATTTCTTGATATTGAAAAAGGATAAAACCTTAACTGGCCCCATCTAATTGGTCATGGAAGGCAAATTATTATAGACTGGGATCTAGAAGGCGGCGATTCACGGAAGTTTTACAATTAATCTAATTAATAATCTTCAATTAATTCATTGCTGTCTCTTAAGAGGTAAAAAGGAGAGGTGTGACTGCTGCGGATGGAGACACAGCCCGGCAGCTCTGCCGAGCACAGGGTGACAGCTCGGCCTTGGGAGTGTCACTGCTTCCCGGGAATCCCGCTTCCAAATCCAACCCCTGCTGTGAGCATGGCCGGGAGGGCCAGCCCCCCTCGGAGATAAGAAGTGACAAGTGCCCCAGAGTCCTGATGTGCGGGGACACGTGGGGACAGAGGCCGGGACAGAAGGACACGTCTCCCTGGAGGCGCTGGAGCGGAGCAGCCCAGCGGGGTCCTGCCTTCAGCCAGGACAATGCCCTTGGCACGCTCTCCTGCCTGCTAAACTCCTGTCTCCTTCCAGCTGCCTGAGCCCTTTCCATCCTGGCCGAAGTCAAACCCTGGGCAGAGATACACAGGGTGCAGTAAACATCGATTTTGCCCTCAGCGTGGACTTCCTGCGGGGTTCATTGGACCTTTCCATCCCTGAGTGTGGATTTTTCCACGTTGCAGATCTGAGATGGAGACTGCTCACCTAATCCAGCTTGCAGGAAGGGTCTGACTCCCCACAGGACCCCAGTCCTCACTCTCAGGGCAGGAATAAACCGAGTTTCTTTCACTGCAGCCAGAATGAAAGCAATGACCTGCACAAGGTGGATCCCAAACCCTGGTCCAGCTAAGACCTTCCCTCCTCAGCACCACAGCCTGGGCTCCCACCCTCCTCTTTCCTCCCTGGCTACATCCTCCAGTCTCCTGGGCCGAGATCGGAGTCCCAGAGGGATAACACAGGATCTCACATCAGTGCCTCATTATCCAAATCATTCTAATCACCTCATTAGGCACCTCACAGCTACTCCAGCATGAGCTTGCTTGGGGACAGGGGTGAGGTTGCCTTTCCCAGCATCAAGCTCATCTTGAGAGCAGGAGAGGGACAATCCTTCTGGGTATGCAGAGAGCCTCGAGAAGGCAGAAAGAGAAAAGTGGCTAAAAATCAGGGATATTGCAGTAAATAATGCAGGATTGGACACACATGGCAGTGCCAGCCTCTTCCCTATCAGAGCTTTCCTTCCTAATAAATGTGTCCAGTTAAAACAGGCACTAAAATTACAATAGAATTGCTGTCCTGCAAGAGTAGGAGAGAGCTTTTATGTCTTTCCCTCTCAAAAGCCAGACAAAAGGTCAGCAATTCCTAAAATCTGTAAAACACACAGTAAAAAAACCCAAACAAAAAAGAATAGAGAAGAAATTTGATCCAAAGATTATGATGCTTCAATCCAAATCAGGGCAAACTGAAAGGCCCACAGAGCAACTGGGGCTTCTAATTTAAAGAGACTATTTTAAACAGCCCAGATTCGCTGCCTTTTTTTTTTTTTTTTTTTTTTTAATCAAATGAGAAAATTAATTTTTAAAAATCCTCCCTGGAAAAAAGCAGGTTTTCAGTGGAAAGGAGCTGGAATGATAAATTCTTTTGCAGGTCCTCTCTGAAGAGGAAAAGGCATTTTTCACTGAAAGGGATGGAATCTGTTCTGTTTCCTGATGAAAGGGAATGATGCTTCTGGACAAATCCCTGCAAAGAGGACAGTCTGTGCCAGGGCACAGAGCATCTCCAGGCTTTTCCTCGAAACCAGCCCTGGCAGAAACCCTCCAGTGCTGCATTGGCTCCTAACTGCAGGTTGCATTTAAAGCAAAGAATTCGACTCAGCTCAAAACAAAGCTCTTCAATTTGGATTTTTCCCAGTGGTTTTGTTGTGGTTTTGAAAGTGAAGCTAAAATCAACAATTACAGAAATTGCTGTGCCTGTGTAACGAGCACAGCAGTGGAAAATTCCCATCCTGCTCTGGACTCAGAGCAGATCCTGCTCACAGGATTGGCTTTGAAGAGCCAAATGAATTTTCCTCTGAGTTACCAGGAAGCACTGCTGAAATATCCTCTCCTGGAATGAAACCCACCCTGATAACTTCCAGCAAAATCGCAGCCTTAAAAGGGATTGTGATGTGCCCTCCCAGACAAGGCAGTGGTGCCCTACCAGTGCAGAGCCTTGTCCCTGGAAATGCTTAATTCCATATGCTTCAGAGGACAGAAGAGAAAAAAAAATAATTAAAAGGCCCTTAATGCATCTGGCCAATTAAATAAAGCTGTAAATGGCAAGGAAATAATTCCTTGCTGACCCCTGCAGCAATCAGCTGCTGACCTGCAGCACGAGAATTGATTAGCCCTATCTTAGCATGGCTTGTATAACTACAAATGTTATTATTGGCCATAAAATCAGCCAGCCCTTTATGCAGCCCATTGGTGGCATTTGGCTCCCTGACCTCCCCAGCCATGAATTTTGCTGGCTGGAAGGAAGAGCCCTGGGCTGGGAAAAGCTTTTCTGTGCGTCCCTGTGGAACTGGGAGGTGGTTTCCAGTGGTGGGCAGCACTGTCCCAGTTTGCCCCAGTCTGGCCCTCAGTAAATTGGATGCAGTGAGGGGTTAAGTGCCCAGAATAAGCTCAGCCTTACAGCTCTGGGCTGCTGCTGTGGCTGGGGGCAGGGAGAGAGCCCAGGCTTCCCTCACCCCCTCCCAGTCCGTTGGAAACACGGCTGCCAGCACCAGGCTGAGAGAAATCCTCCCGTTTTCCTGAGGGACAGCAGAGCTGGGGTGGGATCTGCCCTTGTCTTCCTCCCTGAGAAAATCCCATTTTCCAAGTGTTCACTCAGCACCTGCCCCAGAGCAGAGCCCCCTGGCCAAAAGCTGCTTCCAAACCCCTTTGGAGCTGATCAGTAAGGAATTGCTGGCTTTCTCACAGCTCAGAGCCATCTCTCCATATGCCATCTCTCTTTTCTCTTCCTCCCTCGACCTTTTGTGCGGGGCTGGATGCACAGGACGCCACACTTGGTCCCCAGGAGCTCTGGGAAGCAAACTGGCAGGTGACACTAGGAATAGGGAACAACTCCTCTCTGGGCAGAGCTGGAGCTGTGTGATCTGGAGACCTGAGCTGGCGCTGACAGAACTGATGTGGCTGCACGGTACATTCCAAAAATCTGGACAAATCCGATGACTTTGGTACCTAAAACGTGTGGAGGATATCTCAGTAGAGAAACGAGAGTCAGAGCCCAAAATCTGAAATCTGTGGTGAGTTTTTATCCAGTTCAACCCTCAAGGCCATCAGGGAGTGGATATTTCCTACATCCCAGACCAACCTTGAAGACAGAGGTGTCTGGAAAGGGGCTGCTCTGTGGCAGGACACGGAATCCCATCATCTCAACAATCACTAGAGCCCTGGAATAAGGAGAAGCAGGGAATGTTAGGAGTGCTACCAAAACTGGGGCTGCTCTGAGGACATATTTCCATTTGGTCTGTGTTGAGAAGGGAGTCTGAAAGGAATAACCAGCCCTGGCCACTCCAGGGCACCAGCAAAGCCCAGCCTGGTGCTAAAAACTTCCCAAAATGATACAAATGATCAATACACAGGTTTGATGCCTCTGGGGCCCAACTTCCAGCAGTGGCCAAACTAAAGCAACCCACCTTGTTTTGGGCACAGCACCAGAGACCATCTTCAAAAGAGGAATCAAAGATTATGTGAAGGGATGCTGAGACAGAGACTGGAGGAGCTGGGAATTGCCCCAGGTTGCCAGCCTTTCCTGGAGGGCTGGCTGTGGAGAGGAGATGCTCCATGCTCAGGAACATTGCCCTTACCCCCTGTTCCCAACACCAGTGTCACACTGTCCCCTCCAGCAGCAGAGCCTGCCCATGTGCCTCTCCAGAGTCACTTGGAGTGTGGGAGACAGCTCTCCTGCTCAGGGGAGCACATCTGCATTCACAGCCTCAAAACAAAGCATTTCTTTCCCAAAGGAAAAGAAGCAGAGGGGAGAGAAGCGAGAGGAAAGGCAGGAGGGGAAGGGGACAAAAGGGAAGGGGCAGCTGTGCACTCCAGCCCCAGCCCTGCCTGAACTCTGCTCGCCTGGAAACTCCTTCCTTTTGATGACAGCCCCAATTAGCGTGGGGCTGGCTGCAACCCCGGCTGCAGGGAGCTGTCCCTGCGGAGAGCCGGGGAGGGAGGCGAGCTTTCACTCACCTGCGTGGCTGGCAGAAGCCTGAGGTGCTGAAACCTCTCAGAAAGGGCCTGTGTTCATATTTAATGTGTTCACAGGAGCAGAGCTGAGAAGTCGGGTGTGAATACCAGTGTGAATATGCAGCACCCCGTCCCAGAAGGCTCCTGCTGCAGCTCGTCCCTCTCTGCTCAGGTCCTGCTCAGGGAGGGGCTCAGAGGGCAGGACTCACACCAGCCACGAGCTTTCACATGATTGCTCCAAGGATCTCCCTACAACACCCAGACAAGCCAAGAATACTGTCCAGAGCCTCACTTGTCCTCTTCACCTAAAGGAAGGGAAGGAGGAGCAGGAAGTGCTAGCTGACAGTCATCCCAGCTGGCTATCAGAGCCTGGAATAAAAAATAACCTGCATTTTGTTGGCTGCATCTCTCCCACCCAGTGCCAAATGTCCCCAGTGTTTGGGCAGGGGAATGTCCCGCTGTGGCTCCACAAGCCGGGTGGCAGGTGCCAGGAACAGAGAAAGTAAAAGGAAAGGGAATAAAGACAGCAAAGGAATGGCAGTGAAGGGAGAGGAAGGAAAATAAAGAGGTGAGTGGGCACAAGAGCACAAGGCAGGGAGGGCTGAGTGAATCCATCAGAGGAACAACTCAGCAGCTGCTCCTGCCTTCACCCCGAGCTTTGCCAGAGCTTTGGCTAAGTCCAACAACAAATACCCACTGTACCAGGGAGATTATCCACATTTAAACAAGCAGGAGGGAAGCAAGGCCTGAGCAGAGGAACAAATGGCATCCCTGAGGACTGAGCAGGGCATTCCAGATCCTGGATGCTGGTGCTGGCTGCACATCCCACTGCTCAGCCTGTCGTGGGGAGCACCAAGGCTCTCCTGGCTCCAAGTCTGGAGGTCAGGACTAGGATGGTGCAGTATCTGATGAAATGTTTTAATCACATCCACAAGCTCTCTATTTCAGCTTCTTTTAACCCCAAATGGCTGCACTTGTGAGAGCTTTAATGCGTTGGCTGCTTTGGGGTGAAAAGGAGCAGAATTTTGGTTCACATACACACAGAATCCCAGAATGGCTTGGGCGGGAAGGGACCTTAAAGCCCATCCAGTTCCACCCCTGCCATGGCAGGGACACCTTCCACTATCCCAGGTTGCTCCAAGCCCTGTCCAACCTGGCCTGGGTCACTGCCAGGGATCCAGAGGCAGCCACAGCTGCTCTGGGTAACTGTTCCAGGGCCTCCCCACCCTCACAGGGAGCAACTCCTTCCCAATATCCCAACTAAATCTACTCTCTGGAAGCCATCCCCCTTCATCCTGTCCCTCCACCCCTTGTCCCCAGTCCCTCTCCAGCTCTCCTGGAGCCCCTTTAGGCACTGGAAGGGGCTCTCAGTTCTCCTTGGAGCCTTCTCCAGCTCTCCCAGCCTATCAGTGCCCAGATGAATGCACCAGAAATGCCTTTACCTGCCTAGAAGAGACCCTTGGAAGAGCAGTACATGTAGAAAAGCAGAAGATTCAGTAATGAGGTGGTGCTGAAAACCCCCTGAACAAGACAAGGCAACAAATGGGATGCTGCAGCCAGAGTTAAACATCATAAACAACCCCAACTCTGCCTTCCCTTTCCAGGCAAAATTCAAACCTCAAGACAAGCCTACAAGCACAGCGAGATGTTTGCAGGAAGACACAGGTTTTGAAAAGTGGCATATGGATAGCAGTACCTTGAATAGAAAATATTGAATTCCCCTTATTAAATCTCTGCCTGCAAAATCCATTGTGCAAAACACGAGGTCAGCTCTTCTTGTTCTGCCTCCCCTCAGCTTAAATGCATCATCCATACCAAGGCAAGGCTCCAGGAGAGAGATTTCAAATAAATGTAAGGGTTTACAGAGTTTCCCAGCCAAGCAGCTTTCAGGATTCGGAATTACAAACCAAGTTAGGAATATTTCCCAGAGATTCATTAAAATCCTTTACTAGATCCTGTAAAAATATGCACCTTAAAATTATTAAAAAAAAAAAAAAAAAAGAGAGAGAGAGAAAAAAAGGAGAAGAAAAAAAATACTGTTGCTGCATAAACAGGTACAACTGAAATGGATTCATTTCATTTACAGTATTCAATTACAGTAATTATTTAAAGGTCTGCTCATGTTTCTGTGTCTCTTCATCCTCACTGATGCCATGAGAGCATCAAAGAACACAACTAACACATGTCACACATGGTACCTTCTCTTGCCACCTCTCCCTCACACAGAGAAGGACAATTGTGCGCTGCACTGTTTTCTTTCAGTGTGATTTTGATTTAGAGGGGTTATTCTTCCACTTTCTACTCTTCTAATCTGACACTTGACTCAAAAGAGGGGCAAGGTATCCCACTCCTGCAGGAGGAAAAGCCAAAATGTAGCACTCTTGTGCTGAACACAGAATTTTTTGCATGATGCCACCTTGAGTCATTTTCTTCTTGTCCTTTCAGTAAATACCCTGAAGGAATAAAAACACCTGATGCCGAACAAAAGGGCTCCAAAGTAACACATAACAACCTGCTTTTTAGGAGAGTTGTGTGAGCCCTTGAGAAAATCCAATAGTCTCTTGACTTAATGCTGGAACCCACTAGAGCAGGTTTTTTATCTCCTTGTGCACGTTCCCGTCAGGAAGGTGAAAATACAAACACAGGCACAGGGAAGCACTCACAGGCATCAGGGATGGAATTGTCAGTTCTGTCCCACAGACACAAGGTACTGGGCCAGTTCAGGCTCTCACTGCTGGCCCAAATCTGCCCAGACCATGTCAGGAGAGGTTTTATGTTGGGCTGACTCCTTTTCCTCAGCCAGTATAAACTATTCCATGAGATCTGGATAATTCAGCAGAGGTGGAACAACATTCCAGCAGCTGATCTGGAGCCAGTGCTCGTGACAGGCTTAACCAGAGATTCCCAAGTCATGAAACCACAGCTCCCAAAACCAAATCCTCCAGAGCCTTTACCCCTTGCACTTTGTTGGACTTCCAAGAGGCGAAGAGAATAAATGGCACATCATGGAATTGTTCAGGTTGGAAAAGCCCTCCAGGACCATCGAGTCCAACCTGTGCCTGATCCCCACCTTGTCCCCAGCCCAGGGCACTGAGTGCCATGTCCAGGCATTCCTTGGACACCTCCAGGGATGGGGACTCCAAACCTCCCTGGGCAGCCCCTGCCAAGGCCTGACCACCCTTTCCATGGAGAAATTCCTCCTGATGTCCAGCCTGAATGTCCCCTGGCACAGCTTGAGGCCGTTCCTTCCCATCCTGTCCCTGTCCCTGGGAGCAGAGCCTGACCCCCCTGGCTGTCCCCTCCTGTCAGGGAGTTGTGCAGAGCCAGAAGGTTCCCCCTGAGCCTCCTTTTCTCCAGGCTGAGCCCCTTTCCCAGCTCCCTCAGCCATTCCTGGTGCTCCAGCCCCTTCCCCAGCTCTGTTCCCTTCCCTGGACACGCTCCAGCCCCTCGATGTCTCTCTTGCACTCAGGGGCCCAGAACTGGGCACAGCCCTGCCCATGTGACCTCATCAGCCCATCTGAACTAAATTATCTGTGTAAACATTGGATGTACTGAGCAGTTTCAGGAGACTCCCCAGAGCAGACCCAGCTTGGCCACTCAGCTCTCCCATCTCCAAGGCCACCAAAGATACCCCAGGTCATTCTGGGCACAGCTGAACTCACAGAGCATCACCTGGCACCACATCCAGACATTTTGGTGATGCTGCCACAGACCAGCACACAGCACATTTTCATTTCAACTCATTGCTTCTAAGCAGGAAACATTTTTAATTTCCTCCAGCATTAAGGATAATGTTAGCCACTACAAATGAAATGAAAGACACTTCCCAAAATGCATTTTCAGATGCACCCTAAATAGTAAACACCATTCAAGTAAGATGCAGCCAGGATTGTAATTGGAAGCTGCAGAGAGTGCTCTTTCAGGATTCATAATAACTGGCATTTTGCTGAAAAGGTTCATGTAATAAAAACGTCCACAAGTAAGGGCCAGCTCCTCCAAAACATGCAGCTCATTCAAGCAACACCAAGTACCCCAAAACCCTCCAGGTGAGCTATGTGGATGTGTCCCTGCATGGCTCCAGCAGTGCAAAGCAGGAGGAATACAGAAGGAAAGGTCCCTGCAAGGACAGCAAGAACTTTGTAAGGTCTGGAATGGCTTTTCCGTGAAGAGCAACCCAATGGGTTGGGATGCTGCAGCCTAGAAAAGAGGCAGGTGAGGGGGATTCAAAAATCCTGAGTCACTGGAGGAGTGGGGGAGGATCACAGAATCCCAGAATCATTGAGGCTGGAAAACACCTCCAAGGCCATTGAGTCCAAGCTGTGATTGGTCCCCACCTTGTCACCCAGCCCAGAGCTCTGAGTGCCACGTCCAGGAGTTCCTTGGACACCTCCAGGGACGGGGACTCCAAACCTCCCTGGGCAGCCCCTTCCAAGGTTTAACAACCTTTTCCAGGAAGAAATTCCTCCTGGTGTCCAACCTGGCACAGCTCAAGGCCATTTCCTCTTTTCCTGTCACTGACTGGGAGCAGAGCCTGACCTCACCTTGCCACCACCTCCCTTCAGGT
Source organism: Promerops cafer (assembly GCA_013398275.1). NCBI lineage: Eukaryota > Metazoa > Chordata > Aves > Passeriformes > Nectariniidae > Promerops > Promerops cafer. The sequence continues at coordinate 607,287 of VZSE01002883.1, forward strand.
ACACAATTGCTCCTGAAGCACCTTGTCCAGCCCCAGAACAAGGAGCATTAGAGGGAAGCAATCAGAGATCCACAGCTAATCAGGGAAGATGGTTCTGAGGAAAAGGGGTTGGAAAGTTTACATGTGGCTCAAGGCAGGGCTGGGCAAGTACTTGGAAGTGAAATCCAGCAAGGATTATTAGACAGATGAGTCTTCCCTGACACAGAAAATATCCTAAGCTGAAAATAATTAGGGCCCAAGAGAGTATTCAAGGAAAGCATCAGAACTGTTTGCCTCTCCCTCCTGTTCTCCAGGAAAGCAATTATGGTCAGTGGGTCTGTGCAGAGGCTGAGTTTTATCAGCTGCCTTCCCTCCCTGCAGTGAGCAAAGGAACCCTCCATGCTCTCCTGGGGCCGGGGAGAGCTGTGCAGAGAGAGAAGAATGCAGGGAGAACTGAGGTGAGGGGACAAGAAATGGGAAAAGGAGGCAGAGAAGTACAAACACAGATGAACATGGTTCTACAGGCAGCCCTGAGGACCAATCCTGGTCTTACTGACTTCAAGGGAGAGGGAGGAGAGGCTGAGCTGCTGTAATGGGGCTGTTGCAGCTGTGATGGTTTCAGGAGAAGAGGAGAGGAAAATGTACAGGGTAAAGCAGCATCTCCAGGAAAAGCAGGTGCTCAGGTGGGGAGAGCAGTCGGCACTCGGGAAATGCGACCACTGGATCAAACCTGCAGTGGTGCATCCCAAAACTCACCTATTTCCCTCCCACCCAACTACAGCACCCTGAAAGCAATGAAAGGTGCTCCTCTCCCTCCCAGGGGTGGCTCCCTGAGCTCACTAAGACAGATGAGCCCCAAATAAGGATCAATAACCAGGCTGTGAATAAGGCAAGATGGACGAGGGAGGGAATGGGCACTGAAAAGGGCAAGTTCCAGGCAGGATTAATGATGGAGAGGGAGTTGCACTGGAGCAGAGGAAGTCACACTGCTCAGCTCTTTGTGCCTTCAGGAGGGGAAGGCTTTGGAAGGAGTGACATGTCCCAGGGAATCCAGATGCCAGTGAAAACTCACTGGCACCTCCAGAGTGCTTCTGTCTCGGTGTTATGGGGTTTAGATGGCAGCAGGGACAGATCCAGGAACAAGGGAAGGAGCTGGAAAGCCATTGGGAAGTCTCACAAAGGCACAAGCTTGTGTTGGTAACAGCTCAAGAAGGGATTGGGAAAAAAAACCCAAATCTGCTCATCTCAAAGCCCCTCTCTACCTCTCCTACAACATTCCACTCTTATTTCCTTCAGTTCTCATCTTCCAGGCCACAGCCTTGTGCCCAGCCAGGCTGCTGTCACAATCAAAACCATTCCTCCAGTCTTGTGTCTCCATCAGCATGTGGGAGGAGGCAATAAACACCCCTTCTCCAGCAGCAGCTGCACAGCTTGCTCCAGGCACAGGGTGTTTGGAGGAATGTTACCTCGGAGGAAATCGTTAAAGGAATCCGGCTAATTTTGTAATTCACACCTGGACTGGAAATGCTAAAGAGCCTGCAATAATCTCTAATGAAATATCACATTGTTTAAAGAGTTCCTAGTGAAATTCACCCTTAATTGATTTTTGATCTGTGAAAAAACACCGTGGAGAGAGAGAGAAGATATCAGTCAGACTCCTGTTTTATCCCTCCTCCGAGCGTTTTCCTGACTTTGTTTCCTTTGTCCCCAAGGAATCAACACTACACTGAAGAAAGCAGCCTGGAAGACACTACAAAACTAATAAATAACACTTGAGTGGGAATCCTGAACAGCACATCCTCTTAAATCATCCTGAAAAAGGTGAAGCAGTCTCCTAGGACAGCTGAAAAATCACAGAATGCGGATTCGTAGCAAGAGCCATCCCGGACAAACCCCGTGGGCTGGACCTTCTCCAGCCCTCAGGAACCTCCCCAACGGGACCGAGGCTGATCCCTTGTGCAGTGACACATCTCGCCTTGCCCTCAGGATATCACAAGGGAGCTTAATCCAGACATGAACGACACAGAGCAATGGCCAAAAATATTGACAGCAAAAACCTGGCAGAAAATTCCTGACAGCGGCAGCGTCCGGCTCGGGACGTGCCAGGGCAGCTGCTGGAGGCAGGGAAGCAGGTCAGGATTAACTCACAAGATAATGCACTGCAAAGCTCTTCCAAAACCCAGCAGCAAACTGTCATCAAGCAAATGAGCAAACAGTGAAATATAGCTGGGAGAGATGAGAGGAAATGCATCTCTAAACATCACCGCAGACCCAAACAAACGGCTGAACCAAGCGGCTGGAAAACACCGGGCATCAATAAGGCTTTAACCAACATCCACAGCTGCCACAGAGCCTGCTGCAAATAACCAAAGATAAAAGGAAAAAGGGGAAAAAAAAAAAATAAGGAAATGATGTGGAAAGGTTTTCTTAAGAGCTGCTGGAAGGAGCCACATCCCAGGCTGGCCAACTAAACCAGCAGGGGAACACCGTCCATGGCAAACAAATTGTGATGGGATTGATGGCAGGGTGAAATCTGGGAGGCTGCCAAGGGAACAGGAAATCCCTGGACATGCTGAACATCTTCAACAATAAAGCCTTTGATAAAATAAAGAGAGTATTAATTAAGGAATTCAGGGGAGAAGAATCCTCACAACTGCCACGTTCAGATCAGGGCTGCTCAGTAACAGGTTCATGTGGCTAAACCTGGGATAAGGATGGATAACCGGGGACAACAGGGGATGTCTTTCCCTCACTTGCAGAGCACTAATACCAGGTTTATAATATGGCCCTGGCACAAGTTGCCCAGAGAAGCTGTGGGCAACCCTCTGCTGTGCCCCATCCCTGAAAGTGTCCAAGGCCAGGTTGGACAGGGCTTGGAGCACCTGGGGGTGGAATGGGCTGAGCTTTAAGGTTCCTTCCAACCCAAGCCATTCCATGATTTTATGATTCTATGGTTCTTATGGGAATGATCAGATCAGTTTTGCTTATGGTAAAGCATGTGTTGGCTTATAGCCCCAGCCAGGGGGGTGCTTTTCAGCTCCTGCTGGAGAACTTTCCTTATCATTCTATTCATATGTCTCTATGAGATCCAGTGAAATTTCCACCTCAGCTGAAATGGGGGAATTGGCCAGATGGGATTCCGATGGCATGGTTCTCCTGTGACCATGAGTTTTATCCTTGAGCAGGACTCAGCTGGGACCAGTCTCTGCAGGAGTGTCCAGGCAGAAGCACCGAGGGAAGCTCTGTGTGGAGCTGTCCATCCTGAGGGCTTTTCTTTTCCTGTACCAACCCGAGGAACTTCCTTCAGCCTCTCTCCCTCGGCTGCCTTGTCTAGACTATCACACTGAGCATCTGGGGCATTTCATAATCTTTTTAAGAACTGTGACCTTCAGTTCTGTGTTACAGCGAAAGTTTGTCCAAGAAAAACATGAGCTTTATTTTTAAAATGCACCAATTCCCCCAGCTCAGCTGTTCCCAGGCAGGTCCAAACCATGCCACACTTTCTCACATCTGCAAAGAGCTGCTGTATGTGAAGTGCATTTCTTCCACCCCACTTCCTTGCGTATAATCATGCACGGTTAATTTTTAAAAATTCATCAACTCAGTAATTTCTCCCCTTGTATATCCCTTCACCTTCTGGGGAAAAAAGAACCAGGCAAAGAACCAGCTCCATACAATAGATACCAGTGACAGGCCTGGAAGGTGGCAGGTGCCAGGACAGGCCATCCAGGAAGCCTTCAGCTGTCTCCTCTGGAGCTGGGCACATCTGCAGATCTTCAAAGCATCCTCCATGTCCAGTGCCTGCCATGCCCCACAGCACAGAAACTGATGCCAAGGACACAGGGTGACCTGGGCGAGGTCACGATGCCCAGTGGCCAGGACACACCTGGGAGCCACTCCCATGTCCCAAGCCCCTGTTCCATCCACTCTCCCTGGAGGCTGGGGCCCTTGCTTTGTTGTTTAAGGCACAATTTACTGCACTCCTTACCTGCTTCCTCTGAATCTAATGATCCACGCTCTCAATTTGATTTGTCTGCCTTGGAAGTCTGCTCCTCACTAATTCCCATTCATCCATCTAGTTTTCCTTGTTGCCTGCAAACTGTCATTTTTCTGACTGCAACATATTCAACTCCATCATCCCAGGCATTTTATTTGTGTGGTTCTGCTCTAACAGTGAGCGTGGCTGTTTCAAATTATGCCTTGCTTTCAGTTTTGCTTGAGTGTAAAAATGTCGTGTAAAAATGAACTACCCTCTGATGAAGGCTTTCAGCCTTCCCATTTGAGGAACAGCAGGCAGCTTTTTGATTCTGGGAGCAATGGGAGAAGGAGCAATCCAGCTTTTGTTTTACAGATTGCTACAATAGATAGCTTCCCTGTAGGAAGTGCAGCACTATATTATGCTTATGTAAAGGGTAATGACTGGGAACTTGGAGAACTCTCCTCTCTGGAAGTGCCTGACGACCGGGAACAGCAGGTGTGGAGGAAGAAGAAAGCTCCAATGCCTTTCTGTCCTGACTTTCTCTTCTTTTATGTTTGGAGACTGAACTCGGTGTCAGAAGCAAGTCGGCTCCTGCAGGTACATGAAAGTGGAAAGGTGTGAACGTGGCAAGGAAGAAACCTAAAGAAACGGGGGGAGGCAGCTGTAGGGCTGAATCCCAAAGCCTGGCCCCGAGCAGCAGCAATGAAAGGGGCTGTGCTCAGCAATAAGAGGCTCTTTAGCTCACTGTGGGGAAACTGGGCAATTACCGGAGGGGCTGGATAAGGGAGAGAACAAAGCCCTGGCAAACGCTGCTGGGGAAAGCCTGCGTCGTGTTCCAAGAGCAGCACAGCACAGCACACCGGCAGCGAGCTGAGGAAAACCCACTGACACCCTCCACAAAGCCATTTCTGACCCACAGGAGCAGCAAACACTAAAGGTGACCCTCTCCTGTCCCTGCAGACCTGAGGCAAAATGCTCCTTCCCGCTGCTAAACAGCACAATGAGCCACCACAGGGAGCAAAGAGGGACACAGGGACACTTTGCTTTGCCTGCTCCAGGCACAAAAGATGCCAAAGCCCCAGGAAATGCTACCAAGATGCAGGATCTGCTGAAGTCTGAGCTGAGCAAAGCTGGCTCAGGCAGCAGCTCAGGGAAAGCACTCGAGGGTCCTATGTGAGAGCAAAGACGTGAGCTGGCACAGAGGGAGAAACAAAATGCAGGATACTGCTCCAAGCCAGGCCAGGAGCAGCTCTCTGGGATGAATCAGAAAATACAGCTTGCCTGGTTTGCCCCTGATTGAGAAAGTCTCCCTCCTCTAGTCCAGAGCCTTCAGGCTGAGTCAGACTTTTCATGGTGGCTTTTCCCATTTTGGGGGCCACATCCATTACCTACCCTGGTGTGTATCCAGCTCCATGATGTCCAGCTCCCTGGGTGGCCTCTGGGAACAACAGAAAAAAACCACAATTAAGTAAAAAGCAGCAGGAAATTCCCTGAATAGAGACGTGTATGAAAGAACTGAGGAAGGAGAAAACTCCTGTGTATTCCCCTAAACTCTGTAAGAATTGCTAAAAACAGCCGAACAAAGGGACAAGAAGCTGCTGGGACAACACAGTAATGCACATTTACTGAGAACATGGATCAGAGCAGCCCAAGGATGTGATTTGCATCCCTTTCCAGGCTGAGTTTTAGGAAACCAGCAGCTCCCAAACAAGCAAGCAGAGGCATGGTGACACATAGCAGCCGTGATCGTGCTGGACAACAAAGACCTCCCCGATGCTCTGAGAGGAAGGAAACAAAGATGCAGCAAAATACAGACAAATTAAAAGGACTCCACCAGTCACAACAGCACGAGGACAATGGGAGTTCTAAGCTGTATGCCAAGGGAAAGCACAGACTGAAATACAGGTCAGCACAGGAGATGCTACACGAGCCTAAAATACAACTTCATTCATGGAGCTGTGGTGCAAAAGCTGCAGGAGACGAATATACAGCTGATACACACAAGGAATTGAAAGAGGGAGTGACCTGCATGATCCCCACATTATCTCTGCCAGAGAAAACCTCAAATGGTGTTCAAGGAGTGGGATGTCTGTTGAGTACACTGCAGCCAGCACTGGGTGAGAGGAGAGCAGTACAGCAATATGTGACAGTAGCAATATATACTGGGAATGCACTGCAGGAAAAGGAAACCATTCTGAGAGCAGCAGACATCTCTGATCCAGAAATGTGCCCATCACAGGTGCAAGGCAGGGGAGTGCAGCAATAAAATAAAACATTTGCTAGCACCGAGGGAATTCACCCCAGTCAGAGAGTACACATCCAAACACCGGGGACCGAGGAGACTCTAATTCCCCTGGGAAGGGGAAAAGCAAGCAGCAAGCTCCAGCAAGCTCCAGCTCTGGCAGCAGGACACACACAGAACACACTCTGGAGGCAGGGAAGCAGCAGCCTTACCGTGATCCCGATGCTGGCAGTCAGTGGTGATGGGATGGGAGCGCTCCTTGGGATCCAGGCTGCAGAGCCACCAGCAGTCCCACAAACAATACCCCAAGCAGGGAGGATCCCTTGGAGGCTGTTAGGCTGTGGCTGAAGGTCTGGGATACAAGAATTAAGTCCTCTCTGGCTGCTACAAACAGCCAGGAGGGGAGCTCCCAGATGAAGCAGATAAAGGATCACACACAAGTGATTTCCCATCTTCAGCTTCCAACCCCGTCCCACGGAGCCAGAGCAGCACAGCTGACAGCCACAGATCTGAGAGACTCGAAGATTATTGGGACTTGGGAATGATCTAATAAAACCTCTTCCTAGTCCTGCTGTGCCCTGAGACAAGCACACGTTACAGCTGCATTAAGACAACACAGCTGCTCTGTAAAACAAGCAGCTCTTTCCAAAATGTCATGACGTGGAGGAAGGTAAAATCCAACCACGCAGTGGCAGGGAACAGGGGCCTAAGTCATCCCATATGGAAAAGAAACAGCTATACCTGTGGTCACAGTGATCCCGGGAACAGGTCTGGCTTGCTGGTAGCCTGCTTACCAAAACAGACGCAATTTATGTTCAAAGTGAGGAAGGCTGCAAGAAGAAAACCTCAAGTCACTACTGGGTGGCTTTTTTTAAAGCCACAGCTTGCAGTCCAAAATATCTCCTGTGCCTCCCACTGAATGGGAGATCTCAGAGCTTTGCCATGTGCTGCTGAAAGGAGGGCTGTCTCCAGGGATGCTTCTCTCCCAGAGCATTCTCCCAGCATCAGCTGGGAGTGCTGACCTTCCCCCCAGAATAAACACAGCAAACTGCCCAAAGACATAAAAAGCATCCAAACAAGTGAAACACTTGGCCAACTGCAAAGCCAGGCTTGGAGAGCCTCCAGGAGCTCCAGGACCAAGCTGTCCTCTTCAGGAGCTCTCATCCATCATCCCAGTGCCAGTGCCAGGCTGCCCTCCCCAGTGCTGGGAAAGGCACCGACAGTGCCGGCGCAGCACCGGGGCCGTGGCACAGAGCAGCTCTCTCGATTAGGTCAGGGCATTCCTGGAGGAGCTGGAAAGCCCTAAATCCATGAGAGATGGTGCAGGAGGGTGCTGACCTTCCTCCTGACCGTTCCACCTGCAATATTCCCAAGAGCGCCTTTCCTGCAGGTTAAGCTGGGCAGGAGTAGGGATGCCAGGGCTGGCAAGTGCCAACCACCTGGAGAGGTGCTGATCAGGAGGAAGAAGGAGACATAAGTGAAGCACACGCCACCCTTCCGAGACCTTACAGCAAAGTAGGAAGGAGCCTGGCATGGAGAGCAACTTCTCCTTAACCTCTCAGGCCCATCCTGTTGGGGAAGCATCCAGCAGGGCTGTGGGAGGCACTCCAGGAGGCACAGGGAAGCCAGTGTCAGTGCCAGCCAGATCCCAAAATTCCAGTTCTGTTCACTCCCTGTGCTTTTGTACCTTTTACCTGGGAGAGGGAACAGAGCCTGACAGCCAAGCACCAGCTACCATGGCAGCAAGGCCAGAGCCAGGAATTCAAATAGCTCTGAATTAGCTACAGAAAAGCTGGAGGAGAAGGGCAGGGAAGCAAGGCACTGTCAGGGGGAGAAACGCCTGCTTGGGAAATGAAAATGCCTTCATCCAGCATCTCCCATTCCCGTGTGACTCCAGAGGGCTGTGCTGGGACCAAGAGATAAAGGGATAAAGGCCTTAAACTGAAGAGACAATAGATCTAGATTGGACAGACCGGAGAAATCCTTCCCTGTGAGGGAGGTGAGGCCTGGCACAGGTTACTCAGAGAAGCTGTGGCTGCCCCATCCCTGGAAGTGTCCAAGGCCAGGTTGGACAGGGCTTGGAGCAACCTGGGAAAGTGGAAGGTGTCCCTGGAGGTGGAACTGGATGAGCTTTACAGTCCCTCCCAGCCCAAACCATTCTGGGATTCCTTGATGAAGACAACAAACAGATGAACTGGAATAAGTAACTTCAGAGTCCCAGAATTACAGTCTGCCTGATCTCAGGAAAAACAACCCTTTTCCTTGGGACCAGCCATCCACAGGAAGCAAGCTTAGACTGAATACACACATCTCCACTCCTGAAATACCCCCAAACTCCTGGTACATCCCCCTCCATGAGCTCAAGAAATGAGTAGAGGGAGCTGAAACATGGAAGGGGAGAGCTGAGCAGTGGGAAACAGGAAGAACAGTCTCCCACAGGGGCTGACAGAGACTCTCACCCTCGTCACAGCCAACAGCTCTTGCATGAGGCAATTTTCTGTCACCACTCCAAAGATGCTCCTGTCCCAGACCCCAGCCCTCATGATGTGAAGTTTGTGGCAGCAGTGGGAAGGCCAGCTCCTTCCAGGGAGCAGCAGGAATCGGGGGATGTCTCCTCTCAGGGAGCTGTGGGTGCAAGGAGGGTGGAGGAGCCCCATGAGTGCTGCCCCAGCCCAGCTCTCTGAATGAAGATGGGTCTCTTTTTCTCCACACAATCCAACATTTCAAAGCCTGGGTGTCCATCGCTGGGGCTGGGACAGTGGTGGGGAGGATTGGTCCCCTTTGCTGACAGCAGAGACACATGGAGTGAACAGCAGAGGGGCTGGAGTGGTTATTGATTTGCTACATGACCTTGGCTAAGTCACTTAACCTCCGTTTCCTCATCTGGATATTGGGAATTATGGGACTTGCAGAGCGCCACAAATTCATCAGAGGGAACTACTTAAGAGCTCTTTATGACTTAATGGGATTTCCCACTTGAAAATTACTCCCATGAGGATTGAAGCAGTAGGACTGGGATATTCATAGCCTGACTTCTACTGAAAGTGCAGAGCTTTAGTTTTTTGTTAAAAAGTGGGGTTTTTTCCCCCTAAAACACCCATGTACATCTTACAGCTCAGGAGCACACAGTCCAAGCACGTCCAGCCTCAATGGTTTTTACAAACACTTTTTGAATCTACTCTGGCCATGGTGACAAGCCCCTCTTCTTGTCTGATCCATATGGATTCAAACATCCAGAGCTGCAGACCCTAAGCCAGTGGGGAGAGGTGCTCAGCTGGGTTCTCGTGGTGTGAAGTCTGCTCAAATTCACCTGGCTCCCTGGAAGAAGTGAAAATCCAGAGGATTGAAAGCTAAAAGTAGCAACAGTTTCACAGTTCCTCCAGGAAGGTCAGCTCCAAGGTCCAGTTTCTCCTGTGGGATGCCACCACTGAGTCATAGAACCGTGCCTGGGTTGGAAGGGACCTGACAGACCATCCAGTTCCATCCAACTACCATGGCCAGGGACACCTTCCACTATCCCAGGTTGCTCCAAGCCCCATCCAACCTGGCCTGGAACACTTCCAGGGAGGGGCAGCCACAGCTTCTCTGGGCACCCTGTGCCAGGGCCTCACCTCCCTCACAGGGAAGGATTTCTTTCTGATATTTAATCTAAACCTACTCTCTGTCAGTTTGAAGCCATTCCAACTTGTCCTGTCACTCCAGGCCCTAGGAAATAGTCTCCACCTTTCTTGTACCTTCAGGCACTGGAAAGCCACCATTAGGTCACCCCAGAGCTTTTCTCCTGCAGGCTGAACAATCCCAGCTCTCAGCCTTTCCTCCCAGCAGAGCTGCTCCATCCCTCTGCTCATCCTGGTGCCTCCTCTGGGCTCTCTCCAGCAGCTCCAGGTCCTTCCTGTGCTGGGCCCCAGGGCTGGGGCAGCTCTGCAGGTGGGGTCTCACCTGAATGGGGCAGAGGGGCAGAATTCCCCCTGTCCTGCTGCCCACGCTGCTTTGGATCCATAGGAAGGTTTAAATCCCTTCGTCCCAGCCACTGCCCAACACAAAGCAGGCACTGATGTTCCCTAAGAACAACCAGTGCTTCCAGTTGCACAGCAGTTCAAAGCACCTTGAGACAATGCACGCCAAGGGTTGAGAAGCTGAACACAAAATTCTTCTCCATGGTGAATGCTTTCCTAGGGAAGGGGAGATAAAAATACCCGGTGTTTGTGCCTCAGTACAACCAGTGCTTTATAAGCTGTCACAGACCCATACACAGCCCTGGCACTTGAGGACCACGGGACTAAATCCAAAGATCTTTCCTGTGCTAACTCGCTCCTCCATGGGGAATTCAAACACTTACCAGACTGAGGAATATCTACTTCTGCCCTGTCACACTCCCTTGCTCCTTCCTCACCCTTCCCCTCATCACCCACACAGTCACTTGGTATTTATTCTGCTCTATTTTATTTGGATTTCCTCTAAGCAGGCTCATTAATCTTCCCTGCAGATGCACAGCTCTGACAGCCGGGGTCTTGACACCTCCAGAGCCAGCGAAGGACATTCTCATACTCTTCTCTTCTTTTTCCTTGCTCCTTTCTCCTTTTAAAGAAACCCTTCATACCTCACCAGGCACAGGGTTTTTGATGAGAAGGTCATGTGAACTAGAGGCAAGGGGGCTGTGGGGGAGGAAGGCAGGGGAAGAGGATGCAACTCCCACAAGGAACTCCCAAAGTCCCACTGAAAAGGTCAGGATGCTTTTGAGTCCTCTGCACTGCTCCCCGACACAAAAAAATATACTCAGCCCAGTGCAGAGATACTTGATAAAGAGTCTAATGAAGTGGAAAGAGTGTTGTAGGGGAAGAATAGTCCTCTCTCATCTCAACATCCCATGATGCTCCATCCAGTTGCTATGGAGACTTTAAAAGAGAAGGGGTTTTGTTGTCTTGAAGGGCCTTCTCCCTTCCCAGTAACCTTGACCTTTTCCAGGTTTGTGCGTTTGTGTGTGCATGTGTATGTATTTGTAAAAAAGAGATAAGGAATTCCATTTCTTCTTATCTGGTCATGGCTCACTGGCTGGCACTGATGCATGTGGGGGGCCGTCAGCTTGGCTCAGCACGGAGATTTGGAGAGGATAAGAGCAGGAAAATACAGAGGGGAGCAGTTAATTAAGGCTGATATTGCAAAGGACATTGTTTGCTGGATAATGAATTCCATCCGCTCCAGAAACACAAGTGCAATTAAAGGTGTGAGAGATGAAGGGCAGGAGGGAGCAGTGGGTCACTGTCACTGTACAAAGTGGCCCCAGGGGCCCTCCAAAGCTGGGGTTTCACACAAGAAAACCACCACCAGAGATCATTTCTCATAAACAAGGCAGAGGAGCTGCTGCCTTGTTTTCCCCCCAGGTGAAGAAGGGCTCCCTGTGCTGTCAGTCCTTAGAGGGAAGTGAGAGTCACTCAGGTTGAAAACGGGTTGATTTAGGAGGTCCTCAAAGCAAGAGGGATGTGGAGTTAAGCAGACAGGCCCATGCACAATAACACTGCCCACAAGTTCATGTTCATTCCCTCCCCTTACCAGGAATTCAATGGTAATTACTTAGCAGGAATTCATTTCCCATTTTTAGCCAGGCCAACAGAGATGCTCAGATGTCACTAGGAGCCCACTATTTCCATCCTCCACCAGCCCTCACAATGCCCAGCCCACATCTACATCCCCTCTACCCTCCCCATCTCCTCCCCGAAGGAGAGAGGGAACCTTGGTGCTGGAATCTGTGCTCCAGTCTGGGTCCCCTCCTGGCTCAGAGGCCACCACAAACCCTCTGCTCATTCTCCGTGTGAGGAGATAAACCTCTGTGTGCCATCACCTCACGGGACAGACAAACAAGTGAGGAAAGATGATGGAAAGCCATCTTTTTTGGGATAGGAGCCACAAAGCTTGGCTCGGAGACGGTTGGCATCGAGAGGAAGGAAGACATGGAATGTGCCTGCCATATCCTCTACAACACCAGAGAAACCCAGGCAGCCCCTTTAGCCCAGAGCACAGCAACGTCCAGGAGTCAGGCCTGGATTTGGACGGAGCCTTGCACAACCCCATTTTTAATTTCTGGGGATTATTCATGGTAGACAAACAACCTGACACCGTTTGGCACCTGGTTTGCTCCCGCTGTAGGTTAATGAGGATCTGGTGTCTGGGACGTCTTTGAACTCCTCTCAATTACCAGCAGCAGAAGCATCCCAGGGTCAGACTGCTAAACCCTTTAGGGATTTAGCTTCCCTGTCCCTAAAGAGATCACGGATAAGGTTTATGGTCACCACTAACCCTGTGTCGGTGCACTCTCTAAATTAACGCAGCACTGACCCAGGCAAGATAAGGAATTAATCAAAATGAACTCCCTGAGCAGTGGCCTTGGCACTTCTCTGCTCTCCTCCCTCCAAGCCTGGCTAAGCTTCCTCAGATCCCGACTGGCTTAAAGCAACTCTATTCCACTAGCTGGTCCTGACAGCTTTCCATATCACATTCCAAGTGAGAAGAGAGTACAGAAAGAAAAGAAATCATAGAAGTTTTGTTGGAAAATATTTCTCTTGTAGCCAAGACTGCTGTTGATACAATCACTTTTCCATTTTCTGCAGGAGTTTGAGTGTGAGCCTCTCCTCTCCCACAGCCCATCTCTCAAGCTTATGATCTGAATTTGTTTGTCCATTCCCAGCCTGCCAAACCATTTCCAATAATAAGATCCATCTCCTCCTGCTCAAGGCTGCATTGTTTTCATATCCTTGGAGATCAGATGTCTGTTCTCCCTTTTATCACTTGAGCTGCACGTGTTTTGATTGTAAACACCCTGATAACACTCCAGTTAGCCCCCCACAAGTGAAATAATAAAGGAGAGATAACATTTCTAGACGTGACACTTAGACTGTCATCCTACCCTGAGATAACAAGGAGCAGACAGCCCAGGAGTCTGTCTTACCCCGATAAAGATCTTGTCACCATAGATACAAAAGAGATAAACTTTCTAAAATAATATCCCTGTTCATGTCACTTTGCTCAAGTTGGAGAAGTGCAATTCCTCTCCCTCCTCCCACGGGGTGTGTTTACAATTCCTGCTGTGCCCATCCCCGTGGAACGAGCCCTTGGCACATTACAAGACAGGGATTTGTGTTTCTCACCCAGGAGGAGCAGCTGACAGGGACCATCTCCCAGGATCAGGTTTTGGGCACCACCAGCTCTGGCAGAGCACAGAACTCAGCAAACACTTCTCATAGAGGGTGATACCCAGCACAGCCCAAGCAAGCAGCAGTTATCCCCATGTGCTGCACCTCCCTGCTCCCAAAAAATCCCCCGTGTCCACGGCTGTGTGGTCCACTGCAGCAGGATGCTGCTCCCTGCAGCAGGTGCCAGCCTTCTGAGCTGCCTTTCTCCATGCTGACTACAAGAGATGCTTGACATTTCTGAGTTGAGGCATTTCAGAAATGACAAACGGGCTTGCAATCAAAATGAAAACGTGTGCAGAAACATCTCTGATCAGGCTGGGAGTTGCCAGGCTTAGAAGCTGAAAGCTGAGCATTTCTCTAATAAAGCAAAATAAAATGCAATAAAATTATATCATTTATTCAAGAAATACATCTGGCAATCCTAAACAACTGCGACCCTTGAGAGTTCCTTTCATTGTTTGGCTGGTTTTTATGAAAGTACTTTTAAATACTTCATAAAGTGTTTTGAAGGACAAAAACATCCAAAGGGAATGTTTCTAAATTGACATTTTCTCTAAAGAAACAAGGTGAAGTACCTGTTGGAAGTCTACCATATTTAGCTGTCTCACTGAAGAAGCAACTACCAACACCAATGTGTTTTGGTGACACCAATGTGTGTGGTCTCACCATTGTAGAAAACGTAAGAATTTATTTTCCTCCTGGTGAATATTGACCCTGGCTTTGCTTCACTGCATATTTGCCTCTCGGGTCAATAAATCATCATGTTCATCTCAATAGAAGTCAGTATCTGCTTATTATTATATTAACCTTTCCCAGGCAGATAACAGTTGGTTTTCCTCTCTAATAAGATATTGCACAAATTGAATAACCAAGAAAGATTCCTTTGTGATTGGACTTTTTCCCTACCAGCATTCCTGCTCACTTTGAGGCATGCGAAGCAACACCCATTTAATGCACCACATGGAGCTGTCTTTCTCCTACAAGCAGCTTTCAGAGCACACACTGAGCCCCAGGAAAAGCCCTGGGATATCTGGGAGATACACATCCATGGAGTCTGTCCCTCTGGCCAACAATGTCAAAAAAAAAATGCTGCATTTGGTCCTGCAAGAGGTCAGGCTTTCATCCTGGCCAGGTATCAGCACGAGCCTTCACAAAGCACCCAGCACAAAGACAGGGAGGCTCAGCCAAAATTTGGGAAGAAAAGATTTGTGAATTCGTGAGGAAGGATGGCTAGGCAGAAGGACAGATGGAAAGCATGAGGATGAAGGCAGAAGGAAAGAAGCCTGGCACACAGGAATAAAAAGTGACTCTTCATTATGGAGAGAAAAGGGCACGTGCTGAAGTGGAGCCCAGCCTCAGTTCCCCCACACGGGGCACAGAGAACAGGAGATACCTGGTGGGGCTGTGCCTGCTGCCCTCCTGTCACCAGCCTTTGGGGATTACAGACAGCGTGGCACTTCTTCAAAAGTGCAGAAGACAGCCTTGACATCCTGGCAAGTTCCTGCCTTCAATAAAAAGCAATGACTTGCAAGGCTGCGTGTGAGATATGGCGACACATATGGCTGGCACGGTGTCCTACATACTGCCTGAGCTGCCACCAGCCACCTCGCTGCCTGCAAAGCTCCTCAGCTATTAAATTCACACGATAAAATGTAATTTGCCTTTATATCTTAAGCTCAAAAGCGCCTTTAAATTTGATATATGCAGTCCTTCCCTGAAATCTAGATTTTAACGGTGCTTCTTTCACATGCAAGTGCTGCCCACAGGTGCCAGCCAGACTTTCTGTAGAGGGGAGACAGAATGCTGGTAAAGCTTAGGATAAAACATTTATCACGTTTCGTTAGACTAGACTGGAACAGAATGAAATACGTGTAATTAATCTGTTAATCTGTGCATATCTGCCCAGTGAGGGGTGGTTCGCCTTGGGTACCTGTTGGGAGAGAGACCAGAGAGAGCTGAAGAGGAGGTGAAAGCTTGAGCTTTGTGGAAAAGACTGAATGAGAAGGATGCTGGGCCAGAGGGCAGGGAAGAAACAGCACAAAGTCATCCCCATAATCTGTATAAAATACCCCTGGAGTCTGCTGCTGGATCCAAGTGTGGTCCCAAACATCCCTCTGTTTATAAACACACACTTCCAAAAGCTTCTGAGCAGCTGAACAAAAACAAACACCAGGCATGATATGAGATAAAGAGGAAACGAGCCAGAGTAAACCCTGCAGTGGGAACAAAGCCTGGGAGAGCAAATACAGAGCCCCAGGGGACAGAGGCTGTGGAAAGCACAGGGAAAGGCTGCTGGCAGGAACACCTATGGCCTCACGAAGGAGGAGGAGCTCCACCAGGTTTTCCAGCAGCATGGAGAACCAGGATGAGCTTTACAGCATGGCAGAAACCCCCCTGAAAGACTCTGGGCTTTCCACTTCCAAAATCCACCAGAACTGTAATGCCAGGCACTTGGGCTGCATGGCTGCTGCCCACCATGAAATCCAGATTAATGCAGGCAGATGCTGAAGCCCTGGCAGCAAATGGCCAAGCAGGAGCTGTTCCTCCTTTCCCATGCTAGGAAAAAGCTTGGCTTTGAGACATCCCATTTCACCCAAGGTACCCAGCATCTGTAGCCAGGAAAACCCTTCCAGATTCCAGGGTGCCTGGCTCTCTTCACCACGGGAAGGATGGGCTACAGCCCGCTCAGATAACCTGGGAACAGCAGTGATCCACCCACGGGGTGGAGAAGGCAGCATCAGACACCACAAGAAACCACAGTGGGGGAAAAGGTGCCACCACCTTGTGCCAGCCCAGGCTTGCTCCTTGGAAAAGTGTTTCTCGACATGCCCAGGGACAGGAAGAATTCCCACACAGGGAATGGCAACATTTCACCACCTTCCAGCCTTTGAAATGCACCCATCCTACCTCCCAAATCCAGGCCCGAAGAGGTCAGAGAAGGAAGGACACCTGTGATCCAGGGCACGTTTCATCATGGTGAGGAGGAACCCAAGCCCCCATCCCATGGGCAGGAGGCTCCCCCCTGCAGAGGGAAGGAGGTGGCAGCCCATGCTCTGCAGCACAAACACCGCATGGGATGATGGCTGCGCATCCAGCCCAAAAACTTTTGGCTTCTTTTGTCTTGTTTTTCATGTGATGGAATTGAAGGGTTTCCTGCTGTGCTCTGAAAAGGGCAGACACAATAACCTTTGCAATTAGCACTTGGCAGAACAAGCTGCTGTCCACAATAAATTAACGGAACCAATTAGGGAGGAGGGAAAATCATCAGATGCCATAAGGTAAATCCCGGCTCTGCCAGAGCACAAGCAGAGGCCATTCTGGAGCACAGCCACTCTGGGACATCCTGCTGGCTCCGAGGAGGGACAGACAAAGGCTTCCTCCCTGTGCCCAAGCTTTGTCCAAGCCAAGGGAGGGGTGGAAAGCCAAGCCACCCTTCCATTTGAGACCTGTCATATGATATTTATTGCCATGTTCTCACCTC
This sequence comes from Promerops cafer, assembly GCA_013398275.1. NCBI lineage: Eukaryota > Metazoa > Chordata > Aves > Passeriformes > Nectariniidae > Promerops > Promerops cafer. The sequence goes on from VZSE01002883.1 coordinate 624,155, forward strand.
ACTGGTGGCAACTGCATCCCAAAGGGGCCTCTCAAGGCAAGGGGGGTCACAGACCAGTCCCGCGAGGGGTGAAGTTCTCAGCTGGGATATGATGGGTGGATGAACTGTGTTAGAACATTTCCTCTTAGCTTTGTTTGCTCCTAGACCTTCAGTTCCTCCCTGTTGTAGCTTGTATCTGTAGGACACAGAGGTTCCTCGCCTGCCACTCCCCTGGAACAGCCACTCCCAGCAAGGCTGGTGTCCCTGTCAAACCTCTCCAGGTGCTTGTGGCCAAGAGCTGCAGCCAGTGCCCCTACTGAGAGCAGGGACCAACAGGATAGGGACACATGCCAGCGAGGGTTCCCAAGGCTGAGCCATCCTCAACAACAAATGTGGCCTGAAATAATCAGAACACTGATCTTTCAGCCCCTACCTGGCCCAACATGCTCCATTCTTCTATCCAAGTGAAGCAGAAAACTGTATTTCAGCTGAGAAACACATTTGAGCCAGCATCCCAGGAAAGATCACTCTGATTCTCTGTTCAAATTGACCTGGGCGTGAGAAAAGGCGTGTGCTTCAGGAAGGGAGAAAGGAACCATAAACCAGGCAAAGTGACAAACAGCAGCATGTCAGGAAGGGGAGATGTGCCTGGTGGGCTTGGCAGAGATCACTCCCAGACCCACCTGTTGTCACCTCTTCATTAACGAGCTGGAAAAAGAAGTAAAGAGCAAATAACAGAATTGGCAGACCCCGCTATATTAGGAGGTGATGCCATCCTGCAGTGAAGGACAGGGACATAAAACAAATGAGAAGACAGATTAGAAATCAGGGTAGGAAATAAAAACAGTGAGAAAAATGTCTCTCCACACAGATTTACAGAGGGGATCAAAACCATTCAGGCAACCAGAAATTCCCCTCTGCACAGGGTTCTGGTATTTCAGATTTGTAGGTGCTGTTAAACAAAAGCCAAAACTGTCCCCAGAAGAAAGTGAGTGTCCCTGGTTCTATGTATCAGACAATTATTTACTGTTTGCTGGGGATTTTTCTCCCTGAAAGGAAGTTCATGAATATTTCAGACAGCAGGGACATGAAGATCTGCCCTCATGGACATCTCCACAGTCACCCCGTGGGAATTCAGTCCCATCACTCACTATCCAAAAGATGGGCACTTGGTCTGATTGCATAACCTCAGAGTACATCCAGCTTCAGCTCCCAGGCTTTTCTTCTTCCTCTCTCCCCAGAATCCCTTTTTTCTTTAATAGGAGTTACATAAACACTCAACTCCCAGAAGCACTGCTGTAGGAAAATAGGAATACTCACATGAGCCTCCTCCAGCCAGCAAAGCTCAAAGGACCCAAGCAATGAATTCATGCATCCAGGAGAACTCTCAGAAATTCTTAAGGAGACTCCATTGACTGCATGCAAAAGAAAACCCCAATGAGGAGTGATTGGGAGTGTTATTTTTAAAGCCACATTCAAGCTGTAAGAGCAAGAGGTGCCTTGGTGGTTCACTTGGGGATCTCCTGCAATTCACCTGGATGTGGACACAAGAACAAGATTTAGACAAGAGAGATGCACACACAAACAGCCAAGAGGGGCAGGAGGGCTGAGTAAACACACAGCTCTGGGGATTCAGTGGCTATATACAGATATATCTAATTTTAAGTATATATACAATAGTAGGTGCATGCAGAGATGTTCAGAAATCTTTGAAGATTACCTGATGATGTCTCAGTGTGAAAAATCACCCTTCCCAGAATTTTTTTCCTCTTCTTCCTTGATTTCTCCTCTTGGATTAGAGAGGCAGCACACTGGACTATAAATGAACACTCAGCAACACTGGCCTTCTCCCAAGCCTTAAATTGTTTATAGCCCATTCGATCTGCACTTACAGCCTTGGATCTGCTAATCTAATTGCATCTTCTTTCTGTGGCTGGGCTTTTTTCCTTTTAAACACCATCTTATCTAATCAGCACCATTTGCATTGTGTGAAGTCTGTACGTGCTCCAGGAACCCAGTCAATCAGATTTAATAAATCAAAGAGCTTTTTTTCTAAAGCTCAGCAATTTTTTTTTTTCTTTTATTTTAGCATGAATATATGTGCTCAAAGCAGGGATTTGTGAAGATTCTTCAGGACTGGGTTGTGTTCTCATTTTTAGGGAAAACTATGGTGCCAGAGTGTGGCTGGAGTTTCTGTGTTCCACATCTTCCTCTCCACTTCCCAACCCCCAGAGCAGAGATGCTGCTGACCTTTTTCCACGTGATTACCTGGGACAGGCACAGTTTGTGCGGGGGCACAGCTACAGCTCTGAGCAAGGAGAGGGACCCCAGCTCCAGCAGGACTCTAGAATGGGCAATAGGACACAACAGTGGCGTGGTGGGAATCCCAGGAAAGCTCTGCACACAGCCCACATTCCCTGAACGGCTGGTGCAGAGTGATGGGAGCCGTACCAGAGAGTGACAAGTGGCTCATGGACCTCAGCTGATCTCCTCACTTCACTGCTGGCTCCTGCTGCCCTCAGCCACTTGGGTTTCCTCAGAGGCCAAAGACACATCATCCCAGAGGTCACTGGAAGGAGGAAGGCTTCCAGGCTGCTCCAGCTTACTGGTTCCTGATTTGTAAACGCTCTTCCACGTCCGGTGCTGATTCATGCAGCAGAGAACGTTCCTTCTCCCCTCTGTGCAATTACTGAGCACAAACATTGGCTTTTAATTACAAGAATAAAGCTCCCATTAAAAATGAAATTCTTAGAAGCTTAATAAGCAAAGTTTTTAGGAAGGGACTGTGATCCTATTTGCAAAGACCGAGCACACAGATGCCTTTAACTTGGCATATCAAACTGGACACACATTTGCTCTCATTCTCCAGAGTCCTTCCTCCGTGCCTGCAATTTCTGCTCAGATTTGATCTCTAATTTCCCTAGACTGCAGTCATGCTGCAGAAATGCAGCTGAAGTCTACAGGTTGTTCTCCAGCCCACTTCTGAAACCTGGTGGGAAAGCAGCCATGTCACCTCAGCTCCTTCTGCCACTTCCCAGCTCTGGAAGGGAGCACATCAAGAGGGGTTTTGTCCAATACTCACACAGAAACATTTGAAGACTTCACCCAAATCTGTGTCAAAAAGCAGATTTCTGCTGTTTAGTCATGGCATGACCAGCCCAGGGCTCTCTTTTGTTCTAGACAAAAGAAACCATCCTGAAAGGTTTGATTTAGGAGCAGTGGCACCAGAGCTTTTGCCTCTTGGATCTACCCTGAATGGAGAACCCCAACTGCCCCCCACCACAAGGCTCTGAGTGGGATCAAATTCGAGTCAGGATGAGGCCAGAACACCGATCTGGGTCTGTTGGGTGTTATTTTTCCTCTATCAACAAACAAAAAAAAAAAGGAGAAAGCACCCACATCTATGACTTATCCACCAACTCATTCACCCCTCCCCTACCAGAGCTAAAATAACTCCATCCCAAAGACTTCACAGCCTTCTCCTGCCAGACCAGCTGAGTCCCACCCTGGTGAAGGACATATGTCCTCCTTTTCCTGGAAGAGCTGATCCTGAGCTTCAGTTAAAGTGGATTTCAATAGACTGGAATCCAATAGGCTTCCAGATTATTCCCTTTTTCTTTCTGGGTGTGTTTGGTCACCAAGTCTTGTTTCTCTCCACAGGGAAGTCGCTCACTAAACCTGCCTGCTTATTTAAACCTCAGCAGCCTCAGTCCACTGCCATTTTGCCACCTGAGACCAAAAACCTGGAGTCCCTGAGTCACTGAAAGCAAGATGCAATTAGCACCAATTCTGCCTGGCTCACTCCCTCCTATTCCATGCCCATGTCTGAAGCTCCTTCCTTTGTGAGCTCTAATGCGTATTTAATGTGCAACTTAATTATTTGATTACAACAGCATAATTGTGTAATTGTAATGTATTGTGCAAGTTGGCTGGAAGGAGAGGGGAGACATTTGCTGAGTGACGTGGAATCCACAGAACAACAACAGCATCGAGGAAACAGAAGAAATCCAACGAGACGATAATTTGGAGGAATAGTTAAGAAAACGAAAAGGAGTTGGACTTTTTTTTAATCTTTATAATTTATTTATTCCTCCCTCTCGTTGCGTTGTGATCAGTGAGAATTTCCCTGCTCGCTGGCAAAGCACGAGCGAGCGTGGCTGTGCTGGAAGTGCAGGGCTGGGCAGCCTGTCCTATCCCTGCCACATTCCCGCAAGGAAAACTCGAGATGTGCCCAAATTGTTCTGAGCTGGCCCTGGAAAACTGGTAGCAGAGCAAACACACAGAGGTTTTACTGGATGAAAGGCACCCACACCTCAGCCACGACCACGCGCAAGCCAGCAGAGCCAAACAACCTCCTATGGAATAATCCTGCCATGGAAATAGAAGAGAGGCACAGAGGGGCTCGTGGCAATTAATCACAGAGTAGTAATTCAAGTAGCTGGATGAGCCCTCTGGGCCATCTCAGTGCAACACATTTGCTATCCAACATCTGGACTTTGGATCAGAACGCTCCTGTCCATGGACTGAACCCAAAATTGAGGGGAAAAACCCTAGAAGACTTTGATCAAGGTAAGCAACAGACACAGGAGCTCACTGCAAGGATTGCAAACCACATCTTGGAGATCAATTCTGAGCCCAGCTCCACGAGCTCTCCGGTTTCTCCTGCTCTCCTTCAAAAGACTTTAATGATTCCCTGTCCTCCAACAGCAAGGAGAGCCACATTCCCGAGGAGACCCACATTCCCAAGGAGACCACATCAATAAATAAGAGGAGCAGCAGCTGAGACAGCCAGCTCAGCCTCCTCATCACACATCTGGTGAGGCACAGTCTGCCTGCACCATCCCCAGTTTCTGTGGGAGACACAAGCCCTCAGGAACTCTTTCAGGGAGATCACTGAACCTGTTTCTCATCAGCAATTGCTGGATAACTGGCGAGGGCTCATACCAGTAACACTTTCCACAGCGAGGGCTTCTCCTGCTGCAGCACAGCCCCCACAGACAGATCTGTACCCAAATCCTGGCAGCTGCACGCACGCTGCCACAGGCTGCTTCACAGGTGACATTCCCACACAGCTGGGGTCACACTCGTGGCCGTTTCAGCCACGCTTCTCCCTTGCAAAACAGCCATCCCAAGGCAAGCTTTGGCAAACAAACTGTGGGATTCCGACCCATTTCAGAGCCTGCTCTGGTCTGAGCAAGACTCCAGAGTAAGGAGCACTGAGACTCTTCCAATGTCAGCCACGCAGAGAGAGGCAGTGACAGCCTGTCCGTCTGCCAGCTATCCAAAGAAGATCAAGGAGCAAACTCTGGGATGTGGAAGTGGTCTCTCTGCCAGCAACAGTGAGCTCTTGTAGCAATGCCAGCCAGGGAGGGAGAGTGAATGGAACCAAATAATTGCAGTTATGCCCAGACTAAATTTGCCACAATTTTAATTCATACTCTTAGATGAGACCCAATTTCAGTCCAAAGGGACTGTTTCTCCCTGAGGTCTTCCACTGTGCTCACACCAGACTTAACAGCACAACACAATTGCAATGCAAAGCTTCCCTCCCCAGTTTGCCCATGGACAGAGCTGCAGGAATACCAGGAGGCTCCACCCTTCCCAGAAACAGACATTTTGGGATTTGAATCATACACCACAACCCTCAGAAATTCTACCATCTCCAAGCCTGCAGTGAGACAAGGAAATACTTTCTACCAAAACAAGAAGTCAGCACTCAGAGATGATGCTTCAGGATAAAAGTGTTTGTTTGGTGGAGTTTACTTTTTAAAGAATGTCATCTGAAGCCAGAGTAAAAACATTTCTGGTTTACAATTAGAGAAAATAAAGATTTGTATGTGCTCTCAGCTTAAAAAAAATGAAAAAAAAAAGAGGGTTTAATGGAATCCTAACAGAGCAGATTTGGCATATCCACACATTCCATTGCTTTAGAATAAAAACGACAAGCAAACTTTCTGTGCTGAAGCTTTCTTGCTGTTTGGCTGACTGCAAGGCAAAAAGAAGCTGCAGATTGGCCTGGGCCATCAAGGATTTCCAGAGCATCTCTCTCAGAAGCAATCAGGGCTATCAGCTTTAAAACCCACCGCTGTTGCCTCTGCCATTTCAGAGGAATTCATTAACATTTTGCTCCTGGACAAAAGAGGAGAGGCCTTCTCCTGTGGATGTGGGCAGCTGCTGGGCCCCCCAGCAGCATCCATCACCCAGCATGTGAGGTCTGGAATTCCTGCCGATGAACCAGAGTGTTTGTGTGCATTTCTGAGTGCCTGAGAGTTATGATGTCGTGCCAAGGCTTGTCTGACTCTTTGGGGAGGTCACTCAGACATGCTGTAATTCAACAGACGTGCAAGAAACACAATTTAGCACCATCTTTCCACCTTCCAACTACTCTCGCTTCAAGGAAAAGGAAAACAAAACAAAATGTTCATAATGCATCAGTGGCAGGTTCCTGATCTCACAGCACAGCTGCTGCCCGTGCTGCCCATCACACAGACAGAATCTGGGATGGGAGGAGATTTGGAGTTGCTTTTCCAGAGGAGTGAGCCTCAGGCTCATCCACTGGTGTGATCCCTCACAGCTTCCCTGCAGTGAGGGCTGGAAACCTCTGTCAGGGAAGGAAATCTGGATTAATGCTGCTAATTAAAAGGACAGAGGACACGGTGGGCAGGACCAAATATCTTCTCTTTAGTGGAGGAGATGCATACAGGATGTCAGAGAATCATGGAACTGGCTGGATCAGAAGGGACCTTAAAGCCCATCCAGTCCCACCCCCTGCCATTGGCAGGGACACCTCCCACTGTCCCAGGTTGCTCCAACCCCTGTCCAAGCTGGCCTTGGACACTTCCAGGGACCCAGGGACCACAGCTTCTGTGGTCACCCTGTGCCAGGGCCTCACCTCCCTCACAGGGAAGAATTCCTTCCCAACGTCCAGTCTAAACCTACTCTCTGGCAGTGGGAAGTCATTGCCCATGTCCTGCTACTCCAGACTCTTGTAAACAGTCTCTCTCCATTTTTCTTGTCAGCTCCTTCAGGTACTGGAATGTGCCAGTAATCTAAGATCAAATAACTCAGTATGAGCTACAGCCTAAAACTGTGTGTGTGGACACTTGGCAATGCTCTGTACCTCCATCATATCCCTTCACATCCTTCATTGTTGCCAAAAAACTGCTAAAATTGGCACAGAGCCTGTCCCAGATTTTGGACCAGGTCTTTTTCACATGAGCACAGGCCACAAGCACTGCCAGAGAAGCCACAAGGCAAAGGGACCGGGAAACAAGGAAAAGAGGCAATGAGCACAAACTGATGGCCAGGAGGTTCCAGATGAAGAGGAGGAAGAACTTTTCCTGTGCAGTGACTGAGCACTGAACAGATTGTCCAGAGAGGGTGGGGAATTTCCCTCACTGAGGATATTCCAGGACCACAGGAGCCACTGTGGTCCCTTCCAGCCTCACCTGTTCTGGGAGTCTGTGACATCCAACACATTCATTTTAGCTGGACAGAGTTAAGGGGCCTCAAGGCCAGGGAAGACTACAGAAATTATGGATTCTGATGCACTGGGAACACAAGACAGACGCTCTTTCCCATTGGGCTGGAGCAGATCTTCCAGAAAAATCATCCAGCTTTGCCAAGGCTTCATTGTCTCTGTTGGGAAACGGTCTGAGATGTTACAGACAGAGCCCACAGGGGAAGTTCCTCCCAGACAAGCACGCACAAAAGTACCACCCCTGGCTGAGGAGGCTCCTCAATGCCACAGCTGGAACAGAACAGGAGAAGAGGCACCACCATTCTTTTACCAAGTTTCCTTGAACTTCTCACTAAGTGTCAGAGGGGTACTGGAGGGTACTGACTCCCTGCTCTCCTATCACCCTCCAAGACAAGTTGGGGTGCTGTTTCTGGATTTTCTGTTGGTTCTTTGAAGATTAGGCTCATCAGACCTCTGCTCTCAGAAGAAAACCCAGTCTCCTGCTTATAGACTCCAATCCATCTGTCTTATCCCATGCATGGCTCTGAAACATGGAAATTTGCCCATTTCTCTAGGAATGTCCTGACCAGTTGCATCCCATCCTCTTCTCCCTCCTTCCCCATCGCTGATGAGCCCCTTGGCCTCTTCTCTGCCTACAGGTGCTTAATTGAAAAAAAAATTACAACCCAACACTGTTCCTTATAGAAAAGCAGCTTTCCATGTAGGCATTAAATATCAATTACACGAGAAGCCATGCAGTGCTTTAATTACACTCATGAAAAATCATCCCATTAATCAAGTTTCTAATCAGCTAATTTCTCATAAAAAGGTGGAAACTGTTATTTTATCGATTAACTCTTAACAGTCACCCAGATGAATCAATTCTACTTTTTTTTTTTTTTGCATATATCCCATTTTACAACAGGAAGAATTCTTCCTTTATCAGGGACTTGCCTGAGTGTGAAATGAGTTCCTTGCTTCTTGTTTGTGGCTGTGCTGTGCTTCCCTCTGGGGCTTGTGGTTGGAATGTGGGCTCCTTGCTCTCCGTCCCAGCATCCAACATCTCCATGGAAAGGGTGCTGTCATCTTTCAAAGCTCTGATTTGGGAGACTGGGTCCACTCCAGATCAAAAAGGCCTGCAAAAATAGAGGGTGATACAAGAAACAGCTATGCCTTTTGAGGGGAGATGAAAAGAGCTCGGCTCACTTAGTCCAGCAAAACAAAAGCCAAGAAGGGACATGGCTGGGGTCTGGAAATACATGGAGGGCTGGAGAAGGAAAAAGGGAGGGAGGGAAATAGGGGGGGGAAGAGCCATTCCAGTCAATGAACAAAGCAGCTGGGAATTAATATAAGCTGGAGTTTAGAAACACATGCTGAGACTTTCTAACAGGCTTCCCTTGGGAGCTGCTGGGCAAAACCTAAAAAAGGATTTTTGCATAACTCAGGCTCCTGCAAGGCATTTGCAATGGTTGGGAGGGAACATCAGGCTCCACGGAGCCTGTCCTGTCTTCACAGAGGGTTTTCTGGGATCCACAGCCAGCCCAGACAAGAAGCCACTTGATTAATTATTGCCTCTGCTGACTTCTCCCACCTACTGCTCCGTTCAACCCCAATTATTCAGGATCAGCTCCTAACAATCTATTGAAGAGGTACAGCTTTTCATTTGCATAAGCAGTTTCAGCCAACACAGTCTGTTGAGACAGAAAATATACACTGAATATTTAGCAAGTCTGATGGCATTTCAAGAGCATGTGACGGCACACAACTGATGACATCATGCATTTCTTCTGTTTCCTGAAGCTGAAGTCTAATGTGGCCCAGAACTTCACCCAAAACTGATTGGCTCAGGGTTAAAAAAAAATAATTAAAAGAAAGAAATGTATGCAAAGTGTTTTTACAGAGTGTTTCTAGATTTAGATGCAACTCCCAGAGAACACCATCCAGCAATATCAAATTTTATACAGAACTGTAAAATTAGATGCAAAGCCCTGGAGTAGGAACAGAGAGTAGAGACAAGTATTTCTCTCCTTCTCCTGGGAGAGGTGCAACGAGCTGCTCTGTTGAGGTCCCAGGAGGGTTTGAGCCACAAAGCCACTGTCAGATGATAAAATCCCCAGCCTGTCATTCCAGCCTGGCAGGTGGCTGGGGCCCAGCTGTAGGAGCATGCCCAAGTTTCGGAGAGACCAGCTCCTTGCTGGGCTTGGCTCCTGAGTACTCATGAGCAGAGATGTTCCCAGAGCAATACTTTTTTTTTTGCTGTTGTGACCTCTCCTCTGATATCTGAATATCCCTCAGCTGGGGTGGATCAGTATTGGTGCAGAAGTCACCGTGTGCCCTTTCCCTGTCCCAGGGCTCTTCTCCTGGCTCTGTTCCATACATTCTCCAGCACCTGGAGCAATCACCAGTCCACTGAAGGATGCTCCACGGGGGCCTGGCTGGTCTCTAGGAAGGGCAGCCAGCAGCACACATCTGGCTGAGTGTCACGTGGCCTTGCACAATCACAATCCCTTTTCAGCTCCCAAATCATAGAACTTGAGAGTGGTTTGGGTTGGAAGGGACCTTAAGGACCTTCAACTGTCCCATGTTGCTCCAAGCCCTGTCCAGCCTGGCCTTGGACACTTCCAGGGATGGGGCAGCCACAGCTGCTCTGGGCACTCTGTGCCAGGGCCTGCCCCCCCTCACAGGGAGCAATTCCTTCCCAATGTCCCATCTAAACCTGCCCTTTTCAGCATCAAGCCATCCCCCCTTGACCTGTCACTTCACATCCTTGCCAAAAGCCCCTCTCCAGCTCTCTTGGACAAATCTCCCAATCCTATTTATTCCTGCCACGCATTTGGTGCTACAGTAACACCACGTATGACCCCAGCATTAGCAGGAGCACCCTGGGAAGCTGCACACACACAAATTCCCATTTACCTCCACTCCACAGGGAGTGGCCACCCCTCTCTCCTGCTCTGGCTCCCATCCAACAGCCAGGGCAGAAGCATTAAAGCATGAGCAGCACATAGCAGCATGGCAGGGGATGGTGCAGGACAGAGCAGAAGCTGGGATGGGGAACTGCCAGTGGAGAGGGTGCAGGATGCAAACAGCCTCTGCTGTGGGAGGGACAGCCTCACACCCCCCACAGCTGCTCTGAGACTGGTGTCACATGTGTCTGACAAGTGTCATGCATAAAGAAGTGGCACCTGCACTGAATGGTCACGTCCAACAGGCCTTGGGAAAATCCAGCTGGCAAAGGATTAGCAGCTGGACTGGCCCTGCTGGAAGCTTATTCCATGCTTTCTAAGGCACTGTGTGAGGGATGCTGGCACTGACGGGCTCTGCTTGGGGTAAAATAGAGATCAACAGCAGGCTGAGAAACACAACAAATCCCTGAGGGAGCATCCAGCATCCCAGGCTGTTCCAAATATCCTCAGATCCACCCTCTCGCCTCTGTAGTGGGGTCAGGAAAAGGTTTTGTTCCTTGTTGTGAGGACCAATGCTGTCAGAAGTCCTGTCTGCCTTGAAAAAAACATCTCCACACCACTACGTGCCCAGGAAAGAGCCCTGGCTGCTGATTTTAACTGAAATGAACCAGGAAACCTTTCCTTACCAATACCTGCTGGCTCTGAGGGAAAAAGGACCATAAATCCACACCTGATTGTTCCAAAGCCCTGCCATGCCCTACAGTGCACCCCCACACACCCCCACACCCACCCTGTGCTCTGAGCATTTTTCAATACCACAGCACTGGAAGGAAAACCACAAAACCATCCCAGAGAAATCTTCCCCCAAAGAGTGCAGTCGCCCGAGTCTGTACAGAATAATAAATGCCCCCCCCTGCGCCGTTCCCACTGCCCACCCTCCCTCGGGAAACCTTGTTCAGCCTCGGGAATGCTTTCACTTGTGTGGCCCGGGACAGCATCCCCCGGCAGGGAACTAGAGGAGGGGGGCAGGTCTGCAGGCTGGCGCTGGGGCGGACAATAGGCACTGGAGGGAAGGGGAAGAGGGAGGAATGCTGCACGCTTTGCCAGGCATGGCTCAGGGCGGGATAAAGGGACGGCAACGAGCCGGCTCAAAGCGTCAGCGCAGCCAGAGCCGCGTGATCTATTCTCCGCCGCTGCAATTATTTATTCATAAATTAAACGGAAAGAACAGCGAGGCCGGATGCCTGCTCAGAGGTGGCATTTGTGGGAGGAAGGAAGGTACAACGACCCCACCCAGGCACGGCGGTCTGACACTTCTCCTTGCCCAGACGCAATCACAACCTCTGATTTAATTATCTTAATGGCAAAGGGGGTGGGGGGGAAGCAGAAGACAGGAGCAGACACTTTTTCTCAGGCAAAGGCTTCTCCTGATGCCCAGCAGTGGTGTCAGGCTCACTGTGCCTGCTCCCTGGACATCCCCTTGTCCCACGTCCCTTGGGAAAAAGCCACAGACTGACAGTCCAACTCTTCTCCTGCGAGCACAAAGACTGCTCTGTGAAACACTGCCCACGGGGCTGATAGGGGGATGCTCCTCTCCTCATGCCCCTCCCAGAGATGTTCCCCAGCCCTGCCAGCCAGGAGACCCCACCTGGGGATACTCTGACCAGCAAGGACAGGCTTTTGTGTCAGGGAAGGAGTGAAAACTCCCAGGCAAACAGAGAGAACAATTAAATGAAACAGCTCGCTACCATGAGATCAATGCCATTGAAGAAGAGATTTTCAGGCCAAGCCTTGTGGGTCTCAGCCTGAACAAGAGAGGAAGAATTTGGACAGATGATCGGTACCGACGAACCCAAGCACAGCTTCCCCAGTGCCAGGTTTTGCTCTGGGATCTGAGGACAGCATGCTTTGGGGAGGGGTATTTGCCTGCTGGCTCTCTGCCGCTCAGGAATCTCATTTTCCAGGATGTCAACAAGGCCAGGAGGGCCAGAACTGTACATTTGCCTTTTAGTGACAGCTGAACTACAAGAAATCTGGCTCTGGGGCTCTTGGAAAGCGCAATAAATACCGTTAAGACTTGAAATAAAACTGCTCTGCTTGGCAACAGGAGGCTTTTCTTATCCACCACTCTTCCATGCTCCTTCGTCTTGGCTCACCAGGAGCCAGGGTTTGGAGCCCAGCCTTCCCTCCCGCACCTCACAAGGGAGCAAATCAGCTCCCTGCCCTGGGAGAAGGAGAGCACGAGGTTCAGCTGAGCCCCAGGCAGCTTGGCCATGCCTGGCAGGGGCAGAGGAGCCCCTTGCCCTCTCTGCAAGGTCTTCCCAGCTCTCTGGCACCGCACAGCTGAGAAGGGGCTTCATCCCAAACTTGTGTGATCCCAACCCCAGCAGGCACTAGCCTGGCTCCATGCTGTTGTACAGTTGGGCCTGTCACTCATAAGTGGATTTTATCTTCTCAGAGTGGGGAATAAAGAGGTGAAAGGGACCTCGTGGGTCAGTGATCCCTGCAAGTGACATGTACCACAACTCCACAGGGATCCTAAACAAATGCCACCCCAGAACCACCCTTGTTCCAGCTGGAACAGCTCAGAGGACAGACTCTTGCAATTCCCAGAGCCAAGGAGGAGGTTGACCCATCCCAGTTAAACCACCATGTTCTCCCACTCTTGTCACTGCTGCCCCAGGCTCAGCAGCTCCCCCAGCTCTGGCCATTCCAGAGCATGGGATTTAAATATTGAGCGTGTTTAAATATTACATGGGGGAAATTTGTAATAAATAGAATGAAAAATAATATTTACCCCTAAGTGGGGCCATCACTCACAAAAACAGAAGAGGCAAGAGGAGCCTGTCCCCAGGCCTCACCTCCAACTTTGTCTCCAGAGTCCTTCACAGAACTTATCAGTGACTTAAACCAAGAAACACGGCAGGCAATGAAAGAAGGGTTCCCTCTCCAAAACCTCAGCCGTGTGCAAACCCTCACTCCCAAGCCCAAAAACTCCTTCACCCAAAACTGCACCCCAAATCTTGTGCAAGGAGGAACCAGGCAAGATGGGTTCCCCAAGCTCTCCACCCACGCAAAACCAATCCATACCAGCTAGAGGAGCAGGAGGTGTGTTTCCATGTCCTTAGGATGGCACAAAACGTCTCTGAGTCATCCTGAGTCATTCCTGAAAGTTATTGGTATCTCCTCTTCTTGCTCCTCTGGAAGATCCACTCCCAACATCTGCCACGCTTCCATGGCTGAAGAGGACAAGGAGAACACATCACTCCTGAGGCTCAGATAGCATCACACACACACAGAGTGAAATGCAGCTTTCAGCCCATCTTTGAAGCCCAGCAGAGGTGGGAGCAGGCAGCCCTGCCTTTCCTAGATGGATCTCTCTCCAAGGCTCCTGCAAACAGCTCCACACACTTTAGTGACAGCATAATTGTACATTATCTCCTACAATTTCACTCTGACAATTTAGGGGACAATACAAGGAGCAGAGAGACTGTAATATTCATATTGACATTCCCCCAAAAAGCCGCCTTTCCTGGTAAAGCCCTTGTCTTATGAATATGGAAAGCTGCCTGGAGGCTTTGCTTAAACGCAGTGTGTTGGTGTTTAATCAGAGGAGGTGGAGCGGGAGCAGCTCCTGCACAACAACAGCCCGGCACTTTTTAGGATGTGCAAGACATTCTCCATTTTCATGGACAATTCTGTTTACAATCCCCCCTTTAAAACAGCTTATAAAAGATTCACTCTGCCTCGGTGTTTGAAACAAGTGTTAGTCAGAGAACAGGATTCCGTCTGCTATTCCTTCCCCGTGGGAATTTCTAATGAAAACCATTCTTTTCGCAATTTTTCCATAAGAAACAAAAAGAATTTTTTTTTCCTTCCTTGGTAAAAAAGATTTAAATATTTCAGCCACAGCCCAACATTCCGTGAGTTGGAATGACTTCCAGAGTGCCTACGGAGAAGAAAAAGCAAGGGAAGACTTGCAAGGGAAGAGCTGGAGAAGGGAAGAACAGTGTTTTAGTGAGTGACCACCGAAAGTGAGCCAAGTTTTTGTTGGAAATCCAGTCTCTATGACTTTCAGCAAGGACAAGAATTCCAAAAGCTGTCTGTGTCTTTAGGTGCACATCTCCCAGGAGCAGAGAAACTGGATCTTCTGAGGGCATCTTCCACTAAGTTGACTTGGAGGACAAGTAAAGGCTTGGGTCAAACAGCAAAAAAGAACATTCCTTTTTCTTTTCCCCCCTCAAGGGTGAAATCCATGGAATCTTGTGGATTTTTGTTCAAGAGCTCAGCCGAGTTATGACTTCCCCCGTGTGGTTTTTCTCCACAGGCCATGGATCTGTCTCCACACCCTTGATGGACACCCAGCCCCACGGCTGCTGGATCCCACCCTGACAGCCATGAGGAGGATATTCCCCCTGGATATTCTCCCCAGCTCCCTTGCTTCCCTCTCTGGATGCAGATCCTGGCAATCGATTGTTTCCCTTCAATGCTGCTGCAGAGACAGAAGAGTCTGATTTTGACAGATTTATATTTAGACTCACTTTCTTTCATTTTTTTATTTATTTAAGGATTTCTGTTTACCTTCTGGGTAGAACTCTAAGTTCACCCACAGAAGCAACCACTGAACCATGGAAAACAACAAAAAAGCAAAGGATGTACTAAAAAAAAATCCATAGTATCTGTAATACCTCAATTAAGGGAGCATAAGTATTGAAGCCTGAAGTGTCTTGATAATCTGAACCATCAATTCTGACAGCAGAAGGTGCCACTGCCGGAGCTGGGAAAAAATCTTCGCCTTTCATCTCACAAGCAGGAATTCTCTCTCACCCTGAAAAGACAAAAATAATAACTACATAAAAATATTATTTTAAGTTCTGTCAAATTCCACATTTTTGGTTTGACATTCTACCTTTTGGTTTCCTACCGGTAAAACTGTTTTTTCCCAATCCCATGAGCATTCTGATTTGTCAATATTGCTGGAAAGGTTTAAAAGAAAAGGTTTTTCCACTTCCCTGAGCTGGCCACTTGTCAGGGATTCAAGGATCTGGAGTATAAAAGGGGTAAGCAAACTTCTGGTCATGGGCCAAATCTCAGAGCGTAGGGCAAGAAAATCTGTTCACAGATGACATCAGTGAACTAGAAAACATCTTCAAAGATGGTCAAACACTTCCTCAAAGAGGCTGGGAAGGGGAATTCTGGGAAATAGTTGTGGTTCAAGGAGCATTTTGCTGTCAGGTGCTCTTTCACTCCAGTTCCTCCCTCTGAGGAGCAGCAGAACAGACAGCATTGGTATTTGGGAAGCCTTTTGGTTCTGCACCCATGAGTTCCTTGGACAAGCCCCCTCCAGAAGCTAAATCCTTCCATTTGATATCCTTCCAGGTCAGCGGCCAATCTGTCACATCCCTGGTGTGACCTGGCTTTTTCAGGAGCCAGGAAGCCCCAGGGATGCGCTGCTGTAATCCCTGCAAAGGGCAGAGCAGCAAAGCCCAACCCTCAAGGCAGTGGCTGAAGGACACAGCTCCCTCCTCAGCCACCTGAAGTTTTGTCCCAATGATTCCAGGCAGGAGAAGGGGTTTTCTTCCCAGGCATGAGAAGAGGTTCAGCAGGATGCAGTGGGTGTCTTGCTCACGGCTTCAAGGCCAGGACACAAGGACAGATCCTCCTGGGGAAGGGTGATGAGTGTCACCAAGAGCACAGAAACGCTTCCAGCCTCCCGGCTCCGAGGCTTGGCAAGGCTGCCCAAACCTGGCTGAGTCCTGCCAGGTTCCCCACAGTTCTCACCGCCTGCTCCAGCCCCTGACTTCAGCCCTGGCAAACACCATTGTCCTATGGCTGGGCTGGACCTGCAGGGACCTTTCCCCAGGTCACGCTGGACTATTGCTCTTCCCAAGGAAAAGTGAGGGATTTTGCCTCTTCCCATGCTGAGCTGGATATTGGGACCATCCACCCAAGCGCAAAGCACAAGCTGGGCCTGCCCAAGAGCCATATGTCAGGAGTGGGAAGGACATTCCAACCCACTCACCATGGAAATTGTCACTCTCTGCCTCCCGGGCACCAATCACACTCATCTGGCACGGGCCCCAGGGCTCCCTGGGACATGAGCTGCCAGCCAAGGACACAGGCTCCACTCATCCACTGCTCTCCCTCGAGGCGAGCTGAAAGGCTGGAGCCACACAACCACCAGGAATTCACATCAGATGTTTCTGCCTCTCTCCAGCCTTAATGCAGCAATGGGCACTGTGGGCTCTTCCCTAGGGAGCAGTAACAGCAGCCGACCCTTGGCATTCCCCAAGGGATTCAACTGGACCACCAGCACAGCTGGGTCCCCAGCACAGGGGGAGAAACCCCTCATTCTGGGCCACCTGCACAGGGGGACAAATCCCCCATTCTGTTGGCACACAAGGGCGTGAGTGCTTCCAGAGTGGTGCTGAGACCCCTCAGCCCCAGGCAGCCACCCACCCCGCCATCCCAGCAGCAGGCTTTTCCCAGAGCTGCTCCCAGCAGCTGAGCCTGTTAGAAGCACCTGGCCTCGAGCCACCCGGGTTAGTGCTGCGTGCTGGAGGATGAACTCGGGAGCCCGAAGCACAGCTTCATTTTATTGCAATAAAGAGGAATCAAGTAATGACAAGGCGAGGGCTGAGCGATGGGGTAATGGGAGAGCTGCCACAGAGCTGAGCCAAAGGACACCAGCTCCTCCTGCTCTTTGCCTTCACCTACTGCTTGGAATTGCCTGTGCAAGCACCAGAGTCTGAGGAGAAAGCTGTCACTGAAGGACTAAATCATGGACAATTTATGCTCAGCCTTTGAGCCCAGCAGCTTCCCCCAGCTATGGAATTAATGAGAGCCCCCCCCAGCCCTGCCTCCTCCCCACCTGCCCAGCCAGGCTGCGCCTCTGCTCTGGAGTCCCCCCACCATCAATTACCAGTACTTGCTGGAATTGCCACTGAGGAATATTGCCAAGCACAGGGCATTTGCTTTTATCACAAGGGAAGAGTGGTCCTGCCCACACAGACCCAGCTCTGCTCCGAGGAGAGGCTTGCAAAGGAATGGGTTTGCAAAGCCCTGAGGTTTGCTGGCAGGATGAAGGGGTCCCCCGAGGCAGGTTTGGTTTTACAATCCCTTGGCCAAGCAGATTTTCGTGGTACCGCACTCTTGGCCCTACTAAGATCCCAGGCAAGCTCTGCTGACCACTTACCCTAAATTAAGGCCATCTCCTGGCCCTCTCAACAGCAGGGACCTTTAGCACAGCTAACAGTATCCTGATATGTCACGAAGTACACGCAGAAACATGACAGTGCTTCCAGACTCCAGAGTAAAAATCCAGCTCCACTCCCTCCAAGATTGTTTTAGCTGGGATGCTCCTTGAACTGGAACCACAGAAATAATTTGCCAGTGAGAAACTCAGACCTTCAGGTGCAATCCAGGTATCCATCCTAATTCAATTTTCCTGAAGAAGCAGAGTGCACCAGGACAATCAGAAAAGCAATCTGTAGTTTTCCTCGGATGCCTCACAGCAGCCCTAACAGAAGAACCAAAAATGAGATGTCCTCCCCCACATCAAAATGAGATTTTAGCAAAGCCCACCTCCACAACAGATTAATAAATATGCAGACAGTTTGTGCCAAAAAAACCCCAGATCCAAATTCCCTTAGAGATGGGGAAGAAGGGGATGAGAACCACTTTGTAACCTCTGTGAGTGATACCAGTCCCTACAAACAGCCAAGTGCACCAGACTTCAAAGGGGTTTAGATAGGATTCGACCCTCCCTTCCCTATCATTTTTGTCCACTTCGGATTTCGCTCCCGCTGAGGTGCCCACCGTGCCCAGCTGGCTGAACAGGAAGCTGATGAGCTCGGGGTATCACTAGTTTAGTGTGATAATCACACTAGGCATGGCCTAGCAAGGAGAAGGACCTCAGGGAAACCAGCATCACCCCCCATGGACCCCAGGAAGGAGCCCCCTCCTCTCATCTGTGCCGTTCCCTTCTAAAGGGGATAACAGCACTGCCTGGCTTCCTTGGACCCTGGGAGGAAGGGGGAACACACTCAGCTGCTCAGGCACTGTGCTCACAGGAGCCAGGCAGGCCTTTCACCCAAGCAGCACATTAAATATAAAAGAGAAGTCACCATGGATGTTAATGTATGGCATCGGGATTTATTCCCCCCTCCTGTTCTCAGCACCACGTGACAACATTAATTAAATGTGTTTCTGACCCTGCTGCGCTTCTTTAAATATTTGCCATTCTCCACAAGCAGTGTTTGGTTAATGAAATGAAATTAATGAGCTCATTAGATTGTGCTGTAATCTTTCAGATGCGAGCCCAGCGCTCAGAATCACTGCTCCCTTTCTCCGTTCTCGCGCTTTAACTTGGCGCATTCAGCTCCACAAGCAACGGCTGAGCAGGGGAGTAATCAATTAACAGGGCAGCAGCCACAGGAAGGGGAAGGAGGAGACACCAAGGCCACCGAGAGGCAGCTCGGTGACTTTCCCACGGGAGCTGATCCCGGGGCTCCAGGCGGTCCCTGGCACACATAGCTTGGTTTGGCGGATGCTTCTCCGAGGTGAGGATCAGCTACAGGAGTCTGGTGTGGCAGGAGCCAAATCCATGGCTACATCCACTCCAGTTTGTATGGGAAAGCCAACAAGTCTTGGGAAAGAAGAGCTGGGCTTAAAAACTTCCAGACACGCCTCCAACAGCAGCCCTGGCTCTGGCTGAGACACAACGAGGGCCACACACCAAACTGGCCCAGGCCACGGGGTTGTCCCCCACCAGTGATCCCTAAACCTCTTCCTGGAGCAAGGAAAGCCCATGGGGCCCATGTCCCTCCACCAGGCAACTCCCCACACTCTCTTTGATGATTACTCACCCTGATTCCCCCCATGCTGATTCAAACAAGCCTCCGGTGCCCAGCCTTGCCCACATTTCCCCCCAGCTCAGAGCAGAATCTGCATCCAGTGTCCACCACTGAAGTACAGCCCCAGGAGCAGCAAGGGAGGCTCTTTGCCTTCGGGCTGCACCAACTCACCAAGCCAGCATGATTCCCACCTTCTTCTTTTTGAGCAGGAAGGATTCTCCCCAGAGCAGTGCTCTGTTTTCCTATTGTCTTGTGAAACTTCGTCAAAGAATTAACTCAGATCAAAGAGTCTCCACAGCTGCACGAAATCCCCCGAGGGGCAGGGAAGGAGGAGGGGGGTGGACAATAAGACAAAAAACGCTCCAGTAAATCTCTTTCCAAGACAGCAAATGGGGGTAGTTTCTGCATGCACATAAACCCCACAGCTCAGAGCCTCTGCTAGCTATGGTGACTCCCAATAGCTCCGGAGGAATTCCGGGTAGGAAATGTATGCAAATCGAATTCTCTCCATAGCTGTACTCATCAACAGATTGGATCAAAAAGCTTTGATCCAACAGATTGGATCAAAAAGCTCCCATCCCTGGGCTTTTGTCATTTACCTTTTAGCCCAGAAGTCACATCATGGTGAGCCAAGCCTGCTGGGATAAAGCAAGAGGGTGATGAGCACAGCTGGGAGGGAGCAAGAGGAATGTTGAATCACTGAAAAATCTCCAGATCAAAAAAGGAAATGATATCCCAAGACCCCACAAAAGCCTCAGGGAAAGCAATGCCCCAACCACTATTGCAGAGCATTAGAAAAGAAAAACATCTTTGCACTCACAGGTGGCAGGACCAAAGATGGAAAACCCAAACTAAAGTATTCCCACACTCATCAATTGCACCAACCTCCTGCACCCAAAAGATGATCTCAGAGGACTCTTGAACTGTCCCCGCTCTGTATCTCACAGGATTATGCCATGTTAGCTTGAACAATCCAGAGTTGTCTCTATCCACTTGTCCAGGTGGACATCACAACCCCCAAAATGCCAGACTGAGTTCAAACATCTCAGGGTTAGCCAGGTCTTTCACAACCCCTCACATCCCACCAGCCCACCCAGACTTTCCTCTGCCTTAAAGGATCTGAACATCTCTGCCTTTGGTGACTGATGATTAAACAGAGAGAAAAGCACAGCTATCATTTATCCACGACCTTGGAAGGGCTGCAAATAATGCTGGCTGGCTGATGGCAGGTCCCCTGGCCACAGAGTGGAGGAGTGGCTCTCAAGGGCAGCAGGGAGAATAAATTCAGAGGCCAAGCTGACAGCTCCCTGCACTCTGCTGCAGAGAGGAGCTGCACACACCTGGCAGGTGGGAGAGATCACCTGAGGCAGTGGGTGCCACACAGGAGATGATGCACAGAGGATGAGCAGGGGTAGAGAGTTACCACAACTCCTGGACAGCTCTGAAAACAGCAGTGCTGGATCTCCAAGGGGCTTTCTACCAGCAAACTCAGCAGCAAAGACGTGGGAGACTCAACGAGGACACACGGGCAGCCATTCATTTCACTGAGGATGGCCTCTGAGATGGTGTTGGCTGGGAATGAGTTACTCCAAAAGGGAAGGTGAGTCTTTCCACCCCAGAACAGCACCAACAGCATTTGTCACCACATTCATATCATATCCCTGAGTTAACAGCTGGATACTGCCTTCCACCTCCCTGCAGAGGCAGCCACAGCACAAAAGCCAGGTACCCATCTGCTAACAGAGCTGGTTTTGCTCTGCAGGCTGTACAGAATCCATTGACAGGGAGGCAGAGCATGGCCAAGCACACCAGCAGGCTGGTTGGTGCACCTGGGAGGGTTCAGTGCCAGGAACCCATTTTCCAGAAGGCAACACCACCCCTCCCATAGGTTTGGGGTCCCAGCCCATGTTCACAGAGCAGCCGTGCCTCTTGTCTTCATGCTGGTTTAGCTGTGTAAGCAACACTGCTTCCACAGCCTTGCTTTGTTTCAAGTGGGTGAACAAATCTTCAATCTTGTTTAAAATCAAATCAAAATTCAAATTTTGGCTCAAGTACCGCAGCCTGCTTATGCTTCAGCCTGGCTCCTACAGCCAGAGTGAATTAATGCCCACACCCCTGTGAGTATCTCCTGGCAGGTGACTTTGCCCTTGCCCCTTGCCCTCTGTTTTTCCCCCATGGATGGGGACCTGCCGGGATGCACAGCACCCAGGCAGGAGATGCCTTTGTGGCAGCTGGGAGCCGGAATCCACGGGGAGGGTTTGGTACAGATCCTTACAAATGCAACTGCTCTTCCGAAGTGTATTTATATCTTATCTGTGCTGTTTACCCATATGTTCAATAAATCATTATTCATTATCTGATAAGGTGCTTGCAGGGAATTTCTAAGCCAGGCTTACAGTTAGCATGGTGCGGGACACGCTGGGAATACAAATAGAAAAATAAACAGCATCTGTCTCCAGCGAGGCTGCTGTGCTGCCAGGGGACTGTGGTGACATTGCCAGCCAGGAGACCAAAGGCTGTGTCACCCGGCCTGCTGGGCTGGGGACAACAGGCCTGTGTTATGTAGAACAGCCTCCTTTTCAGCTAATTACCCATCCCAGATCCCTCTGGGTGACAGAAGTGTCACTACAAAGTGAGCCATGTTTCCTCTCTTCTGCTCCTCATTCATCTCTGCCCTGCCAGGCCCTTACCACAGCCAGGCAGAGACAGGACGTGCTCCTCAGCATCCACAGGAACCCTGCAAAAGCTTCAGCCTGAGAGCAGCGAGGGAAAAACTGGGAGTGTGGATCTGAGACAGCTTGAACAGACAGGAAAACTCTTCCTTGTGCTGTTTGTGGCCCAGGCATAAAACCAGAGGAGAAATCTTAGAGCAAACCCAGAGCCACCTCTGACCCTGTCTGCTCCCTTTGCCTGTTCCAGCATGAAAAGGAGACATGGGGAGCACGTGGAGATGTTGCTCCATGGCACATCCCAGCTCCTGCTCTCTCCCATCTGATGCTCCCTCCAACACCAGCAACCCAAACTGGCTCCATTTAGGCCCAGCAGAGTCTTACCATGTCCTTCAGTGCACCCATGGCCCCTCACATCTGAGCTAATCCAAGGATTATCCAAGGATTAATCCAAGGATTAATCCAATATTAGATGGATATTTCCATGTGGAATATGGGGAGGAAAGTGGAGGGAGAGGGTAGGGAGTCAGGTTCAAGTCATGTGAACATCAGCCCCAGCACGTCTTCAAAACAGGCTACAAGGGAGTGTGACATCCAATTTCTTGGGAAGGGGAGGCAGAACAGTAATTAAATTTCTGATCTTGTTAGCCAATTTCTCCAATCACTGCCCCTGAACTGGAGAAGGGGAAGGGAGAGGGGAAACGTTTGCGTCAGCGACGCTTGTGAGGGAAATTAGGTTTTCACGGATTATTGGGTTAGTTCCACTTCTCCCACTTTTTAATTTATTTGTCTGTATGTGCTGCAGAGCTGAAAGGCCGAGAATTTTTTCCCCCCCCTTTTTTTTAATTAAAATCTGTAGTTTTGGAAGATGAAAACTTTGGAGGGGGAGGAAGACTGCAACAACATAACCATGTCAGCCAAAATCTACTTCCCTCCCAAACTTTTGTTAATCCCTCTTCAAAACAAGAGCCTAATAAGATCTCTCACTAGCACTCAAAATAGCCTCTGGATACTTGCATAAAAGAAAAACTTGTCAATGAACTTTTTTCTGTCTGAAAAAAGAACAGAATTCACTTGCTTACCTCTACTTGCAGGTTGAGGTTTGGGTTGTTCTTTTTTTTTTTTTAATTTTCCCTTAATGCTACAAAAGAAATTCCAGAATTGCTGCCTGTGCAACCCTGGGCCTCTATTATTTCTCAAAAGACAGTAACACGGCCCCTCTTTCCAATTTCTTTAGAAATAGAGGAGAAGACTAAAATGTGCCTATGGGCAGTGTTCAAGTAAATTATCCGTATGATTATTTCCAACTGCCTGCTGAGTGGTTTCCTAGGAACAATGCCAAGGGGCTATTTTGTTTAAGGTTTCTGAATTTGGGATAAAAGAGAAACATTGTAGATCACACAGTGCCCAGACTTCCACTTTGATAAAAGGTTTGGAAAGTAGGAAGGGCTGCACGGATCAGCCTTAGCTGGAGGAGGCTTGCAAAGGTATCTGGGAAGCCAACAAAGGCTGGAAAGAACAACTTCTGGAAGACTAAGAAGCACAGCTGCAGTGTGAAAGAGCTGGGAAAAGCTCTGCCCAGAGAATCATTGAATCATTAAGGCTGGAAAAACCTTCAAGATCATCGAATCCAACCTTCAGCCGAATCCCACCGTGCCCATATTTCCATGTGCCACATCTACTTCATTTTTTAACATCTCCAGGCAGCCTGTTCCAGTGCCTGACCACCCTTTCAGAAGAAATTTCCCCCAATGTCCAACCTGAACCTCCCATGGTGAAACTTGAGGCCCCTTCCCCTTTTCCCAGCGCTGGCATCCCACAAAAACCAAGGACAGCGTGTCAATGCCTGGGTGGGATCAGGGGCCTGTGGGACCCTTTCACACCTCGAGGCAGTGCTGGCCAAGCTCTCTGGGCTGACCCATCCACAGATATTTGGAAAGCAGGGTTGGGCTGGTTCTTTCCCCTTTGCCCACTCAGCATTGTGGATCACATCCACCCACCAGGCTGCCTGTGAGGGAAATCCCCACCCATCTCACCCCGAAATCTTTACAAACAAAATCACATTCATTCCTGGGACCTTGTATAGGAAGAGACCCGTGGATGAGACCCCTCAGGTGGGACAGGAAGGAGCCCAAGCCAAGATCACACAAACCTTCTAAGCAGGTAAGTACAAAAGCCCAGAGTTATCACCCCCAGCTTCAGCTACACCAAGTCTGGTCCATTTTCCATGGAGAATGGAGGTGACGCCCCCAGGCAGTGGGAGTGCTGGCCAAAGGTAACTTCTAGAAAGGCTTTAAACAAAGCCAAACACACACAAAGGCAGCACCCTGTTCTTCCTTCACAATCAGGGTGAAAACTGGCTGAAGCCCTGATTAAGATCCTCATCATGGCCGAGCTCCGAGCTGACCCACCCTCATCAGGCTTTGCACTTTGGAAAAAGCTAATTCCGATGGCAGCGAAGAGGAAGGGAATTTACGCTGCTCTGCCGTGACCCAGACTTCACAGCCATTCAAAGTGAGCAGCCACGGCCATTAAAAACTTCACTTCATGCACTGAAGAGGCTCATAAAGAGAGTGTGAATTCACAGAGCACTGGCTCAGAAAGCCCATTCCCTGCCTGTCCCACAGCCTGCCTTTGTCTGAAATATGGAATAAAAGGGAGCTTCATATTTTACTTCGGACTTGTTTCACTCTCCCCTTGTTTTCTCTGCAGGCTGACTAAAGAGGAAGTGATTTATAAGGGGAAAACAAGGGGAAGTGGTTCTAATTAATTGGCCATAACTGTTACAGCTGTACTGGCATCCAGCAAACAGAGGGCAACAGTGCCGAGACAGAGATGCAGTACCCTGAAAGATTCCACAATAATCCTGCTCCAAGCCAGAATAAAATTAATGCTTCTCTCACAGTTCTGGTACAGACCCCTTGTCCGAGGCTCCTGGCACCTGAGCTGTCATTTTCCACACAGTCAGCAGGAGAGGGGAACTGAAAGGGGTCTCCAGCTTGAACCTCTCCTTGCAGGCCCTCCTTTCCCTTTCCAGGGCGGGCTCAGAGTTCATTTGCAAGTCAGCTCAAGTTCAGGGTGTAAGGAGAGAGTCTAGCTAAAGAAATCTCAACTCCAAGGCTAGGATGAGAAGCTTTACCAAAAGGCTCCATCAGCCCCTTCAATCTCCCAGCTGGGAGGAGAACAGGGGGCTCCTGGGGCACTGCAGAGCCGGGGGAAGCAGAAAGGCTATTTTGTGTCCAGAAACAAATGTGTTTGTTCTGCTTTCAGCAGCGTTATGGCCAGGAGAACTGGCCTCGGGAGAGCCATAGATCACACATTGCAGGTGCCTGGCTTCAGGAGGGGGAAACTCTCCAGCTTTCCTAACTGCGAGTGCCAGAAGTTCTGCATCCAAAGTTCATCCTGACCTCAGAGGGTTGGCCCGCTCCGTGGGAGGAAACAAAGCCTGGGCATAATCGGAACAAGCTCATAATTAAAAGTGCTCTCGCCTTTATGAGCTCCCAGGTCACTGAGCTGCTGCAGGAGAGGCTGGTTCCATTTTCCCTCATTGCACAGGGAGCAGCACAATGGGAAGGAACAGCCTGGCAGGTGCCAGAGCCTGGTGTTTGCAGAGGGCAGCCCTGCTGTAACCCCACCAGGTTACCCCTGGGAGTCTCTGCACAGGGATTTTTATGGGTGGAAGGTGTGGGGAGCAGTTAACCAGGACAGCTTTTAATAGGGGAATCCAGTAATAGCAGGGAAAACAGTGCAAAATTCAAATAATCCTGGGCATTCCCATTTACCAGAGGCATTGTGTCCTCAGGAAGAAAGCCAGGCTCCTACCAGCTGTCCCACAGGAGCAGACACTGTAGCTCAGAGAGTGTGATAAGCTCCAGCTTCTGTAACAAGTTAAAAAAAAAAAGACACCAATATTTGCCCAGCACTTTGCTGGGGCTGAGCTCGATTATGCTGTGCCATGAGAGATTAACACAACCAGATTGCTTTGTGGACTCACTGCTTCCCCACAGCCCCAGGCAGATTTTCCTCTTCATGCTTTGGAAAAGGTCTCAGGACGAGGTGAATGCGCATTCAGCAGGGAGCCTGAGCAGCTCCAGGGGGCTGCTATTTCCTCTCCACCTGGGATCCAGGCATGCCAGCATCTTTCCCAGGGCTGATCATCTGCTCCGACTGGGACAAGGACAGCCGCAGGCAGGACTCTGTGTCTCCAGCTCCCAGTGGAGCCCGAGGTCTTTGGGAGGTGGTGGGCCCTTTTTCCAGGCAAGAGACTCCAGCAAAGCCAGAGTTCCCAGCAGGAACAGCAGATCCCAGCAGCTAGAGGGAAGGGAAAGCAATTTCCGTGCCTTCTTGGCAGTTTCTGCTATGCCAGCTGGAAAAGCAAAAGCCACCCAAACGAAAAGGCCACTGTACCTGGCTGGTGTGACAGGATGCTTCTGCAGGGAGGCAGGTGCAGCAGGATCTGTGGGGAACAGGGGAAATGGCTTCAAGTGGAAGAACCCCAGGGAAGTACTGAGGACACTGGCACAACCACCAAAGCCTATGCTGTGCCACCTTGAGAAAGGAGATTCTAAAGCACCTGAAGGGGGAAAAAATTAAAAATGACAATTAGAAAATAATTAATCACTGCAATTTTTTGGAGACAACCCACGTGCCTTTGCAGGCAGCTCAGCAAAAGCAACTCCTGAGACACCAGAGTGGCACACAGGGACAGGGGACAAAGAGATGCTCAGGGAAGGGGCAGGATGGAGCTGTCCTGCTGTTAAGAAAACAGTGGTTTTATTCCAGAACTCAAATCAGACCAAGAACAGTATAAAACAAAGTGAAGGACAAGCACTGCTCTAGGAGTCAAACAGCTCCTTATTATCAGCTCAGGATAAGGGACAGAGCCCGTGTCTAGGCAAGAGCAGTGGAATGTGACATTAAGCAGAAGTCAGACAAAACCTGCTGCTTTTGGCTGTAGCAAACAGGCCACATTGCTGGCAGGTGCAGGGGGGAAAGTGCTCCATCCTGTTTTCCACAGCAAACTCAAATCCAGCGCCTCTGCTGACCCCTCTGGAGAAGAGGGGCTGGCCTGTTACCAAGCTCCAAGTATCCAAGTCACTCAGCGAGGATCTGGAGGGACAAGGGCTGAACAGAAGTCACGGACACGGCAGCTGGCTGTCCCTCTGCCCCTGCAGCAGTGGCAGCCCCCAGCAGGGACAGTCCCCCCAGCTGGACACCCCTGGCCAGAGGCAAAGGCTGTTTGGCCCTGAGGTCAAAGCTGGCACCACTTTAGAGGCTCAGAGATGTCCAGGGATGGAGGGGACATTCCGTGGAGGAGAAGGGCCAAGGAACGTGTGAGCAGCTGCTCCTGTGTTTGCTCAGCTGCTCCCGACACGCTGCTAAACCTCTGCCGGGGAAGAGGAGAGGTTTTAGCCTGGAATAGTCATTCCTCATGTGTCAGACTCCAAGCAGAGGTTTGGAACACTCAGAGTACGCTGGAGACAGCACCTGGGGAGGACTCATCCCATGCAAGACAAGCTTTGCCAAGATCTTGTTCCTGCTCCTCTAAAAAAACAATGCAGTTTACTCACATTGTGTTGACTGGTAGGAAGGGTGAATGATTCATGACCAGCAGCAGAGCCAAGGGCATGAAAATTACTCTCTCCTGGGCTGTGAGCAGGTTTTGAACCCACAGCCATCACCAGACAATGGTGGCCTTCACCATCAGTTCCCACCACTTAGCCCCGCCCTTCACAAGGCTGGGATTTCAAAGCAGCAAATCCCAAATGCAGCACACAGGTCCCTTACAGAGGGCAGCTTTGGGTTCAAAAGCCACGCAGTGGAAATGCAGAGCAGTTTCTTGCATCCCATCCCTTGCTGCAGCTCAGCTTGCAGGCTCCAGGACGCGCCACCCTTCCACACAAGGGTCCTGTGGCACAGGGAAGCCCCCATCTGTTCCCAAAAAAAGCAGGTTTGGGAAGGGTGGGAGGATTACTCTCCTGGGAAACAGCCTCGAGCTGCGAGGTGGGGGGTGAGGACATGTCAAGATGTGAAGGCTGCTGTTCCCAAGGCAGCAGGCAAGGTTGGACCATGGACGTTCATCCAGCCCTCTGCTCACACCAGGCTGCTCTGGAGTGTCTGAGAAGCACAATAGGATCAGCCACAGGTACACACGCTCCTGAGAAGCAACTGCAAGTTATGCAAGGCTCTGCCAGGCTAAAACTAAACCACTGGGGCTCAGACTTCCACCAAAAAAAGGTTCAAGCATGAGACAACCCTGGGTAACAAAGACCTGCACATCCCTCACTGCAGCAGAGCCTCTGCTGAACAGCACCACAACTGCTGTCATGGCTTGCATGGCACAAGTACCCATAAGAAGCCACCCCCGTGGGGAGCAAGGGGCTGGCTTGCATGATACAAGCAAGAAAGGGTGTTCACAAGCTCAAGAAGCACAAGAACAGGCAGCAAATTACTGATAGACCTCCAGGACCCTGTCTTGAAAGGAATCATCCTCTGCTCCTCTCCATCAGCCCCTGCTGAGTGCTCCCACTGATTGTGCTCCTCAGAGGGCCTGGAAGAGTGGCTCAATCAAATCTCACCCAAAATCACTTATTTTTCAAAAGATTTTGGACGTATAATCAAATTTTTGACACACACTCACACACACACCCACACTTTCCAAGCATTTTCCCAAATTCCTGGAGGCTTTCACTTTACTACCCCAGCAGAAAGGGACATTTCCACCTGCCACAAGCCAAGCACAGCCCTGTGCAACCCTTTGTATAGGATTTTGCAGATAGCAAGCAGGGAGGGGCAGGATCGCCCACTCTAATGCCCATTTATAACTTTCTAAAACATCTTTTCAAGCCCTGCTTATATCAACCCAACTGTGGTAAAACACACAAGGCACCAGGCAAAAGCAAGGGGAAATACATTTAACGGGAATTATCTGGGAAGCCAATGAGTGCACAAAGCAGACACAGTTTGTCTGGGGAATCTCACAGTCCACAGAGATCAGATACTCAAAACATGAATCCCAGAAACAGCTTACTCCCACCTATAATGAGGAAACAGTGTCCACCCTGTGCTCAGATTTCTGTTCCTTGCACTATCACCAGTGCCAGCAGAATTATCCTCCAGCAAAACCCTGGTCCTTACCAGACTGTTCTTTCTGCAGCCACTGAGGTGGAGCTAAGAACAGCTCAGCTGGAAGGAACCTACAACCATCATCTCATCCAAAAGCCACTTCGGGGCTGGCCAAAGCTTAAAATGTGTTATTAAGGGCATTGCCCAAACACCCCTTAACCACCGACAGGCTTGGAGCAGTAGGCACCTCTCTAGGAAGGTTCTTCCAAACACAGAAAGGTTGTTCCAGTGCTTGACCACCCACCTTTATGTCCCTGAACATCCTTTTCTGATGGTGGAGTCCAGAACTGGACACAGCACTCGAGCAGCACCTCTAAACACAGAAGGACACCCACCTTTTCTGACCATCTGTGTTTTCCCTGTCCAGGATGTGGTTTGCCCTCGTGATTCTACTGGCTCCTGTGGAGCTGCTGCTACACAGCACCCCCAAACCTTTCTTGCAGGGCTGCTCTCCAGCCATTCCCCTCGAGTTTATGAGAACTGCCAGTTCTCTTGCCCCTCACAACATTCAACAGCACCTACCAGTTTATCAGCAGCAGCCAACTCACTCACAGTGCATTCAGCTCCTGTATCTGGATCACTGATAAAAATATTGAACAGAACTGAGCAGGAATGTGTATCCATGCTGTGTGCACCAAATGATTGTCCTTTAAATGCCTTCAATAGTGCCCAGTGTGATCCTCTCCATTTTTTTTCCCCAGGCACTGAGCTTAGACTAACCGGGCTGTAGGCTCCTGGATCTTCCCTCATGCCCTCTTTGTAAACTGGAATAATTCTGGCTGGCTTGCAGTCAGCTGGGACCTCCCCAGGCTCCCAAGCCCCTGTCCTAGAGGACATGCTTCAGCTCCTTCAGTACTCTGGGATGAATCCCACCCACCCAGGTCAATTTATGGATGCACACCTGACCATAACTTGCTGCTGTTTCTTGTTAATCTTCATGCAGCTCTTGGTAGGAGGGGTTGGTTGATCTGACCTTGCTGAGGTACTTGCACAGATTCCTGCCCTTCTGCCACATCAGGCCCCTGCCCACCTGCTCCAGGAAGAGCAGCTCATCTCCCTGAGCACACAGGGGAAGAGGGGGGCTCCCAGCACGGGGCATTCCTGGGGTCTGTGTGCTCGCAGCTCGGCCCCGCTGGCAGGACACACATCCCCAGCCCACATGCAAGTTTTCCTCCCAGTAAAGTCTGGAAGCTTTCCTAACCTGACATCAAACAGGCAGCAGAAGAGTGTCCCCTAAAAGGTGGGTTAGAGCACTGTTGGTAGACCTGTTTTAAAATAAAACCATGAAATAGAGCATGGAAGTCGTCCCTGAGGAATCTCCATGGGCTAGAGCAGTCCCAGCAGGATGCAGCCAGAATCTGTGGACACTGAGCACTGTGAAGAGCAAAGCCCTGATTCTGCAAGGTGTCCTTGGAGCCCCATTATTTGTGATTAATAAGGCATGATGCAAACACTTAGTTAAATCAGATTAGATCAATAGTACACCATGAATCACTTCTATAGGTTTCCTATAATATTTATATAGACTGCAGTTATCAGCAAGAATCTCCTGTAAAATTGTCTGTGCTGAAATTTATTTGAAAAAGTACCTTTTATACTCTATTAAAAAAAGCAAACTGACTTTTTTATTCTCTCGTAGAGCCGAACTTCCCAGGCAAAAGCTCGGGGAACAGCATGTGGCTTTGCAAAACAAACATTTTGAGACTGCTGCCTGTTTTATCACCTCCTGGAATGGGAATTCCACCTCCATCCCTGTTCCTCCTCAGCCTCTTACACTCATACAGTGAAAAAGAAATCACAGTGAGCTGTCTCTGCTCACTGTTGGGAGGGCACAAGCAGGAGTGTGGCAGAGCTAGCAAGGGGTGGGAAAGCCAGCACAGTTCCACACTGGTCCAGTGATGACAAAAAAACACCGTGGCAAAGATTTTCATGGGGTTTCAGAAACGCCTTGTGCACTAAATCAAGGCAGCGAATTTACAGCAAATTAATGAAACTAATTTTCTGACTGGAATCATCAGCTGTGAATTATTGTGTCTTTACTCATTAAATAAATTATCTGTGTCTTCCAAGACATTAAGAATGCATCATAAATTACAGCCCTTCATAAATAATTTGCTTTTTGCCTGGGTTTAAATATAGAGGGAGAATAAAGCAAGGGGAAGAGAAGAATACAAGAGAAAAGGGAAGCAAAGAGGCAAAAATAAAACACAAAGAGAAAGGGAGTGAAACTGAGAACAAAAGAGAGAAAAAAACAGGTGAAAATGGAGACATATGTCCAGCTCAGAAGGGAAGGAAATGAGGAAGGAAAAAAGGGAAGTGAGGGATGAAAGAGGACAGACAGGACAAATAGCCCTGTGCAATATTCCAGGTCGGTGTTAATTGCGACTCGGTGAACGTGGCAGGAAATGAAGCGCCAATATCCGAAGGCTCTCGTGACTTTTATAAATGATTTCATTCCCGTTGAGCTTGTTCCATGTCAATGAGTACAAACATTCTGTCTGAGAGATCTCTGCAAAGGGACGCCAGCAAGGGAAACACACTTTGTCATGGAGCAGTGACAGCAGTTACTGAGAGGGCCCCGGATTTGTAAATGACAACAGAAGCCACGGCTGACTTGTCCGAGGGGCAAAGCACCACCCCTGGATTTGTGCTGTGGGATCCTGCTCCGTGCTGGGCCAGAGCAGAGCCACATCCCATCCCTGCCCTGCCTCCAGCCTGGCTCAGCTCAAGGAGATGGTGCTGACAAACACAGCACCTGCACACAGGTGAAACCTCCTTGGGACACCACGGTGATTCAGGTGCAGACCTGTGCCATGATCCAGCAGGATTTCTGTCCTGCAGGTGTCATCCAGGACACCAGAACCCATCCCTTAATGCTAAAGCCTTGCCAAGGATCACAGAAGAACCTGAGTTGGAAGGGACCCACAAGGAGCAGAGTCCAGCTCCTGGCCCTGCCCAGGACACTCCAAGAACAATTACAGCTTTTAAGACTCACCCGAGGCTGCCAAAGTACCAGCCAAACCACTGTCCACAGAGTGGCCAGGTCAGCTTCTTTCTCAGTCAGGCCCTTTGCTGCTTCCAGGTTCCCCCTCAGTTCGAGGGCCACCAGGACAGGGCAGCAGCAGAGGCATCCCCTTCCTGCCACATTGCAAGAAATGAGCCCAGGCCAGTGAGGAACAGGTTTGGTGCCTGTTTGCCTGCACCCTGTGAGAGCCTCTCTGTGTGGAGAGCATTCCCACTGAGTAAGACCCTTGTCCTAAAAAATCAAGAGCTGCGGTTTAGGGAGATTTCTGATGAGAAGTGGAATGAAGTTAATACTCACAATGCTGGTGAAGAGGCCCATGGGACACAGCACAGGCATATGACTTCCCAGCAGCAGATCTGAGCTCATTTGAGATGACCAGAAGTCATGCAGGAAAACTAGAGGAGCTCCAAGCCAAGTATTTTGCTCCTCGGTGGAACTTCTTAGCTCAGCACCAGAGAACCACAGCCACAATGACCTTTTTGTGGCCAGCACAGGCAAACATCTGCCTTCAAAACCTGACATGGCCATTCCCTTGCTGAGCTGCCCAAGCCAGCTGTGGTTTACACCCTGGTCTGGTGACCCTGAGTCTCCTGTCCTGCATCCTGGGATTTGGCTGTGTCAGCGCTGCAGCCGGGCTGGGGACAGGGCAGGGTCCCAGCAGCTGGCTCACCTCTGGCTCCCTGCAAGCAGAAGGGTGTTTCTGCAGGAAGCTGGAGGGTGGCCAGTCCTGGGAGCTCTTGGAGAATGAGCACAATGGCAGCTGTTTCCTATTTGGAAGTGGAAGAGGCTCTGATCTCATGATGTCATGTCACCAGTCAGGACAAAAGGAATTTTGTCCTTCTTCTTCCAAGTCCAAACCCAACCCAGGGTATGTGGAGCCTCAGAAAGTCTGCTCTGCAACCATCAGATCTGCTGGTTAACAGGTAACAGCAGCACCAAGGCAACAGTGAAAGAGAACCACAGCAGGGTAAGTCCCAGAAGACAACAACAATCCAATAAAACATCTCTGGGAAACTCCTGGCCAGGTGACAGCACACACAGCCTTACCACAGAGTCACACAAGGGGTTAGAAGGGACCTTAAAAATCATCTCATTCCAACCCCCTGCCCTGCGCAGGGACACCTCCCACCAGAGCAGGTTTCTCAGAGCCCTGTCCAAGTCACAGGGCTTGAGTTTAAAGAGTGTATCTGAAGGATTTGGGTTTGAGAGTCCACCAGGGGTACTTGAAGCAACTCCATAAAGATGGAGAAATGTGGCTTTTGGTACAAAAGGGCCTCCTTGCTGCAAACATCAGAGCCAAATACGTCTCTGTACAACTTCCACAGCACTAAAAACCTGCCTACTCACCCAGGGATCTTCTGCCCTAAACTCCAGGTGCTGAACTCCCTGTGCCATGCACAGAGCACGTCTAAGCTTGAACCACTTCACCTTGAACCCTTCCCACATTTTTTCTCACACCACTGTTTGGATTGACCCAATTTGAGGCTGGAAATGGTTTCCCCAGCTCCTTTGACCATTAGCACAGCAGCCAGGTTCACCACCTGGGGATCCTGGCTGCTAAATCAAACCTTTTGGGTGCTTAGGAGATCCTGAGAAATCCATCCAGGAGGCAGGAGAGAAGGCAAAGAAGAGGAACACAAACATCTAGCAGGAAAAAGGAAAGAATTCAGCTTCATCTCTTTTTTGGGGGGAGTTTAGCTGGATAGGTGACCTCCACACACTTTCCCCAGCTCCCCACCATGCCTGCTCACAGGGCTGAGCAGAGGGGTGGCCACAGAGTGACTCTCACCTGGAGCACCCACCCTGGCCTCCAGCCAGCCTGTCCCAGCAGTACGGTGGTCACTCAGCACCATATAAGCTTTTCTTGGGAAAAACGCTTTCTCTTCTCTGCCCCCAACATCCACAGGGTCACATCACAGAGGCTTTTCACACCTCTTAAACTGCACAACTCCCTCCCGCTTCCCACTTGGCTGCTTCTCAAAGAAATGACCCCAAATCCCCTGCAAGCTGCAACATAACCTGAGCCTGCCCTTTCCATCCTTTCCATCCCTGATGCCAGCAGAACACCTCCAGTCCAGCTGCTCTTCCCACACAAGTCCAGCTCAAACTCCCACATCCTCCTTCCCCATGCTGCTCTGATGTTCCTGCAGTCAGCCAGCCCTCAAGGGAGGTAACATTTCACCAGCTCCAATAACTCAGGATGGAGATCAGCTGGTAATGGAAAAGCCTTTCCCAGAACAGTCTCCAGCTGATTTTGGAAAGGGTAAGAGCAGCCAGCCTAGATCCCACCACCTCCATGCAGTCAGCATCATCCCTGGAAATATTCACCTCCCTCTTCCTAGGGTTCTGCTCTCTGTACCCAAGGGCTCTGCAGAGGATTTTTTCCACTGCCAGCTCAGAATGTTTTGAAACCTCTCTCAAAAAAGGGGATTTTCCATCAGTTCCTGAAGCAACAAGTGAGTCCAGCCAAGTGTGAAGCAGGTCACTCTCCTCCTTCACAGCTTTTCACACCACGAGTTTCGTCTCAGGACCGTGACAGGGGCTGGCTCTGGGGACGCGCGGGAGGCGGCTGCCGCAGCCTCCGTGCGCCGGCAGCTCCCCTCCCTGGCGCCCGAGCCAGCACACATCTGCCCCACAGCAGGAGCACCGCTCCTTCCTCCCGATCCAGCAGAATGGAGAGCCAGAGATTTATGTACTCCGCGATTTTTATGTGCTCTCAAGAAGGGCTGCGGAGGGAAAACTCCACCACTCACAAAAGCCTCCATCTGTGAGTTTATTTATCCGTGCTGGGAAGGCTGTTTATTCTGTTTCAGGGTGGAAACTACACTGGGATTGCAGCTTAATTGTACTGTTTGTTGAATTAATTGCTCTGTTTGATCGGCCTTTCTCCCATCATGCTTGGGAATGGAATGGCTTTGCTGCAATGTGGGAATGGAGAGGGTTGGAGCTGTTTCTCCTGGCAGAGAATGCAGCAAGCAAGCAAGAGGGGCTGTTCTGGGGACAGCACGAGGTGCCTGATGCAGATGTTGCTGCAGAGGGCACCCAGGGAAGTCAAGCATCCTGGGAATAGGGTATGGGCCAAAGGCAGAGAAGCATGTGGATGTATAGGATGCTTGGTTGGCCTTTGGCTTCTTTTTCCAGCTGATCCCTGCCCAGCCAACCACCCAGGATCCATGTGCCCAAGAAGGGACCTGCTGTCCAGGCTGGCCCTTCCATGACTGGCAGCCTCTAACCACCTCTCCTGCAATGAGAGTGAACACTGTGAATTTTCCAGCTCACCTGATGAATCACAGGATGCAGGGCAAACTTCAGCATGATTTTCATACTGGAACATTTTTCCCCTCACTTTCATTCACAGGTTTTTTTTTTTCCTTTTCCCTTTCAGGTTTTGCCAGCAAACATCCAGCTCGAGTAAAATCCAGCTTGTTTCACATTCCTTTTTTCCACTTTCATAATCACAGCCCTCAACTTTTTAGGTTTTGTTCCTGCCTCTCCCACTTCCCACACACACTTCCTTCTGCCCGCTGGCCTTTGGCTGAAGCACAATGACCAGTGGCATTTCCCACACACATTTTTTCAGTTCCCCTCTCTCTCTCCAAAGTGAAACAGCATCAGGATGCCATGGGGACGTCTGCCAGCACGGATGGGACATCTCCCCCTGAGCCACACCTGTCTGGGGAGCCTTCCAACACAAGAACCAGGCACTAAAGGGAATCAACGCCATGGCCACCCTCCCGCCATGCTGGCAACACCCCAACACAGACAGCAGACTGATTTCTCCCACTAATTAGACACCCCAGTAGATTTCAGGGAGTATCTCAAGCCAGGAGTACACAATCCCCGGAAGACCGACCCTCCCCACCTAATCCTGCCCCTTTCACTGGAATCTGCAAGCTCTGGGAATCTGCCTTCCATGACAGAGAGTGAGCTGCTGGAGACAGCAAGATGTTTCAATCAGCAGATCTCTGGTGTCTGAGGCAAACCCATTCCTTGCTGATAAGGAATGAATACTGTCTGTGTCTGTCCGGGTACGTGTTTCTCTCTCTCTCTATTTCTCTTTTCTCCTTCATAAAGCTGTCAGACCAAAAATAACATATTAGTGGAAGGAAAGAATGTCAGCTGTAATACAATAACGTGGTTGGGAGGCTGGGGGATGTGCGTGCCTGGCTGCTGTGCCAGAGTGTCTCTGTACTGAGCTATGGCTCAGGAGTGCCTTTGCCTCCTCCTCACCTTGTTCTCCCACCAGACATGGAAAATGGGATGATAAATAGGAGGGAGCCCTTAGTCAGCACCGTTCCACTGCCAAAAGCCACCTGTGTTTGACACTGCAGAAGATCACACATCCCCAGGACAGAGACTGAGGAATATCAGTCCACTGATAATTCACCCCTGGAAGCGTTCAAAGCCAGGTTGGATGGGGCCCTGAGCAACCCCCTCTAGCAGGTGGGTGGTGTCCCTGTCCATGGCAGGGGGTGGGACTGGATGATCTTTAACTTCCATTCCAACCCAAACCACTCCGGGATTCTGCAAACATGGCAGGAATGGCCGGACCACACCAGGCTCAGGCTGGGCCACTGAAACGGGGCACAGCTTGAAAATCCAGTTCCCAGTGTTGACTGGAACAGGGTCTGGGACAAAACAAGTGGTAAGGGGCCCACTGCTGAGCTCACCTCTTGATTTTAAGGCCAGGAGGGCCTGATGCTTCTCTCTGGCCTATCCAACCAGTTCCTGGCAAAATGCCCTCCATGGAAAACCAACAGCATCTGAGGGACCATACCTTGTACGTAGGTACCCAGCACCTCAGGAATGGTTTCCAGCTGCACAAAACTGATTGCATCTCCTGCTTATCCGTTCCAGCATCCAGAGACTTCTTCTCCAAGGGCAAAGGAAAAGAGGAAATACGTAAAGAAGGAAAAGCCTCCTGCCCCACGCAGGTCTCTTAACTTCACCGTGAAAGGGTGGGTCCCATTCTGACACCACCAGGCAGGAGCCCTCAGGTGTCAGGCTCTTCTCTCACCTTCCACACTTCAGGAAGCAGCACTGCCTATTCCAGCACTTCCCACGGACCCACCCCGGGGCATGGCACTATCACCTTTCACAGCGGTGCAGATTTGCCAGCCCCAAGCCCTGCCATGAGCAGTGCCATGACCTGAAAGGGCTGCAGAGGTGCCAGGGCAGGGATCCAGCCCGTGACCCGCTCCCAGCGAGGCTCCCGCGAGCCTGGAGCAGCCCCGCTGGCTCCCAGCCCACTGCAGAGATGTTCCCCCTTCCCACTAAATGTTCTCCCCTTCCTTCCCATTTCCTCCCGCCTGCCACCACAAATGCAGGACCAGGCACATGGACATCTTGTCCAGTGTCCAACCTGGGGATGTGCCAGGCTGAAGGATAAGATTCCTACCGACAGCACATATGCAAATCAGGGCTCCTTCTGCAGTTTTTAATAGCCCAAAACTGATTTAACTCTTCAAACACAAAGACCAAAATCCCTTTCAAAATGTGTGTTACTGTTCCAAAAATTCTGGCTACTTTTGATATGCAAATACCAACCCAGCCTCCGTATAAAACTTGCCAACTTCTTGATTTTCTTAATTCCATCCAGTAGCACTGAAGTTGCACAGAAAGATGCAAAGTATTTCTTTTAGCAGTTCCTAATTAATTCAATGCCTGATCCTTTCTGTAGGTTGTTTTCCAGCCCCCTCCTTTTCAACCTGGTCAGTTGTTGGAGGCATCTGAGGTATCCATGAAAACTAATGGAGCAGGAAAGTCACTGTGATGACTCTTCAATTAGCTGGACAAGGATGTGCAGTGTCACAGAAAAATGTTTCTTCTGCTAATGAGAACTAACGATCCCTTACCTGGGGGATTCTGTGCTCTGATCAAAGAAGCCCAATCAAAACCTCTGCAAATTTCTGATTAAACCAGACAAAAGATGGGAGAAAGGCACCAAGTCAGATGCTGAATAGATAATAAAATTCACTTCCCTTTTTCCTTCCCAGAAAATGGTAAATCTAATGGGCATGACTAAGCAGCTGTGAGGGAAGACGTGAACAAATTTGTAAAGCAAAGGGGAGTTTAAAGTTCATCTCATTTTCCCCTTCTGCAACATTGTCTGCAATCATATTATGATTTAAAGGCCACCTTTCCCCCAGTGGGAAGCGGGTGAGAAGGGTATGATTCAATTTTGCATGCCAAATGTGATGGGAGAAGGAGAAAGGCCAGGAGGCACAGGCAGAACAGCCACATCCCCTTGGCACTGTTAAATGTGTGTTGCTTTTTCCAGTTCCTCAAGGTACAGGGGGGGAAATAGAATAATGGCAGAGTGGCATTTTCTGTCTCAGTTTGTACATGGAAAAACTGCACCTTTCACTACTGGGAATGAAGCCAGAACAAATCCTGATTCAACCAACACCAACCTTGGGAGACCCTGGTCCACCTTGAGAAACCACCTGGAAGCCAGATGACAACCCTGCCCTTTTCCAGGAGCTGTCACCATTCCCTGCTGCATTTCCAGCTCACCCAAAAATGCTCCTGCTGCTGTGGGCTTACACCTTTCCCACTTGCCAGCAGGGTTAATCTCAGCTCCGTGTCACTGCATTCCAGGGTGGCAGCTGGGCCGTTCCGGCTTGAGGGAATAGGAAAGGATTATCCCAGCAGCTGCAGAGGAAAGAAGCAAAGCAGCATGTACCCCTGCCCAGGAGAGCCCTGCCTGGCCCCTAATTTCTGGGTAGGTAACATTTTTCTGCAGATTATGTCCAATTCCAAAGGCTTCACGTCAGTAAGTGGCCATGGTGGTATTGAACCACAAGAAGAGAGGCATAAATGGAGGGAAGGAGTTGTTTGCAGGAAGGGGAAGTGCCAGGGAAAGAGATTTAAGACAGGGGTGACCTTTCAAGGACAGAGCAGATCTGGATGCCAGGAGGTCTCACAAGTCCCTGACAGGAGGGTGCAGCCAGGGCAGGGTCAGGCTCTGCTCCCAGGGAACAAGGGACAAGATAAGAGGGAATGGCCTCAAGCTGTGCCCAGGAAGGCTCAGGTGGGAGACAAGGAGGAATTTCTTCCTGGGAAGGGTGGCCAGGCACTGGAATGGGCTGCCCAGGGAGGTTTGGAGTCCCCATCCCTGCAGGTGTCCAAGGAATGCCTGGACATGGCACTCAGTGCCATGGGCTGGTAACAAGGTGAAAATCAAAGGTTGAACTCAATGATCCTGGAGGTCTTTTCCAACCTCAGTGATTCTGTGGTTCTGTCTGGACATCTTTTGTCACTGCCCTTCTGCAAGTCCACAGGCCAGTCCCTTTGCTTGGCTCCAATTGTCCCTTCCCTCCCGTGGTGGATTCACCTGATTAACAGCACAGCCCTACACAGGGATCCTCCTCATGCCAAGCACAGTCAGGGTGTGCAATGGTCAGGATTCCCAGTGCCCACCATCCTGAGGGGCTTTCCCCTAAGGATTGCTCTGAGAAGCCACCCCTCCCCACCAAGAGGGCAACCCCAGCATGGGAAAGAGCAGCTCCCACTCCCTGGCTGCACACACCTGCAACCCCCAGCTCAATAAAACATCATAAAAGCAGAGAAGTTCCACGATAAGCACAAATAGATCAATAGCATTAGAGCTGCTCTTAATGGCTGCCTCAGGTTTTTCATGCGACGCCTTCGAAAACGTCCAGTAGTGAGTAATTAATGACCAAACCAAGTAATTGCTTTCTTGATTTTTCTCAAAACTAGAATTCACTGAAAGAACTTAGAGCTTTACTGGTGCTACACAGTAAATTAATTCAGTAAGTGCTGATATTACAAGTCTGGGCTGCCTGTTAAAAAAACACAG
Source organism: Promerops cafer (assembly GCA_013398275.1). NCBI lineage: Eukaryota > Metazoa > Chordata > Aves > Passeriformes > Nectariniidae > Promerops > Promerops cafer. Next base: position 663,995 of record VZSE01002883.1, read on the forward strand.
CAGTGCTGTAGGGTCTGGCTTTTCTTGCTGTCTGAGGTAACCCTTTACAGGCTGCTCCAGGTTCCTGCCAGAAAGCAGCTCAGCCCTTACTCTTCAGCACATCAACCTGCACAGATTTTGCTCCTGGGGGAGTAGCTTGCCTTAGAGGAGATGCCAGGACCTCACAAACAGGGATTAAGGCAAATTCTCCCCTTGCACTTTCCCAGTCACAATGTGGGAGTGGCATCAGGAGCATGGGGGCTTCTCGGAAGGCAGACCAAAGCTGGCAGTGGGACCACAATGACTGCCAGACACCTTTGAACTGTTTTCATCATGTCCATCGAGCAGGACACCTCCCATGGTACTGGCAACTCCAGCTTAATCCCCTTGAGGAGAGGTAAGAGAGAAACCAAAAGGGGTGACAAAATAGCAGCAGATGAGGAGCACAAAGGGAGCAAAGGGAAAAAGGCAGAGATCAGAGAGCCTGTCTGTCTCTCCATCACTCCCGGAGCAAGAGGATGGATGTGGCTCCAGTTTCTTGCCACATCTTCTATTCCATATGTTCAGTTTCTGCTGAGTGACATCTCTGAAAACAGCCTGAGGTGTCACCTCAAAGGTGATCTATCACTTGTCAGCTGTGCCTGCTGATCCACTGCAGAAACCCAGGACACAGCTCTGGCACACCCTGCACACAGCTGAAAGAAAACTGTGCAGGAGACTTCCAACATGTCCATTTTTACTCCTTCATGGATTTCCACGACTTCAGCCACCATCTACCCCCACAGCACAGGAGGAATTGCATGTAGAGCTCTTCACAGGCAGTGAACAGAGGCTCAAGCTCTGATCTGCACTCACACTGCCTGCCTGGGATGCTCACACAACCTTAGGCACTCAAAAAGGAAGAGGATGATGAGCAACTCAAGACACCCATCACCCATGGCACAGCCCGGAGAGAAACCCACATGAAAGTACAAATCCTAAGAGGGAAGGGGAGATGCAAGTCCAGATCTTCCAGTACCTCTGGCCTTCCTCACCTGGCCAGTCTTTCTCACCACAAGGCATCTCAGGCAGGGAAAGTTACCCCAACAACCCTAAATTTCCGTCATCTGCAGCATGAGACACTCAAAGTGTTGTGAATACACACGTGTGTGTGTGTGTGCCCGCATGAGAGAGAGCGCAAGACAATGAGCAAATTACTGAAGTAATCCTTCCATCCCCACAGTAATGAATGATTTTTTCCCTGCTCCCAGGAGCATGGCTGTAGCCTGGGAGCTTAACATTCAATCTGACACGGACCCGCAGCACGCGCTGTTAATCCCTCTAAGCACAGTGACAGCTCCCAACAGCCCCTCAAGCAGAGGAAGCGCCATGTTTCTTCCCCATCTTTCCATTAGCATATTTTTAATTGGCTGTGAATATCCTTTTGCTTTTGTCAAAACAAGTTCTGCTAAACCACCGCTTCGGATATGAGTGGGGGAGCCAGGAATCGTGAGACAGAAGCCAAGAAAATCCCTCTGTAAATGAAGATTTTTGCCAAGGGAGGCATGGCCAGAAGGAGCAGGAGCAGGATCAGCTCATCCCTGTCGGCATCACCGGGCACACAAGCGGTCCTGGGATTGCAAGAATCCACAGAGAAGTTCAGAGATCCTCAGCTGAGTGAGACAGAGCTTGGAGTACAATGAGCCAATAGGCAGTGCTACAGAGAAATCAATTTTAAGAACATTCGAAGCAGAAGGCCCTGGAAGGGATATTCTGTCAGAGGAAACATGGCAAGAGAAGAAGGAAGCAAAAGGAAAGAGCACACAAATCATGCTCATGCACACAGGTACCTGACATGAGTTAGAGGCTTCTCCCTTGTTTCCTCTCTTCACTTCTCAAAGGAAAATGAGGTCTTGACAAAAGCTAAACTTTATGAAAAATCTTCCAATTTTCTGTCTCTTGCTCTTGCTTTTAAAGGAAATTCTTTCCCTTTTGAAAAAGGGGGGGAAAGCCAACTTCTTTCTCATAAAGAAAAACATTTTTCAGAAGGATGTCATGGAAAACAACCCAAGCTGAAGCTGCTGGCCAGGTAGGGAGGCAGGTTTCTACCCAGCATGGTGTTCCCCATCTCCTGGATCTCCCAGGCTGGCTGCCTAGCGTGTCCAGCAGGCAGTGTGAATACAGCCCTGAGCAATCTCATCACATCCACCATCACAGCCAAGCTCAGTAAGGGAAAATCCACGCAGTCTTGCAGGCAGGGAGGCTGGGACAGGGAGAGAAGTTGTTTAAATACTCTCTCACACAGCAAATCCCACTGCAGTCCATGACAAGTGGCATATGGAAACCTCTCCCTTGCCTGAGCGTCCTGCTGAGCCCTTGCCCGTGGGATGGGGCAAGGAGCAGATGCAGTCAGGCTGAACAGGCTCGTGGCACTTTGGGAAGAGCCAAGACAGGGATGCCAGAGCTCCCCGTGTTCATCCCAGCACAGACAGCTTTGGGTCACATCTTGGTCTGGTTTCCATCCTTAACACATCAACCAAAAATCATCCTTACCCCCACAAAAGGCCCAGTACAGTTCCCAGGGACACAGGGGAAGTGACAGCCCTGGTCTGTTTCCTGCTCTGCTGGAGACTCTGTGGGGCAGCAGAGGCTCTTAGATCAGGTCCCAGCTACTGCTGAGAGTGGCAACTGCAGAAAAATCAACCCTGACTCTGTTCACACAGTGAAATGGGGAGAAAACACTCGTGGGAAGAACCTGACAGTACAAGAGGAAGGACTCAAGGCCGGGATGGATGGGACTTTGAGCAACCTCATCTAATGAAAGTTGTCCCTGCCCATCCCCATCCAACCCTATCCCTGCAGGGGAGTTGAAAGCAGATGATCTTTAAGGTGCCTTCCAACCCCAGCTATCCTATGATTACCATCAAACACGCGTTTCCAGAAGCTTCAGTGTGTCACTTACAAGTCCAGGGAGGGTTGGCTTCGCCGCGTTCGAGTGGCTCTTTTTTTGCTCTCAATTCTTTTAGCACAAGATGAGTTCTAAATAAATCAGCAGTGTACAGCCTGTGTACGGATGGAGCAGCAGGGCCACTCCACAAAGGCGCGGGATGGCTCCGTGTCCTCAGGGATGTGGGGAACAAGCTGCTTCACCAGCCTGCTCCTGCAAGGTAATTTCCCTGCCCTTTAATTCCTACAGGCAGCCCCCACGCTCGTTTGTGGCTCACACAACACAGACTGCACCAGTGTGGGCTTGGAGAGCACTCGGTATCCCTGCCCGGGCTCCAGGCAGGAATCTGGGGCAGGCCCGAGGATGTGGCCCGTGGCCAAGCGGGGTTCCCTGCTCCGTGAGTCATCCCCACAGCCCAGCAGCTGCTGTGCACAGCTTCCTCACAGGAGAGCTGGGGAATATGGACAGAATTCTCCTAATGTCCCCAGCGCTTAAGGGCTGATTAGTGCTGCTTCTAAGAGAGCTGGGCCAGGGACTGAAGTGGTGTGAGACAGCTGGCCCAGGATTTCAGTGCAGGTGTCAAAGGAGATGCTGCCAGCACAGAGACCAGGCTCCATCCTCCTCCCTCGTCTCTGGGCTTCAGCCCCAAGCCTTCAGGAGACCCGAGGGGAATTCACACACTGGAAATGTGAATCATGCCCCACAGATCAGCTCCTGGCCTCTACAGAGCCCTGCTAGGACTGTTTTGCACAAGAGCAAGTTAAAAAGCCAAAAATTGGAGCAGCTCCCATGAGGCCATGCAGGTGAGACCCTCTGTCACCCCTGTATGGGGAGGGTGGCCCTGCCACACAGGGGAAGTGACAGCTTAGGGTAAGTCACACCTTGCATGTGCCTGCCTGGGGACCAGGGGGTCTTTCCAAGCACCAGATCTGGGCCTCCGGGTGCAGAGTTAGACATGTTAAGGGTTTTCCTTTCAGATAAGCCTGGAAAGGGAGCAAAACACACAGGGCAAGGAGGACAACCGAACCTTCTCAGAGACTGCTGCAGAGCACACGTCCACCAACAGTGACAGAGAGAATGAATATAGAAACAGAGAATGGAAACTGGATATGGAAAACTTCCCAGCACCAAGGATACTTGCCATCAGCTGACATGTCACCTAGACAAAGTTCCTAATCCAGGCTGCCAGCCCCAGAATGAAAACAGGTAAGCCAGTATGTTACCAGAGAGAAAAAGGCCGGATCTGCCTTTTTCCAGAGCTCCCTGGAATAAGGACATGACTTCATCAGCAGCTGCATTACAAAGAGGACGGCGTTTGCCCTGCAGCACAGAACTCAATATCCCCTCATCGGAACTGCAGACTTATCTTTGGAGGGTCTCTCCATCCTGGGAACACGTGCAGCCGGGGCTGGCAGCCGTCCCACCCCGCACCTGCCCAAACACACATCTGCTCTGCATCACTGCAGCACAGAGCCCCAACAGGTGGGCTTGCTTTGGATCTCAGCGACTGCCCGGGGAGGATTTCCCCTCTGGGAGCCCCTCCTGCCCCCTGCAGAAAGCCAAGGGGCAGAGCTGGAGAGCTTGCACCTCTTGGGGTGCCCCTCATGGAATAACAATGGGAACTCAGGGAATAAGAAATTCATGCTTGAGATTTCTGGTCAAGATTTTTTTAACCAAATCCAAGGCTCAGCTTCTAATTCTAAGAGTTCAGCTCCTTGGAAATTTAATCCCTCCACTGAAGCTGAACACAGAGACAAATCAGCCAAGCCCACTAACCTGAATTTTCAGAGTGAGAGAAGCAAATCCTTCCTACTGTCCTAACAGAACCAAATGCTGATCCCACAGAACTCCTGAGCACAGCCCACCCTGGCTTTGGCCACCACTGAGCAGGAGCCTGTGTGCTCATCCCCACACAAAGCCATTCCCAAACTTCCCACCACCACCCCAATGCTCTGTCATGGCCAAGCTCAAGCAGACAGGAGGTAGAGTCCTGCATTCCAGCACTTCCCACTCCAGTGGGATCCTTCTGTGAATCCCACTGCCAGCTGCTAAAGCAAACCAGCCCCTGGCACAAACCCCTACCCTGGAATTCCAAAAGACATGGTTTTCTGGAGATGCTAATGACAGAAAGGCAGGTCAGGGAGCTCAGGGGATAAAACAAAATGCAGGCATCACCCACAAAGAAAGCAATTACTCCCTCAGGCTTTTCTCCCTGGTATCCAGCAGTGGATGAGTGGGAATGGTTCAAAGCTGCACCAGGGAGGGTTTAGACTGGACATCAGGAAGCTTTTCTTTACCAAAAATGTGTTCAAACCCTGGAACAGGGTAGATAATCTCTCAAGCCTGTCAATGTTTAAGAGACATTTGGCCAATACCCTTAACAGAATCCCAGGATGGTTTGGGCTGGAAGGGACATTAAAAGTCATCTTGTTCCACACCCTGCCACAGGCAAGGACACCTCCCACTGGACCAGGTTGTTCCAAGGCCTGTCCAGCCTGTCTGTAACTTTTGGTCAGCCCTGGAGTGGGCAGGAGGCTGGACTGGCTGAACATCATAGGTCCCTTCCAACTGGAATATTCTATCCCTTGCAGCCACCACTGCTCCCGGGCAGCAAGCACTGCCAGGGATTTTAGCACAAACCCAGAAGAGGAGCTGTGAGTGAGCTCACCCAACCAGGCACAACCCAGGACATTCCAGGTCAGGTTTAGTCACAGGGAGTATCCCAGGGGAGCCTGCAGATAGACGAGCTGGCCCTCAGCACTCCACATAGACCAGGAGCTGGGAGTTTGGAACAGCACCTGGATTCACCTTGGGAAAGCTGCAACAAGTCTACAAACCAAGCTGAAAGCGTGGGGCACAGATCAAGCCCAGCACACAGGCCATGGAGAGAAAGAGCCAGAGATAACACCCTGGGGTATCCCATGGGAGCCCACCCCATGGTGTTCTCTACCCTCTAAGGTGAGCATACCCCAGTTCGTCCAGTTAAATCCAGCTGAAAGCCAAATACCAAGAGACCCAAGGAACAAAAAAAGAGGGGAGACCTGCACTTCCTAACCCAAGTTTGCACTTTGAACTTGCTCCAGATATTTCTATGCCAGGCTTATTTCCTCTATGAAAGTAAGAGAGGCTTTAAAAGCATGAATTTTTCCAGGCCTGGAAGACACTCAGTTGACAACCCCAGAGAGCATTTTGTGTGCACAGGAAGAACAAAGCAAACCCACATTATTTTAGCCCTACCGTAGAGTTACAGGTCCCAGAGAATAAAGATTACCCAGGCAGGCCTTAGGAGCTCAGTTGAGACCCCTCCAAATGCAACAAATCTCTTGCCCTGCCTGCTGTGCTGCCTCCCCTGCAGCTGAGCTCCTTCCTCTCTCACTGCCATGTGCTCTTCCATCACTTCTCCACCTTTCTTCAAGCCTAAAATACAGCTTCATTTTTCTGCAGCTCAGAGATTTGGCTCCTGACCTTACATCTTGCATCTCCAAACTACAGTCACCTCCTGTCTTGATCTCAGCTTCCCAAGCCATTTGGGAGCTAGTCTGGGCTCTGACAACAGCAGCTTCACACCCATTGCTTTTCTGAATTTATCTTAGAGTTACTTCCCTGAATTTGCTCTCCTGGAAATCAAATTCCTTCTTCTTTTCCTCCTTCCTTCCCTCAACAACTACTCCAGACTGCTGCAGGAGCATTGTCCACTCCGTGTGCTCTGCTCACATCCTCAAATCCCAGCAGTTAACCCTGAGGAGCCCCTTCCTGCTCTCTGAGCTCAGCACTCCTAGAAGCCAGGGCAGCTATAAAATTGATTTCTACAGTCCCTGCCTGCAAAATAAAGTGAGCCACATCTCCCCATCCTGCTTTAAGCACCTGGCCAAGGGTTTGCCATATATAACTAATGGAGATGGGCAGCACCTGCCCAGAACCCATTTCCCCCTCAGCCATAAATCACCACAGCTGGGAGGCCCAGGAGCAATTGCCTCCTCATTTCAGGTGCTGGCAGGAGGCCAGGAGATGGAGTTTGCACCAGCTACTGGTGCCCCACATTTCCCACTCTGTGCTCACATCCCACAAGTCCTGACCTGCCTTCCCAGCTGCTGCTTGGTGGCTGAGGGTGGGACCAGCTGAAGGTTTGATCCATACCGTGGTGGTCGCAGACAGCCCCCACCACCCTACTGCAGCTGGGGGAAACAAAACAAACCTAGGGAGTGTCTGATAGGGGTGCAGGGACAGAATTCACTACCCTGGGCACAGAGGAGGGCTCTGTGCCTCCTTCCCTGCAGTGCTGGATGCTAAATCTTCCCCTATCTGCCACGTCCATCACGCAGGCCCTGGCTTCAGCAGCCAGGGATCTGTTTCCTATAAATTTTCTGCACAGTGCCTACAACAGTTGTAGTCTCTCTAAAATAATGATTGGAGGGTGGATAGAGGAGAACAAACAGTTCAGCTGAACAGTTTATCTGATGAATTTAACCTCTTCTCCTGTTCCTGTAGTATCAGGTGGACAAATCCAATTTCCTCAAATGCATTTGTTGTTTGAGTTTATTTGACAAATACTTCCCCAAACAATTGCCTCTACATTCACTTAGCAAATATTTAAAATATGAACTGTGCTGTTCAGTGAATCCCCAGTGAATCCCACTAGTCCCCAGTGGAGCAGAAAAGTTAGGCTTTTCCCCAATATTAGTTATTTCTGCATTTCAAATTAAATTTTTTGCCAGCTCTCATTCTGTTGCTGATAACACCAGATGACTTGGTGGTGCTTATTAGGAAAGGAGCTGGTCAGTTGTCTCCCAATAAAATTGAGTTTTCCTGGGAAGCAATAACCCATTGAAGTAGACACATTTCATCAGAAACACCCCACAATCAAATGACTTGCAGCAGCTGAGGAAAGGTTGCCTGGCAAATGCAGCTCTCAGAAATCCCTGCGGGTTGTTCTGCCAGGCTCCAGCCCTGCACTGGTGTCAGTCACCTGTCAGCTCCACATCTCCAGCTGAAAACTGGGAAACTGTGGCTTGGTTGGCCTTCTTTGAGCTGGGGGAGTTCTATGGCAAGCACAGCAATGTAAGGGATAATCCAGAGAAAAGGGTGTCCCAGGCATTTTTTTGCCCCAAAAGGAGGCCAAGAGAGCTGGGCTTAGGGACACTTCACAGTCTAACTCCTACCTGGAGTTAGCAAGAAGCTGGAGCCAGGGGTTTTCCAGGAAGAGGGAGATGGGAGACAACAGGCGTACCCTGAAACCAGCAGACATAAACACTGGATATAACAGCAGATGGGCAAAGGTTGCCCAGAGAGCTGTGCAGTCTCCATCCTTGGAGGCTTTCAAACCCTGGTCTGATCCCAAAACTAACCCTGGTGGAAGGTGTTGGACAAAACATCCCTTGAGTCCCTTTCCACCCAAATTATTCCAGTCTGTGGTCCTGGGAAACGCTGCTCAAGTGCACATCAAGTTAACAAAAATGAAGGTTACACAGAGCTGGAGGGAGGTAACATCATACCTTGGCTAAGGTTTAGTTCTAGGACTGCCTGTTTATAGTGAGATTTCAGGGGGAAATAATAATAACATCCAGTTTTGGTCCAAACTGGACCAGAACCAACACTTGAAGAAATGCTGAGGAACAAACATCTGCATTTCAGCAAACTCAGCTACAAAGACTCATCATTTCAGACCCAGGGAAAATCAGTTTCCAAGTCTCATGATTACAAAGGATAACTCAAGAGCTTGAAGAGTTCAACCAGAACCAGAAGGCAAATAAAAAGAAATCACAATTCATTATTCATCAAAATGCTCACCAATCTGTTTTAAGACCATGTCAGGATATTTTAGCACTGCAGGTATCAATAGTGCTAAAAAAACCTGTAAATGTGACTTTGAAATCTGCTTTTTTTGTTTTATTTTGTTTTCTGCCAGTGGAAATCTCGTTGCTTGAATGTTCTTGGAAAGTCACCAGGGAAAGGTTGGGAATATCGCCCAAGCAAATTCACTTAAGAATTCAAACAAACACATCAGGACACAATTTTGCTTTTGTCACCCAGCTCTGAGGGAAAGCTTTAAAAACCCAGTTAGGGAGAGGGCAGTAAAAGAACAAATGCTTCATTAAACCTGGTTTTTGGGCAGAGGAACAACAGACAACCCATGACTGGAACAGCCTCTCCTGCTCTCCAGTCAACCAGGAGCCTCTGAACACGGCACTGAATTGGACAGCAGCTCTTCATATCCCAATTATTCATTCTGCCACTCGGAGGGATGCAGCCAGGACAACCCATCCTTCTAAGCTGTGTACCACTGTGGAAGAGGGAGGAATTTCATATTCTCATTCCACAGACTCCCACTCACTGCCAAGAGCAGCAAATGACACATGAGTTCACCAGGCAGGCAGACAAAGAAAATCAAACAGGCTTTCAGCGACACTGGGAATTCCTTCCCTTACTGCTGAGACACTTTTCACATCCAGAAAAACCAGAAAAGGGCACCAGGTGGTGCCTCTGGAAGGGCATTTTTTGGGGGTTCTGCTGGTTTTTTTAACCTTCAGATCAACCATGTGAAATGTTCACAGCACTGGGTAAGGGGAAAGATGAGACGATGTGTTGGGGTTTTTGTACGGCCAGGGCTCGCTTTTGGATGCAAATCCATGTTCCTTTCTTGCCTCGAGGGGAGACAAAGCACCAGCAACCTTGCTTCAAGAACCACAGAGATTCTCTAGGCTGGGCTGTCCAGAAGCTTTCCTACAAAAAGCTGGGTTGTCAGCCAGGCACGGAACAGAACCATTCCTCCAGCAAGCACCCAGACCTGCAGCTGCGGGCTCCTCGCCCCCTGGGAGATGTGAAAATGCCTTCCACCAGCCCATCTCTGATCTCACAGAGCTAAAATAATTAGGATCTACAGGCTGAAATGAGATTTTTCCAATTCTCCATCCCTGGGAACTTCATTTTTGTTAGGTGCCTTGGAGAAGTCATGCTTAGTTCAAAGGGGCTGCAATTGCTCCTGGATGTCCTCTAATCCCTGGCTCCATCTCTGCCTCAGCCTCTCCAGAACACTCCGTAATGGACTGGCTCACTCTGGCTACATCCTTTATATCTCTTTAGCTCCGTGAGCAGATGGAGTCCAGGGACAGCAGAATTTATGCTTCTTGCTCGAGTAGCAGCTTGGCTGGGTGGAAATAAAAAATGGGAAAGGACGGGGAAATGGCATCGTAACAGCATTTACCTCCTGGGCTTTGGAGCCTCTGTCTCTACCTAGGTAGTGCTTGTATTGTCAGCCTTAATCCTGTGCCTTCCTCCCCAGCTGAGGAGGAGCAGGCCCAAGGGATGGTTCTCCTCCCTAGCCCATGAGAGGGATGGAAGGAGCTTCCAGAAGTGTGGAATACTCTGCTGACAGAGCCTGTGCATCAGGGCTGGTTTATACCGGCAGATAATCCAGCCCAGACCGTTTCCTTCAGGGCATGCAAGGGAAAACCAGGAAATGTTTCTGACCTCTGAGAGCTTTAAAGGGAGAGAAAAGGAGGCAGAGGTATGAAAGCAAGCAGGGAGATTGACAGGGGCTCGGGAAGGAGCAGCATAATAGGCCCCTAAACTCTTTACCTTTCTCCACGTTTCATACAATCGGAGGGGAGAAACAAAACGAGGAGAGGGAGGGGATTATAATGAACGTGAAAGCTTCCAGATTAATTAATTACCCCTTTTAGTTTGTGAAAAAGGAGGCTAGAAATATCCACGTCTGCTCCTCTTGGAAGGCAACCCTGGCGCTTGCTCCTAACATCCCCCCAGCCCGCCTGTGCGCGGGGATAATTAATCCATTACGGGATGGATCCTGCCGTGCTGCCGTAAAAAAAGAGATCTATTTCTCCTCCGCTTTCCCCTCCTCCCCGAAGAGACATCTGAAACGGATCATGCAATAAATGTTTCTTGGATGGAAGGAGAGGTATTGTTCTCTTGCCGTGGAAACAATCCCGGCAGTGGGGCCAGCCAGGAGGGAGCGGGGCCGGATACTTCACTCGGCAGCTCTTGGGACATCCTGTATGGCAGGGCGGCCTCCGGGGGACACCTTTTGTGATGTTGATACCTCTTCAAAGCAGTGCTCAGGAGGGCGGGGTGAGCTGGTTCCGACCTAGGGCGACAAGCCCAGGCTGCTCACCGAGGTCTGTGGGGGCTGGAGGTGGCTTCCCTCTGTGGAGACGTCCAGGCACTGCCTGGCGGGCAACGGGACACTCTGGAGACAGGGAGGTGGCGCAGAGTCCATCACGACACACCCAAAAGAACACCTCTGACCACACCCCTGCAACCCTGCACCCATCCCTCTCCATCACGCGCCCCTGGAATGCAGCCCAGGTTGGGAGCAGCTGCCTTGCACAGCTCCAGGCAGAGATCAGCCTTTCCACAGGCGCCTTTCCCTCAGCTGGACGCTTCTTCCCTTTTGTCCGAGGGACCTGGAAACGAGCTGCACGGGACTCCCGGTGCCCAGCTTGCATAGAATAGACCCTCCTCCACCAAGTGTTTTTTATTCCTGGCCAGCCACGCTCGCTATCCAAGGTGAAATGTTTCGCTCACCTTTGTCACCCCCCTGCCCCACGCTCGGAAGGGCAGGAGCTCTCCTTTTCTGCTCACACAGCACAAAGCCTGCTGCAGCAGGATACGGATTTCCCCACCCTCTCTAATTAACAAAAGCCACATGCCATGCTCTTCATTCCCTTGGCTGGTGTTTTTGTGGACCAAAACAAGAGATTCCCTGAAGGGTTTCCCAAGGAGGATGGGGTGGGCTGCCCATTACCTGCCCAAGAGCTTTTGCTCTGCAGGGGCTGGGTACCCTCAAACCATGGAAATTGCATGAGATGAGAGCTCCCCAGCGCTGATCCCAACCCCAATCCAGCATCCATTTGCATCAGTTTATCAGAAACATTGCCTCTTGCTGCTGACATCCAAATATTCCTTGCACGGAGGAGCTGCTGGCATTTATTCCTGAATTGCCACGTTGCAGGAGCTTTGGCTAAGACTTGTGTTACATGGGAAGAGAGAAGGGACCTTGTTACTGAAGATAAGTCTTCTACAGCCTATCAGTCCAGATTAGATTTGGGTCACTTCCTTTATTCATTTCCCTGGATGATTTTTTTAGGGCTCTTTCAAAGAAACACTTGAGCTCAGTACAGTGTTCTTGATTGCAACCAGAACTGGCTGAAAAATGCTGAACTAATTGAAAGACATTTTCTTTTTCATTCCTTCCTCAAAACATTTCCAGGGTTTCTGGTCAGTACTTGGAACTGTGTAAAACCCCCCTGGGCTCCACTGTACAACAGCAAAAGCTTTTTCCACTGCATCAGCAGCATTTCAAAATCCTGGGAGCTGATCTTAGGGCAGCAAAATGACTTCTCTGTCTATCAAAGACACAGGGATGTCATGACACCTGTGTGTTTTCATCACAACACCCCTCAAACAGACATCCAGGTCATGGAGGATAGTTCCCCCACCAGTTCTCCATCACCACATGCTCTGAGCGTGTCCTGAAGTCTTCTAAGAGCAGTTGGCATCATTATTCCTCTCTGTTTCATAGGGAAACTGAGGCATGGGATGGCAGCAGCTCCCACAGCATGGAATCATTGAATCATTCAGGTTGGAAAAGACTTACAAGACCATCAAGTCCAACCTTTGACGGAATTCCACTTTGCCCACTAAGCCACATCACAAAGTGCCACATCTCCTCCTTTTTCTAATGCTTCCGGGAATGGTGGCTCCACCACCTCCCTGGGGACCTTGTTCCAGTGCCTGACTGCTCTTTCTGTGAAGAATTTTTCCTAATACCCAGCCGGAACCTTTCCTGGAGGCAGAAATCTGCCACCTCCCAAGCCCCCGTGGGGATCTCCCCGTACTAAACCGTGGCAGGGGGGTCCTACCACACACAAACCTCCACATCCCCCCAAAGCCACAACAATACAGACCTGGCGAGACCATCTGTGCTCCACCCCATGGCTTCCTCTTGGGGCTCTCACTGGCCCATTCCTCCTTCTCTGTGGCTCCCAGGGAGATGGCAAATTTCACCTCCAACAAGAAACAAACCAAACAACCCCCCCTCACAAAGCCCGGGCTCTCTGGCAGAGGGGAGAGGTTTCTGCATCGCTCATTTTCTGTCACGTTAACACCAGCTGAACAATCTCCTTTCCTCCCTGTGCATTTCTTCTCCTGGTGGTTCCCCCTCCCCTTACTTTCTTTTTCCATTTCAACCACCTCAAGCAGAAGGCCCTCCGAGGCACTGGTGACTTCAAAGACACCAGGTCCAATGTGCAGCAAGTGATAAAAACCTACACAGCATGTGTTGGGCAAATTAATATCCCCTCCAGAGCCACCAGCTCTCCAGTTCCAGCAGCCCCATAATGAGATGTTGTACTGAAGGGTTGGGGGAGCTCGGTGCAGAACTGGGAGATGTATTTAATGTATGCAAATTGACTCACATGCAAATTGCTGCTAAGTTAAAAATAACGCATTGCATGAGTTGTCTTTTAAAACATTTGTTTATTCATTAGGGTAATCTCTGTTATCAGTCACCTCTTTCCTTGCACATTAAGTGCTCAGTTTGAGGGAAGTTTGTGTATTACAGGTCTGGGGGACAGCTGTGACTTCCTGCTGATCTCAACCACCACAGGACAACTCCAGTTCTCCTCCCCTTCCTTCTTTTCCCTTCTACTCATAGACTACAGGGGTTAAAGTCACCTTTCCTCAGAGGGGAGACACTCAAAGTGATGAACTCCAAGGACGAAAGTTGTCAGAGCCACCCAAAGCAGCTCTTGACAGCCAGAGCCTCCCCCAGGGCCAGACCAGAGCATCTGTCCCAGCTGGGCTCAGGGTGACCAAGCTGGATGGAAGGCACAACATCAGCCTTGCAGCTTCCCTTCCCTCTGCTGACCAGGGACAGGACCCCAGGGAACAGCTGGAGCTGTGCCAGGGGGGTTTAGGTTGGAAATCAGGGAAAGGTTCTTCCCCCAGAGGGTACTGGGCACTGCCCAGGCTCCCCAGGGAATGGGCACGGCCCCGAGGCTGCCAGAGCTCCAGGAGAGTTTGGATAATGCTCTCAGGGATGCACAGGGTGAGACTGTTGGGGTGTCCTGGGCAGAGCCAGGAGCTGGACTCCATGATTCTTGTGGGTCCCTTCCTGCTCAGGACATTGTGTGACCATGAAATAAGAGTGTAAATGCCTCCTCCCAGGCTGAGCTCTGCAGGGCAGCTGATCCTCCCCACACCCAGCACAACTAATTAATATTAGACCCTGCCAGTGGTGCTAAGCACTGGGATAGCTGCTGACAGGGGCCAGTGCATCTCATGGCTGATCTCATGGCAAATCCACTGCTGATCCTACCTGGCAATACAGAGGAGCAATGACATTTTGAACACTGCATGGGAAACGGGGTGGGAGTGGGTGGTGGGTGCCATTTCAAGATGATGGGTGCAGTCCTACTGCCCAGGGGTGGGTATTCAGAGACCAAGAGCATGTGGTTTGTCCAGAGTTTGATACTGAGCCTTTGCTGCAGGCTTAGGAAGGGTCTCAAGTGGGATCTACATGGAGAGCAGTTCTCCATCCAGCCATGCTGGAGTGTGTTATCACTTTGTAGTCATTAGATATCCAAAGCCCTGGGAGATGGCAGGGACAGAGGGGGATCCTCTGGACTGTAGCACAGAAGGAGCCCTGGTGTCCTGCTTTCAGTGGGATGGAGTTAATTTTTTCCTGGTAGTTAATACATTCCCCACCAGTTGCAAAGGTCCTGATGGTGCAGAAAAGGAGTGGCACTAGACAGAAGCCCCAGCCATCCCAAGCAAGAGAACAATCCAGACAAAACTCTGCTTCAGCTGCACCAAATTGTCAGAGCTGCTGCAGCTGGACCATCTCCACATCCCAGAGGAGCATGTTCTGGCATTCCTGTTTTGATAATTCCGTATTACTCAGCCCAAGACTGATGAAGTTACAGTGTTAGCACAACCCTCCAGCACCTGCCAATGATCAGGAAGTTTCTTACCTCATTAGTTAACCCTCCTCCTCTTGGGAACCTTGTTCTTCTGTCCTGTGTGTGTCAAGAGCTGTAAAAACAAACAGAGACAAAAGGGAGTCTAAGGACAGCAATAAGCATGACTCATTTTCTTTCAGCTGGAGTTCTAAATCAACATACAAACAGAGATTCACCCTTCCAAGAACCAGGATTCCTGCTCTGTGCAAAGAGGAACAGCAGGGCTGAGCTCCCCTCTCCAAGCTCTGCCCACTGAGAGCAGCCTGCTCCTCCTCTGCCTCACTGAGGGACAGACCTGAGCAGGGATGTTGATGGAAATCCCTCCTCGCAACGGCAAGGGCAGATTTAAAGTGATTGGATTAAACTGCATTAACCTCTGCGTGGACACGGTCACTCCAGATTTAAGTGGCCATTGCTCAGTTTAACAGGAGCCACTTCAATGTGACCTAATTCACCACCTGAGTAAATAAGGCAAACCAAATAAAGGTCAATGACTGTGAAGAAGTGGCTCCCCAGATGAGAGAGACCCACTCAGAGCTTACCTATCAACACAGATTAACAGCAGACACCATCTCTCATCCCTCTGCCTGGAGATCCAGCTTGAAAGAGCCACTGAGTCCTGGGTGGGAGCAGGACACCAGGAGTCAGGGGGTCACCCTTAATTCAGGCAGGAGCAAAGATCACAAGTCATGTCAGCAAGAACAAACTCTCATTTCCAGGAGCTCAGCTCTTGCCTCAGCCAAGGAGTTCCAGCTTGCCAAGAGATGGGACCAGAGCAGGACAGAGAGGAGATGTTGGTGCAGGCACTTCGCACACCAGGGACGTGGCAGACATGCAAGTGGCTCACCACACTGAGCTGCTCCCTCCAGGTGCAGGTTATGGCCATCCCAGTTTGAGCTGAAGGAAGCTGAAGTTTCTGACCTGTCATGAAGATGCAGGTGATGATGAAATGGCAGGGACCACCCTGGGACACTTTCAGCCTTCCCAATCTCCCCCACCGGGGAAGGCTGGGAGAGGGAGGCTCCTCAGCCCTCATCCAGAGGTGATGGCACAACACCAAACTCAGCTGGGATGTGGGGAGTGGGAAATCAGCATCAAAGCATGGGGCCAGCAGGCAGCAAAATGGGATTATACATATTCATGGACTGGAGATTAAAAAACAGAGATTACAGGGACAAGACAGAGAGATACCTTCTACTACCCCCGTCCAGTGCCTGGGAAATCTGAGCACAGCTGGAATGCATGATAAGAGAGACCATTCCTGTGTGTTCCCTTTACAGAGCACCCACGGCTGCTGCTGCTGGAGGCAGGGACCTGGGCTAGGTGACCCACTGCTCTGTCCCAAGCAGGCATTTCTGTCCCAAATGGCCCAGCCTGCAGGCTGCTCCTCCCCACACCACTCCATGTCCATGGCTCCTGGCCCCCAGGCAGCACATCCCCACTGCTGCGGCGGGCAGGAGTCTCTGGTCTGCCTGTCCAGAAGAGGATGGACAACAGTAATTATTCATGCAACAGCAGCTGCTCTTTCAGCCTTCCCTGAGCCCAGCCAAGTCAGATGTTTCTTCTCCCTGTGCCATCCCCCTCTGCCCAGCCCGTGCTCCTTCCCCCCCAGTTTGTCATTCCCAGTGACATGCCCCACTGGTGACCGAGAGCTGGTGGCTGACTCTTTCTGTCACCGAGGGTCAGGGTGAGTGATCCTGCCAGGTGGTGCATTTTCCAGAGGATGAAGAGTGACTGAGCCTGAATCCTAATGAGCTGCCACCCCTCCACAAGGGTTCAGTGATGCTTTCCCAGTGTCAATCAAGCATAAACAGATTATCCTGCCTGGCCTGAAGTGCAGGGACCACCTCCCTTTCCCATTTGTGAAGCCCAGCATCTGCTGGTGAGAAAACACAGAATAATTGCTCTCCAGAACTACCTAAAAGGAGGTTGTAGCCAGCTGAGGGTTGGTCTCTTCTCCCAAATAACGACCAGTAGGATAAGAGGAAATGGCCTCAAGTTGTGCTAGCGGAGGTTTAGGTTGGGTACTCTGGAAAATTTCTTCACAGAAAGGGTTTTCAAGCACTGGCACAGGCAGCCAAGGCAGTGGTGGAGTCCCCACCCCTGGAGGGATTTCACAGACATGTGGGTGTGGCACCTGGGGACACAGGTCAGTGGTGGCCTTGGCAGCGCTGGTTAATGGTTGGACCCGATGGCCTGAGAGGGCTTTTCCAACCCAAAGGGTTCTGTGATTCTCTAAGGAGCATGCCAGGACTCCGTGTGGTGCTACACCTGCTGCCCCCACAGCACGCCCAGGTCAGGGGCACCTTCTGAGTGTGGGAGCTTCTCCTGGAGCTCCAGGGCACAGCCCAGTCCCACCACAGAGCTCACCTGAGCCCAAAGGACAAGTCTGCTCTCTGCCATACCCAACTGATCTGTTCCTCCACGGCTCCCAGCAAGAGCTGCTGCTGCCCTGTTGTGTGGAGACCGCTCGGAGTTGGTGAGGAATTTGTTTCCCCCTGAACTCAGCATCCTCCATCCTGCTCCAAGTCCTTCATGGAACATTCAGCCAGCCATTCCAGGCCAAGGACAGACCAACGCCTCCTCTCTCAGATGATTCTTTCTCTTCTGTTCACTGGTGCCAGTGATCACAGGAGGGCCTGCTATCTCGAGACTTAAGGGTTAGAGTATGGTGAATTTGAGCTCATCCCAAATCAGGGAGTGGTGTCAGGAATTCCTGCTTTCCCTGCAGGGTCTGTTCTCTCCTAGCATTGCTGAACAGCCTGGATATGCTCCCCACCAAACGGCACAAACTGGAATGCTTCCTAATTAACTGCACGGGAGAGGATAAAAATTCCCTGCTCTTCCCAATCCTGCAGAAGTCAGGGATGTGAGGAAAGACACCGGAGCAGCAGAGATGGAGTGGTGGAACAAGTACCCACCAGCATGGAAATTCCAGCTTAATCACCTAGAGCTCATTAGGTGTCCATTTCCATGAGGTGGAGCACGCCCACAGGACCACACGGCAGCACCTGAAATTTGGAAACATCACAGCTCGAGGCACAGGGATGTGCTCTGCAGAACTCTAATTGCAGGATGTTGGGCAGGACTGTCAAACAGCTGGCACAGCCACCCTGTCACCTCCCGGCCTGCTGCTACCTGCCCCGAGCCTGCAGGCACGGCATCCCTTCCCAGACCCATTAATTCCTGCCAAACACAGCAGCTCTGAGGAAAGGCAGAGAGGAAAGGAGGCGGCTTGCTAATGCTCATCACATCCCCAGCCCAGAGCAGAGCTCTCCACCAGCCCCACACCCAACTCTCAGCTGCGGGAGAGGATCTGATTTTTGAAAGGATCTGCCACTGCCCGACCTTTGGCTCAGGATCACGAAGGTCACAGTTAAGGAGGCGCCGGGCTCCTCGTGGCTGTCACTGCTCCTCGCTGAAGCTGTTTCATCCCGGCTGCTCTGGCTGCAGGAGCTGTTGCTGGGTTCAGCTCCCAGCTTTCCTTCCCGCGGTCCAGGCGCGGCGCATCCCGCCCTGACAGGGAAATCAAGGCGCCGCAGCAGCCATGAATTATTGCTCACAAAAAGGGCCTGGCGCCCTCAGTTCCAGGGTGAGGTGACCTCCATGAATACCTGCGCACACACGCCCTTTGAGGATTTGGTGTGTGAGCACCAAGGCTGCACAGTAAACCAGAGATTAATGCACAGCTGAGCAGAGCATTCCTAGGCAGGAATACAAAGCAGAAAAAAGGCCTTGTCATGCCTTCAGTTTCTTCCCCACAGTTTTATTTTATTTATTTCATTTACTTTGGAAAAAACTTCCTATGCACAACTTCCAGCTTACAGCCCGGGCTTTGCAAAACTCAAGCATGCAATAGGAACCTCCTTCCTTTGCAGGAAGCAAAGTCCCCAGCAGGCTTTTCAGGCAGCCAACACATTCTGGAAGCCTCATGCTGCTTCCAGGGGGTCTGTCCAGACAGAGCCACTAGGAAAATCTACCCCTTAATGCCAGTCATCTGCACCAGGGAGGTCTAGAGAGCACCTGGTCATTCAGCAAAACCCATTAAATTCTTGGACCCTTGGCAGGAGCTAGGGAAGATATTTTGGGATCACTCTTCCACCTGGCTTCAAAGCATGGCAAAGCAGAGCCAAGAGCAAGAGGGAGAGCACAGCTGAGTGGGGGGCTTCACATCACACCTTAGCAGAAGGAGATATTCAGAATCACTGAGTCATTAAGGTTGGAAAAGCCCTCAAAGACCATCGAGTCCAGCACTGCCAGGCCCACCAATGACCCATGTCCCCAAGTGCCACATCCACATGTCTGTTAAATCCCTCCAGAAATGGGAATTCCACCACTGCCCTGGGCAGCCTGTTCTAGTCCCTGACAACCCTTTCAGTGAAGAAATTTTCCAGAATATCCAGCGTAAATATGATCCTAAGGCAGGCTTTGGGATGGCAGCTGTCTGCAGCACAGGTTGGGTGCTGGCAGGATAATGGCCTGAGAGGAGCACAGAGATACAAACACGCTTGTGACTGTTTTCCAAACAACAACAAAGGGTGGAAAGCAGTCTCCTGGATTTGGATGGTGGAGGAGCTCGATGCCAACACAACAACTGGGCCTGACCTACTGACATTTCTGCAGGCTCCCAATTCCTGCATGGGGGCTGTCACTTTAAATTTGAATTGCCTGGCTTTTTTCTGTCACAACAGCCTGATATTTTTTCCTTGTGAAGAATAAATATTTACAAACCTTCACTCTCGCCAACAAAAGCATTCTGTTCCAGAATTTTCTTGGGGTTTTGTTCTGTTTTTTAACAGTTTCAGAAATCATTGCCCAACGATTTAATTTCTCTTATTAAAACAAGCGAGACAGTAGAAAGATGCACAAACCAGGGGAAGGATCATGGCAACTCTCGGCTCACGTTCAAGGGTTTTCAGCAGCGTGTTGAAAAACGGCCGAGAGCATCTGTAGGAAATGCAAAGGATAACAGCACAGTAACTCCAGCCAAGGACAGGTCGCCAGGCTGTAGGAAATGTGTTTTCTTGGTAAACTAATGAGGGTTCAGCCATTTCATGCAATGTGAGGTTGTAAACAGATCAAACAAAATGCGGCAGCGCTGCTCCTCCAGCCAGAGGAGCCGACTCCACATTCCTCAAACATCTCAAGAGCTGCAAACAAAAGCAGAGCCCAGCAAAGCAGTGACCAGCTCACCCTTTATCCACCCCAAAATCTGTCATCCCTAAGTACCTGACAGCCCACCCACATGCAATGTCCCTGCCAGTGCAGCTCACTTCAGTGGGACATGAGGGGGCTCAGCGAGCCCCGTGTGGGGCAGCGAGGGAAGGTCAGGGTGGACACCTGGCTGAACACGAGCTTCCAGCACCAAGCTGAGCCACCCACACCCCCCCTGCCCAGTGGAGTACAAAGGGAGTCCTCTTTCACATCACTACCTGGTGCTGGCAGGAACATTGTGTCCAGCTCTTGTATTCACACCTACATTAAAAAAAAAGTATTGTCAGAAACAGCGAGTTCAGACAATAGCTACAATAATAAATCTTGGGTGTGAAAAACCAGCCTTGAGGTGAGAACCTGAAAGAGTCCAGTCAATTTAGTTTGCTAAGAAGAAGGTTAAAAAGCAACTTGACTCCAGTCCAGGCATTGCTACCCAAAACAATGTTAGTGGCTCTTTGCTCTTGTTCACTGCAATCCAACAGCCGCAGGCTGGAGTTGCAATGTCCAAATCCAGACCTGAGGTGAAAATTGCTGCCATATGGGTGCATGAGACTCAGATGTCTTTCCAGAGGAGATGTTCCTACTCAACTGACCACACAACCAAAATTTGGGGGTGTATCCTCCTGCCTGGGTGATGCTGAAGCCAAGACAGCTCTTCCTGATTTCCCCGAAGTCCCACCTCTCATCCATCCTGGCTCCAGAGGTGATGCTGGAGACCAGCTCAGACCCTGCATGGGCTGCAAAGCCCAGGGTGAGGAGGTCGCCCAGACCACACAGCCACAGGAGCCTCTGCTTTCTGGGAGTTTGTTGTAGGATAACCCATGGACAAGTAAGGACATGGCCATGGCTGAGCTGCTGGGGGACAGCCAAGGGACACCCAGAACCAGAGCAGAACTCCAGCACCTGTCCATTACAGTCACTGCCAGAAGGGAGCAGCCAGAATGGGCAACCAGGCAGCTCCTGTGGACAGAGAGATGGAGAGCCCAGGCGGGGAGCGATGAGATAAATTCTGGAGGTAGATGATTTATTGCATAACCCCCACAATATGGAGCTGCTTGACTCTATTAGGTGGATGGATGGCAGGGAATTTAAGAAGAGAAATAGATTTTTTACTCAGCTAATTAGCTAAAAAGGCTTGTCTGGAAACACGGGCCCCATTGTGTCTGAAGTCTGCTGACACACAGCTCAGAGCCACATTTTTCTTCCCTGTTATTGCTCTGCCTCTCAGAACATCCCTCACAAACACAGAGAGTGGGGTGGGATCCCTGCACCAAACCACTGGCACCCAAGACATCCAAAAAAGGTTCAAGTGACATAATAAATACACAATTTTATGTGTTTATACATAAATAGTTGCACACACTTTCAGGTATATTCATGCACCTACAGATATGCACAAACATACATTACTTATTAATGCATTCTATACATGAAAATATCAGTATGCTAAAAAAAAATAAAGTCCATAAAAAAGCCAAGTTTGCCATCAAAACCAGTTTGCTGCCTCACATTAGCCTGCCCCATAATTTAAAAGCAAACTGGGGGCACCTGATGAAACAAAAGGGCTGTAGATTGAAGAGAAATAAAATAAAAATATGACTTGACCCAGCACAGTCACTCCTGGAATCCACTACCCCAGGAAGTCACGGAGACGCACACCAGTGGAACAGACATTTTAAAGGACTGGATAATTTTATGAGCATTAATAACATTTGCAGCTATGCAAGCTAATAAAATGTTACAAGGGTAATCAAACTTCATGCTTCAATGTGTAAGTTGATCACCTGTGAGCGCTGGGAAGGAATTTCCTCTCTGGTGCTGTTGTGCTGAGCAAGTAGCCAGCTGCGCCACAGGGGTGCACTTTTAATAAAAAAAAATTAAAATACTAAAAAAACAAGAATCAGTGTCACTGCTGTTGTTGCTATGTCTTTGCTTTGGTTTTCTCCTTCTGCAATAACTGGCTCTCACCAGAGACTCTGAATATTAGTGAGAGCTTTGATGTCAACTTCCTAAAGTTTCCTGGTGCAGTTTTGGGACAGCGTATCTGACACAATCCAACAATAATATCACTTTACTCCTGGAGGGTTGTTCCTATAAGCTGGCAGCAGGAATTACACCAAGCTTAACCTGCCATCCCTGTGCCACAGATCCCACATTGACTCTTTACATTTCCATACTGGACAAGTTGTGTTGGCCAACTAAGCGCAGGCTCTGCCAGTAACTCTGAGCCCCATCACAGAGGAGCTCCAGGTATTCCCAGGAAAACTTGGCAGCTTTTGAGCTCTCTACCAATTCAAAGCTATCCAATATGTTATTTATAACATCCAAGCAGCAACCTTGGTGTTTCCAGTGTTTTCTAGCCTCGGAAGTTAATGCCCTTGTAATTAATGAACTGACAGCAAACGCTTCAATCTGCTGCCACAGGCTTTGCAAAAGAAAGACAGACTTTGCTCCTGTGCCTACCCTTCTGTTCCAGGGAATCCAGGCTCAGTTCAGCCAGCTGGGGAGGAGGCTGAAAGGAGGATGGGACATAGTGGAAGTGTCAAAATAAACCTTTCGCTTCAAAATAACAAGCACAGGGGGGTTACGGATACAAATCCAAAGGGCTGGAGAGGACGAGGGTGTGCTCGAACAAGGGAGCTGCTCCAGGAGCCTGACCTCTCCAAAACCAAAAGAGAAAATAAGCATTGCATAGAAGGAATGTTGGTAAAACGCGTGCTCTGGGCTCTGCACTGTGGGCAGACCACAACAGGGTCTGGTGAGCTCTCCTGCGAAGTACAGGCCTTGGGAGCACAGCTAGCAGCTCCCTGCCACACCCCCGCCCTCCGCCCTGGTTAAACCCACGTGTATCACCACGGTAACCATACCTAAACCATCCACGAAATCCAAGCGGCCAACACCCAGGCCTGGCTTTGCAGCTTGAGCTCCTCCTGCCCCTGGGAGCAGCTTTTCCTGGGTCCCAGAGCCAGGGGTGGAAGAGGCAAGACACACTTTCCCAGGACAGGAGGAAAACGCATCTCATCAGAATTAAGAGATACACCACTTATCACCTGGGGAGGGTTATTCACTAATTCCTCTTTTGAGCACAAGGTGTGTTTGAAGGAGAACATGAGGATCCATTAACCAGCCTGGGCATGCATGAGTCCATATTTCCTCTCCTTTCTATTTGTCCTTAGAGAGAAGCAGTTCAATATTCCTTTGGGAGAGAGGAGGCAAAGGACACAGGGATTTCATGTGTCAGTCACCCTTTCATTCCCAAACAATCATTCTCACTGTGACAGTGTCCTCCTGGCCACAAAACCCATATTTTTCTGAACACACAGCATTGAGAATTGCACTCGCTGCCCTCCATAGACCTTTCCAAATGACATTCCCTCCTCAGCCATGACAGCATTTGGCCTGGAACACGATATGCCCCAAGAAAGCCATAACTCTTCCATCAGGACAGGAAAGCACTTTAAATCACAGTTAGAAGAGCACCGTCATCAGAGACCGGAGCTGAAACCCCATGTGATGTCACACACATGAAGCCAGCAGGCTGACAACAGCCATGGGGTTTAGAATTACAGTCAATAAAGTATGACATCATGATGACATCATGAAAGGAGAAATTCAATTCCCAGCCCGGGGGCTATCAGTTACTGCTTTATTCGAAAACCTGCCACTATGTGCGTGAGCAATGAGCAGAATCCATCATTTCCACAGGTTTTTATGGCCACCATAAATTTGGAACACTTAGGCCTCAGCCACCTCCCCGTGTCTCTCCAAGCCCATCTGTCAGCTCCTGCAATGCTCCCTCCAGATCCCAGCACTACAAATCCCATTTCAAAGCAGCCCAGGGCTGCTATGAGATCACACGGATTTGGCTTTGGGGTGACCAGGTACCTGTCAGCTCTGCACGTGGTTTCCCTCACTGCTGGGCTGACACAGCTGGGTGCACCATGGACAAACCCTCTGACACTTGCACGACCACTAAAAGCCATTTTAAAATCTGTTTTGATGAGCACTCCCAGGCAGATGCTTCAAGAAGATCTCCTGGTGCAGGCTGCCCATCTCACCCTCTGCCAAGGCACTTCATATGTTAATAAAGTATTAACTTCACAGATACATAAAGGATGCAGCCTCGCAGGTCACAGAGGCACAGGTGAACGTGCTCAGTGGGGCAGGTGGAATATTTTGGGGTGTTTTTATGATTAGATGATATCAGTCTGTCTACTCGCACAAACATGGTTTGGGTCATGTGTCATACACACATTTCACTCAGCCTTCATAACACCTCAGGCAGTGATAAGGGATGGGTTTTTCATAAGATTCCTGATATAGAGGAGGAGTCCCTTGTCTTTGCCTCCTTGTATTGTTTTTATTTCGCCTGTTCCTGCAAAAAAAACAAAGCAGTGCCATGACCCAACAGATATTTCCTGGAGTATATCAGAGACTCTTCACTGTGTTATTTCCAGTCATGAGCTGGGAAACTTCTCCACTGCAATGAACCCCTACTTCCAATTTCCTGACCTTCATAGCATTAGATTAGACCAGTCTGATCTTTACCAGATACCTTGAAAATACAGAAATATGCTCTGCTTGCTCCCACCCAGGACACAATTCCCCAGAGTATTAAAATAAAACCAAAATTACCCATTTCCATCTACTGCAGCTGCATTTGCCCTGCTCACCTCCTACAGGTCCCCTGCAAAAATGTCATCCCATGCAAAAGTGACCTCCCTGCATTACCAGTGTGATTGCCAGTCACCTGGGACCTTCTAGATATCCTTGACTCAGCCCCAAAATCCCCACCCAGGATGCTTAAAGGTGGTGCCTTTAAGGGAGTTCAGCTGATAGACATTAAACACCATATCAAGTTATGACACGTTTTTAACTGTTGATGATGCCCAGAATAACCTTGTTGATGCACAGAAGAACCCTGTTGATGCATAATCCCTGGGAAAAAATAAGTCACAGTGACAGCTGGGCACAAAATATTCAAGTTCTGCTAAGGATCTGGCAGTATCAGCTGGATCATAACCCAGTGCAAAGTTCACTTCATTTTCAAGATATTTCATGAGACAGTCTTTACACTATCTCAGTTCATTACTTCTGTGGAAAGATCAAGGATAACACTGGGGTTTGGAGATGAAAGAACTTGGCAAGGCACCTTCTCTTTTCTCACAGGCAGTGAATAACCAAAGAACAAAGCCACCTCATTTAAGAAGGGCTGTTGGACAAGCCACTTTTGAGGGAGTCTGTTGGTATTTAGGGAGGGCAAAAAGCTGCTAAAATTCCTCACCTAACCACCCCCTTCAGTTCCCAGGTCTTGCAGTCTCAAAATGCACTGTATCATTTCAGCTCTGCAGCTCTGATTACTTGTTTTTCATCCTGAAGTGTGACTGTGCACTAATACCCAGCACTGAGAATGGTTTTAAAATGCCAGTGAGTTTTTCCTAACCCAGTTTCCACGGTCCCCATCAGTTACACACAATTAACAGGTAATTATAGGCAGGTTCCAAGACAGGAGCCTGCGTGCAACGCTCCCCTTGCCCAACGTGCCTAACACACCGTGCAGCTCCACCTTCACCAGCCAGGAGACAGGAAAAATGGGAACGGGATTGACTCAATAACCTGAGACTTGCTGTAAAAATGTAGCTCCGAGTTAAACATTCAGAGCATACACGACCGGAGCACCAGCAATTACTGGATTTGTTACTGCCTCAACTATCATGACAGGCATTGAAATAAATCTCATTTATATGACATACAGTCATCTAGAAATGCCTTTTTATTTTTTTTTTTAGAAATTCTTTTAAGATGTCAATGCGCTACACATGGCTCCGCTTTGAGACCTCTCCAGACTGGAGATCAGACAAGATATACAAGCCTTTCAGCCTGCCAAGTTTCATACTTGTTAGGAGTAAGCCTGAATTCAGAATTTTCTACACGGTGCCTCCATGATGAGATTAAGGAAGGCCTCTTGCCACTAAATGTTGGCTGCAGGGATCCAGCTCCCCCTCTCCCAGCATCCTGCAGTGTTCCCTAAAGGCCGGGCTCAGCACGGCTGCGCTCCAGACGTTCATGTTGCATTTCCCTCTGTAGCTCAGGCCTGGGATGTTTCTCTGGAGCCTGAAGCACAGCCCAGATGTTCCTCCTGGCCCTCCAGGCATCCCCACCCATGTCTGGTACCCCCCCTGCCCTTGCTCACCACACTGGCACAATCCACTGGGCTGGAAGACACAGTGGGCTGGGGAGTCTCTCAGTCATTCTGGTCCGTGGATGCCAAGATCTGAGCAGTAGTTACTGGTGTCCAGACCTGTGACAGGGAAGGGTGAGGTTGGATATCAGGAAAAGGTTTTTCACACTGCCCAGGCTCCCCAAGGACTGGGCACAGCCCCGAGGCTGCCAGAGCTCCAGGAGCCTTTGGACAACGCTCTCGGGGATGCACAGGGGGGGATTGTTGGGGTGTCTGTGCAGGGCCAGGAGCTGGACTCTGATCCTTCCAGCTCAGCCTGTTCTATGGTTCTGTGAAACTCAAGAGCATCTCCCTGAAGAGCTCAGGGTGCTGGCATTCCTGAGAAACATGGTCCTAAGGCAACAGCTTCACCACATCACTCTTCCCTTCAATACTTTGGAAAGGGTCATTCTGGCAGGTGCTGCAACTGGGAGTCATCACATCCACCCACCGAGCAGCAAAGAAAACCACCTGTTACCTTCCTCCAATTACGTATCACGCTCCCACAAATTACAGCTCAATTAGGCTCTCCTAGAATCCATCACACAGCTCCAGGAGAATGTGGTCCCAGCAACTGCACTCTACAGGCAAGCTGAGGCAGTAAATAGAAAGGGCTAATTGGGGAAGGGGGGAGATGCTGTTTCCTGATGTAAAAATAACTGACACTTCCAGGAAATAATGGTATAAATAGAAAATTAAGCCATTCCTCCTCCAAAAATATTTCATAATTATGTGTCATAAAAATAATTAGGTTATGGTGAATTAGTACAAATGTTTACAACAAAATTGCCATGCAAAACATTATGGGTAATAACATGCTAATTGCTGTAGAAGCAAAAGCTGATTATGTTTCAGCAGTATTAAAAGTTGCCAACTCAGCGCTACCATCCAAGCTCCGATATCTCTGAGCAGCATTAAGGACACAGGGAGAGCTGGTGAGGGGAGAAGGACACGGCAGGTGGGAGTCTGAGCCCTGCCCTGCCAAGCACTTCCCTTGCTGGGTGGCAATTCCTCGAAAGCTCACGCCAGGTGATCCTCAGGGAGCACCCGCGGAGGACCAGGCAAGACCGAGTGCGCATGGAACAGCCAGGAGGGGACTCAGCTGGGGCTGCCCGAGGGGTGGCTGAGATCTGGTCCTGCACAGCCAGCTCCCAGCCAGAGCCAGATGGGATCTGGATCCTGTTCTGTGCAGATCCCATCCCGTGCAGGTCTTCACCTGAGCAGCTGCTCTGCCCCAAGGAGCCGGCCAGGCCTGCAGGACCCCACCCCTAAGCCTGGGCAGGATGGTGCTGAGGCTGAGCTGACGTGGATTTCTCACCCCAAGGCCCTGC
Source organism: Promerops cafer (assembly GCA_013398275.1). Classification (NCBI taxonomy): domain Eukaryota; kingdom Metazoa; phylum Chordata; class Aves; order Passeriformes; family Nectariniidae; genus Promerops; species Promerops cafer. The sequence continues at coordinate 691,643 of VZSE01002883.1, forward strand.
AGGGTGGATCACTCTGTCTCTGCATGTACCTCTCCTCCAGTGAGCACCTCCTCACTGCCTGTCACATCCCAGCTCTTCCCACTGCTTCTGGTGTAGGGACATTCCTCCTGTTCCTGCCATGCAGCTGCCCCAGAGGGGTCAGGTCCTGACACCAAAGGATGGTCTCAGCCCCCAGCCAATCTCAGGGCAACACCTGCCCTGCTCTGCCCGCTCAGTTCCCTCTACCCAGCAGGTTCCACACGTGCCTGAGGGTGAGCTGCTCCTGCCAGGAGCCTGCCACGGGATCTGTGGGACCTGCAGCATCACCAGCCACTGCTTAATGGTGGCTTCTTGACAGCATCTGTGGCCTCCTGGGAGCTGGGCTGTCTGCACACACATCTCCAACCCACTGCTCACCCAACCCAATGCTTTTTGGGTTGGATCCCCTTGATCCAAGATGTCTGGGGAGAAGTGGGGTCTGAGTATTTCTGAAGCGTGGGCAGAGGTCTTTCACACATGCCCATAAATCTGTTTGGTTCCTTGTCCCCTTGTCTGCAGATGTGGCAAACTGCTCAAGGGGAGCACTGGGTAAAGTTAAAGGTGTGAATTTAAAGTACATTGCTTTAAAGTTAGGAAATCCCGGCAGAGTGTTCTCACTCAGAACTGAAGTGACATTAATTGGGTTTACCAAGCTCATTTCCAACACAAATGCTGATAAACCGGATTACATTTCAGTGGGGGTGTTCACACAGAACTTCAACGCAGTTTAGCTAATCCTCTTTCTGAGTAAATTTGCCTTAAACCCTCTAAGTGTCCCATATTACAGTTTGTCCTGCAGGGGAGTTGCTGAGTTTTACCTTTGAAAACTTGATCATCTTTGTCCTTGTTTTATTAGGTTGGAAATAAGTGTCTTTCCAAAAGGCAGAAATTCCTCGTTCCCCTTTTAGCAGTGCCTGGAGCCGAGGCAGTTCTCAGACCATTACAGACCTGGGAAAATTGTCCCAAGAGCAGACAAAGCCCATCCCTAGTGGGAGGTGACCCTGCCCACGGCTCGGGGGTTGGAACTGGATGATCTCTCAGGTCCTTCCAAACCAAGCCATCCTGTGATTCTTTGGAGGAGCTGTGGACCCCGGACACTCCCCAAACCCCGCACATCTCCGCAGGCTCCAGCGACGACCCTTGTGTGACACCACGGGCATTGACGCCACTCCCAAGTTTGCAAATACTGGATGAAAGGCGCCATGGAAATGGTGGGGTTTACTTTTTTCCTCTCTTTTTCTTCTTGCTTTTTTTTTTATTTTTTTTTTTTTTTTAACAAAGAGTCGTTTGAGATGTTAATTGAGACGCTGGCTAATGAGAGGCTGTGCGGTGAATAGGCTCGGAGCCGGCCTCGCCTCCCGCTCGGCTCCGCGGAGCTGAAAGGCGCGTTCGGCGGCGCTGGAGCCCGGCCGTGCGCTGCGCCGCGCTCATTATGCGCCGAGTCACACCGGGCAGCTCCCGGCAGAACGCCGAGACAGAGGTAAACCACTATTTGGAAACAAAGGAGGGCTCTCTCCATCCTAATTAGCGGCAGGTTGCAGAGAGCAGCGGCGGAAGGCGAAGGTCACTTCCCACAAGGCTCAGCTCAGGATGCCAAAACACCCACTTAATTCAGGCGGCTCAGCGGGCAGAGTCAGACCAGAGCAATTACACTCCCTGGATTTCCCCACGGAAGGGTTTAACAATGCAACTCTTGGAAAGAAAGGTGACTGCAGGAGCTCTTTATTCTGCCACCTTGGAGCAGGGGGAAGCGCAGCCCACCGCGCTGCGGACTCCGGCAACGTCGCGGCTGTGTCTTTGTGCCTCTGCGCTGGGAGCCGAGCTGGGAGGGCTGGCTTCCTCTTTATTTTTAACTTGAGAAATGAATAAGAACAAATTTTAACATTTAAAAAACAAAGACAAAAAGAACCACAAAGGTGAAGAGCCTTTGGAGAGGGTTGAGTTCCCTCTGAGTACTCCCAGTTTTCTTCCAGATGCTGCCGGTGAGAATTAACCTTTGAAGGAACCATCTAAGCATGAACCCTGGGAGCCTTCTCGGGAGCAGCAGCTCCTCTGCTGGGTAGCCCTTGCGTGGCTCAGCCCAAGGATTCAGCCGTTCTGTTAAATGGCTCACTGCACCCCAGCCACCTCACACAGACAGCTCTTCCAAAAGGTCAAAGCGTCTTTTCTGCCCTCAGCTGCTATTTCCTCCCTGCACACACCGCGGGTGGTGTGTGACCACATCTGCCCTCCTATGGCGCCTCTCACAGCTCCCTCAACAGCAACTCCCCCTCAAAGCATCTGCACCGCCCTCGGCACCTTCTGCTGATGGAGGAGCATTTCCCGGGGGTGCTGTGCAGGAACACACCACCTTCATCCCTTCCAAAGACTCCAGAACAGGGAATTTTCAGTGGGAAAGGAAGACTGAGCTTTTTCTAAAGTTCTTTATTTTTAGCCTGATAAACAAGGGATGCAGACACCATCTGGATCCCCCCTCAAAGGCTTCAGATCCAACGTGTTGTCCAGACCCCTCTTCCCTGTTCCAGCTAACAGCAAGTGATCACCAGCACATACTGGATAGGATCCACCCCAATCCGTCCTTGGATGGGAAGCAGCTTCAGCCAGCAGCTCAGCAGGAGGCAGAGCAGCCATGGGGTTAGTGCAGCTTTCTTTGAATCATTTGTGAAATACATTTCAGATCACAACCTGCAGCTCTTTCCCTCCAGCATGCTCCACGCTGTTCACAATCATCTCCCAGCATGGAGCCGTCCAGGAGACCTTCTGCTTCCCACTCCTGAGCCACAGCTGCCTTGTGCTCTACAAACCCACCCTTGATGTTGGACCAGGGATGCTCAAAACATCTTTCAGAGCTGCAATCCCCCTTATTTCCTCTCCCAGCTGCATGAGCAGTAACTAATACTGAGCACTGGCATTCCAGGGCTTTCCAGCTGTTTCCAAGCAGCCCGTAAAACAGCTGGCAGTGCTTGAGAGGGCTCTGGTGTCTGTGTGCTGCAGCCATGCCCACTGTTCCCAGCACAAGGACCACGGTGGCCCTGGCACAGGGCTGGGGACACCTCGGGTGGATCTCAACAATGTGCCAGTCCTGCTTGGTCACAGGCTGGCATCTGTCTTGGCACATCTCTTGGCATCAGGCTGACTTTGCAGATCTCGGGAGCTGGAGATGAAAGGGAATTTTCCTGCTCAGGAGATGTTTCCAGGTCCTTTCAGAGAGTGCTGAGACTGTTTGAGGTGCAGGCCTGCCAGGAACAGAGATGCTCCGTGGGGAAGGCAGGTTTTCCAGCAATGATGTACGGCTCTCCACCAAGCTGGTGATCCCATCATGCCTCCCTCATTCCTATTAAAATGCTGATTGCCCTCTGGCTGCACTCCCAGTCCCCCCTGGCCACAGCACTGGCCACTGTTCCCACAGGGATCCCACTGGGATGTCAACAGCTGCCTCTATTTCTGGAGCTCAGGTTTGTTCCTCAAACCTCTCCCAAGTGATAAAACCTTCAGTCAGGTGAAAGCACATCAGCACCACCACCATCCCCACCCCCGGCACGCAGGGAAAACACACATTTGCTTCCAGGTCTCCGTGACTCCAGGTGAGATTTGGTTATGGCAACTCAACCAACACTCACAACCACCAAACTGCAGCCAGGGCCCCCTGTTTGCCTCTTCTCCCTTTTAAAAGCCAACTCAAAAAGTCACCAAGCACCTCACAACCAGCAATTCACAAAAGTGGCCCCCTGCAGCTTTCTTCCCTTGACATTCATTGCCTGCAGAGCCCAGATGAAGAGCTGTTTACCTCTCCTCCTCCTCCTCCTCCTCCTCCTCCTCCACACCTCCAGAGCCTCTGCTCCAACAAAGTTTCAGCTGCTCCCTTTTTCTGGGCAGCCCTAGTGCTTCTCCACCCAGGTTCTCCCCAGCCCCACACGTTGCTGGGAGATCACTCCAGAGACAAGAAGCTGCTCTGCTCACCAAACCTCCTCCGAGCATTGCACAGGGCATCTGCTGAGCACAGCAGCCTGTCCCAACTCCACTCATGCCCCTTTTTTTAGTGCATCTCTTGATCCTACCTGGCTTGAGGAGAGCAGAAAGTTGCAGCCCAGCTCCCTCCCTTTGCACAGCACCAGAGCCAGGGAAGGCCCCTGGTGGATTTTTTTCCAAGGACAGAGGGTGCTGGTAGGAGATGAGCACCAGCAAGGAGCATCCCACACTGGGCCAACCCCACCCCTTCCTACACACCTGATTCCAAGCTGCTGGAAATCACCTGGGACTTCCACCTGCTCTCCTGATGGAAAACACTCTGCCTGCTGTCTCCAACCCTGCAGGTGGGAGGAGATGCCCATGCTCAGTGCTCTGCTGACCAACACAACCCTCCATGCTGATGGACCTCAGAAACGCCCCTTCCCCGCCGCCCACGCCTGCTCCTGAGCAATTAAACCCCGTCTGCCTGGACTGGGCAGGATAAATGGTGTTTATTGGGATGGCTTTCCTGCGTGCCAAACATAAAACAAAATGCCGATCGATGGAGCTGCCTCACCTGATGGTTTTATTTCTCTTCTCCTCCCGCCCCCACTTTTAACTTTGCAGTGCTCTGGAGCTCTCGGCGGGGTTTGCACCGTGGTGATAAACCAACAGATCCTCATTAACCCGTGGGCAAGAGCAAGAATTTGCCTTTTCTCTCTCTTTCTCTTTTCCCTTTTTTATTTTTTTAAAAAACTCTCCCTCTATCAATATTTGATGAGGGTAATTTCAAAGACTTGTTTAGTATGATCTCCACATAAGGAGTCCTTGGGAGTGTTTATCACGTTCGAGGTATAATTACATTCAAATGCTGAGACACAGTTGCCAGGGTTACAGCTGCTGGTGGTTCCTCCAGCTTTTGTGTGTCTGGGGTTTCTCACCGCCCCCCGCGCACTCGCACACCCCACGCGCTCCCCTCCTCCGGGGAAGCAGGGGAGGGGGATGGATGGGAAGCTCAAGGACCAGCAGTGGCCAGGGCAGGTCACACCTGCACCTCCCAGCCTGAAGGAAAGTCAGCATTCCCTCCAGGGTGTACCCAGTGCAGGGGTGTGGGGTCAGGGATGGGGTAGAGAGGAGCAGGGAGTTCAGTGTTGCTGACAAAAATATTACAGTAAAACCCTCCAGCCATTCCCTTGGGTCCTATCACTGGGGGAGGAGGGAGGTTTAGCTTGGATATCAGGAAAAGGTTCTTCTTCCACAGGGTGCTGGGGCACTGCCCAGGCTCCCCAGGGAATGGGCACGGCCCCGAGGCTGCCAGAGCTCCAGGAGCATTTGGACAATGCTCTCAGGGATGCACAGGGTGGGATTGTTGGGGTGTCTGTGCAGGGCCAGGAGCTGGACTGGATGATCCTTGGGGTCCCTTCCAGCTCAGAATGTTCTGTTGACTCAATGAACCTCAGAGGCTGCAAAAGCTCCATGGAGGGAGAGGCAGCAATGCCTTTCCTTCACCCCTGGAATGCCCAGGTGAACTCTAAAGAGCCAAGGCACGAATTGCCAGTGACCGAGGGCTCCAGAATCCCAAGGGAGAGGTCCAGTGGTGCCAGCACTGGGACCTCCTTGCACTCTCAGCTTTCTCCACCCTGCCACAAGCTCCTCTGCTCTCACCAGCCCAGGAGAGTCTTCTAAAGAGGTGTGTGGTGCTCGAGGACACCAACTCTGTGTGTGCCAAAATGGGGACACACACTCCAGCTGAGACAACATTCCAGGCATTAGCCTGGCCTAAAGCAGATACACACAGAGATGGATGGATGGATGGATGGATGGATGGATGGATGGATGGATGGATGGATGGATGGATGGATGGATGGATGGATGGATGGATGGATGATCTGGGCTATCTGCTGGATACCTGCTCTCACACTGCTGCCCATGCAGAGAGGGAAGGAGCTGCCAGCTCAAGCTCTTTGCTGTCACTTAACCAAAGCCCAGCCACAGCAGCACTGTGTGTGTGAAGCCACCTGACCACCAGAGCTGGGAGCAGCCCCTGCCCCAGTCCCTACTGGAATGCCCCCAAGACTCTGCTGTACTGGGAAAGAATTAAAACCTGAACATTTCCACCCCAGCTCCACATCCCATCCCTGCTGCAGCAGCAACTTGGAGGTCTCCAGGCCAAGGGCAGTGCTTAAGGAGGCACTAACACCAACCCTCAGGGAAGGGGCACCCAAGGAGAAGCCATTCCCTGCTCCTGCCCAGGCTCAGGGCTGAGCTCAGGCTGCCCAGCCAGATTCACCTCCCTTCCCTGGCCTGCAGACAGGCAGAGGCTCAGCTCCTACCTGGCACTTCCTGGACAGCTTCAGTAAATGCAGTTTTACCCGGGCAGCAAGGAACTGGGATTGAATTGCCTTTGTTCTAGTTCCAATTGTAAATAATATGAACCTTCCTACAATAGGCAGTGTTATCACTAATCCCCACAGTTGAGCCCGAAATAAGCTTACAAACCATGCAGTAGCACTGTGGGAAGAACAATTATTCCAACAAAGGATGGAGAGGGGAGGAAACAACCATGAGCTCCTTGGATTAGATGGAGGGTGAACACAATTGTTGTCAATTCACAATAAATAAATAATTTTTTTAAAGCCACCAAAACACAAAACAAACAAACACCAAGAACAAATGCAGCGTGAAGGCCCGGTAAAATATTTACAATTATTTCAATGGAAAAAAGGTACCTGCTACAGTCAATAGGTTGTAAAACAAATTCAGATGGAAGCTATTGCTTACCCCTAAGTCAGCTCTAATGCACTGGCAAATGTGATTATCAGCATTCTGCGGGGAGCGGCAGCATCAGCATTCATTCCAGGTGTGCTCAGTGAAGGCTCTCTTGGCCACAGGTTCATTTGTAATTATTAAAATGCACCTCGTTAGCCATGCAGCAAGTCCCAAATTTCTGGGCAGCAGCACATGCAGTGTTTGCTTTAATTTATTCTGTGCAATTTCTGCATTATTTTACTGTGTCAATGCCACAGTGCAAATGAGAAACCCCATCTCAAAGGCTCCAGAGGGAACAGAGCTGAGCACTCCCTGTTCCTGGTGACTTGGAGCTGGCACGTGCTTTGTTCCTGGGGAAAGCTTTTCCATCAAGGACAAACAGCCAGAGAGCTGGCAGCCACCGGGGCTGTCCCCACTGCCACGGGTGGGAACGGGGCCAGCTCAGTGCCTGGGTGCACACCAGGGGGAAGGCAGTAATGTGGGGAAGGGAAGGGAAAGACTTGGTATCAACCTAAGGACTCACACCAGTGCACTGCTGGGCCACCCTGTTATCCAAAATAACAGCAAATACACAGAAGTGACAGAAAAACAGGGACAGAAGTCTTAAGAGAGTTTGCGGCATGAGATGTGAGAGATTACAAAATGGTTTGGGTCAGAAGGGACATTAAAGCCCAACCAGTCACACCCCCTGCCAGGGGCAGGGACATCTTCCACTAGCCCAGGTTGCTCCAAGCCCTGTCCAGCCTGGCCTTGGACACTTCCAGGGATGGGGCAGCCACAGCTTCTCTGGGCACCCTGTGCCAGGGCCTCAGCACGCACACAGGGGAGAATTTCTTCCTAATGTCCCATTTAAATCTTCCTCTGGTGGTTTAAAGCCTTTCCCTCTTTTCCACCAACACCCCCAAGGCCTTTTCCTCAGGGCTGCTCTCCATCCTTTCCCCACCCAGCCTGTGTTTGTGGCTGGGATTGCCCCGATCCAGGTGCAGGACCTCGGCCTGGTTGAACTTCACCAGAGGAATGCATGGTGCCTCATCTCACTTACCCAAGAGGAGAGCAATGGCAAATCCAGGTGAGAAATCCTGGAGCAGGTCTGCCTCAGCTGGAACCAGGAGCTTTTGAGGAGAGGAGCACCTGGACACAGCTGCAAGGGAAGATTGGCTCTGTTTGTTAAAGGGTTCAGCACTGGGAGATAGAGAGCCATGGGATCCAAACACCTCCCCCAAATGCCCATTACCATCCCCAAAGGAGAGGGCCAGGTGGATCCTAAGGATTTTTAAATATCAGGTAGGGAGGATGAAGATGACAGGATGAGGGTCCAGAGCAGTGTAAAGAGCACTGCTTGGTGGCCTCACCTCCCAAGGCAGTGGCACCAGGCATGCCACTTATCAGGGGAAGGGAATGGGATTGAGGTGAGCACGGAGCATGTCTGAGCATTCAAATTACAAGCAGGGCTTGTAAGGGACAGGATCTGACATTTAATGCCTCTGTTTGCAAAGTGCTTGACATTCACGATAACAGGAGCGGCACAGGCAGGCGGGGAGGGCTCTGGATTCCCGGGAAGGCGAGTGAAAAACAGCCTGGTTTTCCCTCTCCACTAGCTGGGAACATCCCTGGGAGATGCAAAGGCAGGGAGCTGCGTGCCTCACACAAACACCTGGAGCCCCCCTGGGGTGGGCTGCCTGCAGACTCCTGGAAAAGTCACCTCATCCCCTCGTGCCTGAGCTTTCCTCCCCAGAAGATGGATCATCCCTCCCGCTTGCCGGTTCCGCGGGAGATGCGCCTCGTGTGTGGAGCACACACCCAAAGGAGCCAGGCTTTGATCTTACCTGGGGCTCTGAGGAGCCATTATAAGAGAAATAAAGTTCAACACTCAGCCTTCTCTCGGAAGGCTGCAGACTGGATGGAAATAACTTACTTTAAGGTGCCTCTCCTGACAGCAGTTCAGGCATGGAAGAGGGGAAAGCAGATCTGCAGCTAATGCTTGGCAGGAGCTGGAGGCCTGGAACCAGCTTTAATGCAGGGCTCAGCCTGGAGGTGCCACCACTGGTGTGGGCAGCTGGCACCTCAGCAAGAGGTGCCAAGTGCTGGGAGGTGCCCAGATTGTCTGGACAGGGCTTGGAGCAACCTGGGATAGTGGAACCCATGGCAGGGGTGGGACTGGATGAGCTCTGAGGTCCCTTCTAGCCCAAACCATTCTGTGATTCCCTTCCCCAGGACAACTCTCTGTCCCACAATGGCCTCCAGAGCTTCTCCTGGCATGGCTGGAGAGTGGCCTGCAAGAGCAGATCAGTCTCAGGGTGTCCTCTAATAGTCCCAGGTTTTACAGGGCAGGGCCTGGCAAAGCTGAGCTCAGGAAGGCTGATGACAAGACTACTGAGTATTGACTCAAAACAGTGTTGTCACCACATGTGAACACTTAATTCCACGGTGCTGTTAATGGACTGTCCAGCACAGACACAGGACTGGTGTGGTGGCAGGGGAGGGGACAGAGCCCAAGGTCCCCAGAGCACAGCACAGATCCTGCTCTCTCAGCCATCCATCCAGCTGTGTCTCCTCTTAATTACATTAAAATAACGCTCTCCCACCTCATTTTTTATTATTAGAAATGAACAGATTTAAAGCATTTCCCCTCAAATTATGGTTCACCTGAGTAGATAATTAAAGGAGATACACTTTTATGTGTAATTACGCCTACTTCTGCTGCTGTATCAGGGCTTCAAAAATATTTGCAAAACAACTCAAAACTTTTATTTTGTCAGCGCAATAATTGCTGCTTGTCAGGGCTATCGGTGCCAGCGTCTGCTCAAACAGGAGCAGCATCTCTCAGGCAGCCTTGCTGGGAGAGGGAGGCGTGTGGAGCTGCAGAGCATCCCAGGAGATCTGCTGGCAGAACAGCTGTGCACACCGGGCCATGGAGCCGGCACGGAGCTCCCCCAGGGAACGGCCCTGGAAAGGAGAAGGATGTTTGTTTGAGTTTTGTGGGGAGCCGGGAGGCTGGAGAGAGGATGCTGAGGCTCCTGGCCTGAGCAGTGCAAGGTTTGTTCCCCGTCCATCATGGCTGTGGAGACCCACAGGGACAAATCTCCACACACTGCTGGATGCATTGGATTGGTTTGGCACACTGAAGGCTCGGCACAGAATCAGAATCCCAGGATGGTTTGGGTTGGAAGGGACCTTAAAGCCCATCCAGTCCCACCCCCTGCCATGGCCAGGGACACCTTCCACTGTCCCAGGTTGCTCCAAGCCCTGTCCAACCTGGCCTGGAACACTTCCAGAGATGGGGCAGCCACAGCTGCTCTGGGCACCCTGTGCCAGGGCCTCACTGCCCTCACAGGCCAAGAATCTCCTCCCAATATCTCACCTAAGCCATTCCCTCTTGTCCTACCACTCCATGCTCTTGTCCAAAGTCCCTCTCCAGCTCTCTTGCCCAGATCTCCAAACCCTATTTCTTTCTTCCCTGCATTTGGTGCTCCTGCAGAGGAGCGGGGTCTGTCCCTGGGTGCAGTGGTAGCACCCACACCTTTTGTGCAGAAGCAGAGTTCACCTTCCTGCCGGGGACAGGCTGGCAATGGCTGTTTCCTGCTCCTCGGGAGGCTTCCCCTGCCCCGGGGGTGCAGCCCTGGCCGCCTCTGCCAGCAGAGAGGAATCTCGGGCACTGGTACGGTCCGGGGAGAGCACAGGTCCCTCCTCCAGCCACCCGCGGGCACCCCGGCGCTGACACCCGCAGCTCGGCCCGGCTGGGCTCATTAGCTGAGGCTCGGGATGCCGAGGGTAATTAGCACAGCTCAGCGAGCGGGAGCAGCGCTTGGCACTCCCAGCGCCAGCCCGTCCCGGCTGTGCCCACATCCCAGCGCAGTCAACAAACAAATTCTCCGGCGCTAAAGGCAGAGCTGGCCCGACGTCCACACCCCCGGCAAAGCCGCCCGGGCTTAGCAGGGATGACAGCTGAAGGAAAGGGGTCCAGAGGAGAATGGGGGGACACCCAAAGGCAGCAAACGAGCAGAGAGCACGGAAAAAAAGTTGCTGACTCAGCACAGCGAGGCCACCTGAAGAGCGCGGGAGCGTGGGCAGTGGGCAGGACAAGGAGCCTGGGGGCCCCAGGAGCACTGGAGGGCAGAGAGGTCCAAGAGAGCAGCAAGGAAACGCCTGGGGCCCCTGGTGCAACTTGAGGGGAGCAAAGCTTGTCAAGGAATGTCTGCAGCAGCAAATGGGAAGGGGATCAGGCAAGCACAGGATGCTCCTGCACCCTGGGCAGCTCCCGGTGGGCCCACAGGTAATCCCAGGGATGCTGTTACTGCAGCAGACACACCTGAGCTTCACACTGGGGACAGCAGGTTCCAGACAATCCCCCAGTTCCTCCCTGACTTATAATCACAGAATCATGGAATGGGCTGTGTTGGAAAGGACCCACAAGGATCAGATCAAGGCAACTCCTGGCTCTGCACGGACACCCCAACAATCCCACCCTGTGCATCCCTGAGAGCATTGTCCAAACTCTCCTGGAGCTCTGGCAGCCTCGGGGCCGTGCCCATTCCCTGGGGAGCCTGGGCAGTGCCCCACCACTTCCTGATATCCAGCCTGAACATCCTGAGTTTTCCTGGGGGAATGCCCCCAGTGGTGGATGAAGCTGCTGAGGTGACTGTGCTGCCCCTGGTTACACTTGTTTTAAGACAGTCCCTGCAAGTGCAGCCTGGTGAACCTCGCTGATCAAACAGGAGCCACACCAAGAGCCACACAACCACACAACCTCCAGCTGGACACCAACCCGGGGGCCTGGCCGGCTTCCCAGAGTGCACACAGCACGGTCCCGGGAGGGTCAGCCACTCCTGCCCACGCCATTGGACCCACGTGTTTTCAGAGCCAGGTGACCAGACAGATCCTGAACAGAGAAGGGAAGGTGGGTTCCCTGGGAGCATGGAGCCGCTGGGATGAAGGCAGAGCAGGGACCCCCAGCATGGGGCCAGCACCGGGCTGGACATCCCCCTGCTCTCCTTGCTGGGACACCCAGAGCCAGCTGATGCCCATGGCCACTGCTGGGTGCCAAACACTCCTGGGTGTGGGTGCCAGCTCTCCAGGCCTCCCAGGGTGCCCAGCGTGCTTTGAAGTCCCCAAATCCACATTTGAGCTCGCTGTGTATAAAGAAGATAAAATACCCCATCTACCTCATAAGGGCATGGAGAAACAAATTCATTAGTGTTTATAAGGAGCTAAGAAACTCTGATTAGAGAGCCGGGGAAAGGGCCCACGAGGGAAATGAATAATTTGGCGTGCAGGAAGAGGGTGGTAAATAATGCATGGGCTGCCGTGGCACCGGGAGAGGAGAGGCTCGGGAGCAGCTCCGGGCGCGGCTCAGGGCCGGGCAGGGAACACGCCCCCTCGGCTGGGGTGGGGAACGCACTTGCAGCCCCGCCTGGGACCTGGAGGAAGGAATGTGGGCAGGTGGGCAGGACTGCTGAGCCTGCCTGGGTATCTTCTGGGGAGCTTTCCACTTCCCGTGTTCCTTCAGAGGGGCACCAGCATCTCCAGTTGGGTCCACAAGCGGCAGGGACAGTCCCCAAAGCTGGGGTGACAGCAGTTTTCCCACCCAGGTTAACGCCAGCACCCCAGGGCACCTTACAGCACAGCATTCCCACTCCTCCAGGGCCAGGTGGGTGTGAGAGGTGTTTCCAAGGGGCTGCTCCTGCAGAAAAGCATCCTGAATCCTCCCCATTGCTGAGGGCAGGGGCAGAGGAGCAGCCCAGCTCACAGCACAGGAGCAGCTCAAACATGGCTCCATCCTGCCCAAATCCCAGGAGGTGGGATTTGCTCAGTCAGCTGGATGAGAGAATGTATCTGGGAGCTTCATGGAATCCTAGGATGGTTTGGTTGGGAAGGGACCTTGAAGCTCATCCAGTCCAACCTCCCACTATCCCAGGTTGCTCCAAGCCCTGTTCAGCCTGGCCTTGGACGCTCCCAGGGATGGAGCAGCTTCTCTGGGCAACCTGTGCCAGGGCCTCACCTCCCTCACAGGGAAGGATTTCTTCCCCATATCCCATCTAACCCTGCCCTCTGGCAGTGGGAAGCCATTCCCCTTGTCCTGTCCCTCCATCCCTTGTCCAAAGTCCCTCTCCAGCTCTCCTGGAGCCCCTTTGGGCACTGGCAGGGGCTCTAAGGTGTCCCTGAAACCTCTCCTTCTCCAAGTGAACACCCCCAGCTCTCCCAGCCTGGCTCCAGAGCAGAGGGGCTCCAGCCCTTGGGAGCATCTCCATGGCCTCCTCTGGACTCGTTCTAACAGCTCCACATCCTTCTTATGCTGGAGGCCCCAGAGCTGGATGCAGCACTGCAGGTGGGGTCTCACCTGAGCAGAGCACAGGGGTATGTGGGGTGACCACATAAACAGGAATGAGCCCCTTGGCTGGCAACAGGAGGTGACTTTCTTGAGAGCATCCCCCAAAACCTCTCCAGAGGGCCCGGAGGAGATTTCAACACTGCAGCAGCCTCAGACCGGCTCCATCCGAGCCCTCCTGGCTCTCCAGCACTGCTGAGCCTCCCTGGTTTGTCCTCCAGGAAAATCCCAGCACTTTTAATAGGCGATGAGGCATCTCCAATAATTCCAGCAGATGCTGCCAGTTAATGTGGGTTGGCACAGAACTTTATCATCAGCCCATATTGCTCCAATTACAATTTAGCCTATGGTCCTCTTGGGCTCATCTTTTATTTGTCTTTCACTGCCAAGTGTGGGAGGGAGGGGAGGTGGGAGAGGCTGGGGGATGTGTGTCTGACCTCTCCCTCCTTCACTGCCACATCTCTGCACAACATTCCCAGCCACTCTTCCCATGGGAAGGGCTGTCCTCAGGCCAGAGCTGTGCATCTGGAACAAGAGTAAGTGTCTCTCACCAGACTCCACCCGTGAACTGCCCAGGGAAGCCCCTCATTGCACCCCATGGGGCCGAGCACAGTGCAGGCTCAGTTCTCTCCTTGCAGTGGGGTAAATAAGGATCTATTCCACCGCCAGTGCCAGAGTTAGGCTGGCATCACACCTGTGTGCCGGAGCACCAGGTGCACTGGGGTTTCTGGGAGCGGCTGCGGGGTGATCAGAGCCAACACGCTGCTTCCATTTTTCAAAGCTGAGAGCCATAAAGATTTTTCATTCTGAGGGTTAGGCTCTGTCCTGGCTGTGACAGTCACCTGTGTCTGTATTGAAAGCTCAGGGAAAGTTTCTTTGGATGCTGTGTGGCCTCATAAATGACATCTCGCTCCAGCTGGGACACAGGCAGAGATGGTGACTGGTTATCCCGTGGGGAAAATGAAACACAGCTTCCAGAGCTGCAGCTGTATAAACCTGTATCAGGGAGTGAGGGTCTGTCAGGGACTGGCCGGCCATGGCCGGGCTCTGCTGAGGGTCCTTCAGAGCCCCACTAACCATCACACTGACAGCAGGGCTCCCCCAGACCCTGTTAAAAGGCTCTTCCAAGGCAAACTACTTCAGGAACATCAAGCACTGGCTGTAAATGTCTGTTGGTTACTTAAGGGGAAAACCTCAGAGCGACCTGTGAAAAGGATACACCCTCCCAGCACCAATATCCCAGAGGATTCAACAAACATGAACACTCATCTAAACCACACCAGAAGCCTATTAAATCAAGTGTCTACTCAATTAAGGACACAAACAACTTCACTCTGCCCTCCATCAGCTGCTGCCTATTTGCATCTTGCATATCCGAAGATGGCAGAGACTCTGCTTTCATTTGTGGATGGGCTTGACAAAAAAACCACTCAAAACAACAGTTCTACTCCTGTGTGAAGTGTGAGACAAACCTCACTGTGGTATGTGAGTCTGGGGCAGTGGAGTCCTGCCTGCAGGGACCTGGAACCCATCAGCACGTGGAACTCAACTCACTCAAAAATCCCAGTAATAAAAACATCCCAGCTATAATGTCCCTGGAGAAGCAGAAAGGACTTGGGAATGTCCTGACAGAAGCCAGGAGAACATGCCATATCAACACCACCACTGGTGGGACAATTACAGGATGCGCGGGACCGCAGGCCTCTGCCAGGCCCACCTACAGCTGAAGCACTGCTTGCCTCCCTCTGCATGGCTCAGCCCATGCCATGGGAACCCCTAACCCCACCTCCAGAGCTCTCCCAGTAGCAGCTCCCCTTTCTGAACCCCAAATAACTCATTAGTGGCTGCATATTTTTAATTTACAAAGCCTTTAGCCCCTGTTGCCAGCTGAAAGGTGTTCCCAGTGCCGGCAGGACCAGCTGCTCTCAGCATCACCTGGATCAGAGAATCACAGAATATCCTGAGGTGCAAGGGACCCACAAGGATCATGGAGTCCAACTCCTGACCCTGCACAGGACCACCCCAAGAGTGTGTGTGGCAGAGCTGGACGGGTAGTGTGATTGATCCCAGCAGGATAGAATGCCCGAGTGCAGCCAATGCACAAGGATCCATTTTCCAGCCATCATTTACAGTAATCCTTGAGGAAAGCAGGTTCAAGACGAGCATCAGCATCAGCATGGAGGGGCCCCAGCAGGACTCGGGAAGCGCGGAGCCAGCAGGGACGGCGCTTGGATCGCAGGCAGCGCTTCCAGCGCGGCTTCCCTGCGCGGTCGCACACGCGGCCCTGGAACCGCGCTCCGCACAGGCACCCGCGCCAGGAAAACTCCTCCTCCCGGCTCCTTTGCTGCGAGCAAGCTCCGATAGGGATCGCCGAGAATAAAGTCACTTCATTTACAAACCGGGGAGCCAAATCTGATAGACATCAACATTCGAGGTAAGTCAAGGAGCGGTGGAGCGCTGCCAGTTCCCCAGATGAATATTCATGGCAAACACTCCCCCAGCTCCGAGCTGAAGAGAAGCCGGCAGCAGGAAGGCTGCCCCTGGGAAGGGGAAGGCGAGGGACCAGGCTTATTTCATCCTTTTTATTGAGTGCAATTTTCTCTTTAGTACAATATTCTCTGAAAGATACTGTTACAAACTCCGACAATTTCAACACAATCAACAAACTGGGGAAGAAGGGGAGGGGGAGGGAAGCAAAAAAAATTCCAGGGGTTGAAATCTTTTACAGACATCTCACTGGTTATGTACAGGACAGGGTAGGGCTGGCCAGGGACACGCCGCGGCTCGAGGGGACGGGGACCGGGGCTCTGCGGGACCTCCCGGAGCATCCTGTGGTGGGAAGTGGCCTCTGGGGCCCCCTCTCCGACGCTGCTGCCCCGCTGCAATGCTGCACTCGACGCCCCTGCAAGGCAAGAGGAAGACGAGAAGAGGGTGAGAATAGGCACGTCCAGAGCTCGGAGAGCCACGCGTCCTTCCCCGCCGAGCCCCACCGCAGCCCCGCACCCAGAGAAACCCAAAGGCTTCTTACAGCACACACAGACTCAAAAAAAAAAAAAAAAAAAAAAAAAAAAAAAAAAAAAAAAAAAAAAAAAAAAAAAAAGGGGTAAAAAAAAATTTTTCAAAAAAAAGTAATTNAAAAGAAAAAAGCAGGGATTAATTAATATGCTGTCAAAAATGTGATGATTTCACTGATAGCTCTCCATTTCTCCTCAGGGGGAAAAGGAAGGAATGGAAGAGATGGAATTCTTTGTGAAGCTGAGTTGCTTTAGGGAGCGGAGGCTGGGACGCGATTTTGGGGGCGGGGGGGGGTATCCGTGTCCCCCAGCAGCCAAGATGCCTTTCCACCCCCTCCCATTGCAAAATGAGCCCCCCCGGGTGTAAAGTAGGAGCAAACCACCAGGCACTATCAAATAGCTTTTTCTAATGTAACAAAAAAAATGCCCATTTTCTCTGCTGCCGGGGGAAACCAGAAGGTCTGGGAACCAGAGGAGCAGCCCCAGGAGCACCTTCTCCACACCCTATAACCAACAAGTACCACACAGCAGCAAAATCCCATTATTTAGCCACTTTGGAGAGGCAAAGATGCTTTTAATATACAATTGCACCTTGGAAACGTAAAGGCAGCACATTAAATAACAAAGCAATTGACTGCTGGGTCCCTTTGCTGGGCCACAAAAAACCAGGGCTCACTGGCTAATTATTGCCGGGCATCTCTGTGCCTCTCCAAACATACCAGTGCTTTCAGAAACCCACCCCAGCTGTGCCTGACATTTCACTCCTATTAAAATTCATCATTCTTCTGAATGGAAATAATTTTTTTCTTTAGCAAACCCAGGTAGTAATGAAAGTTTTATTTAGTAATGTAGTGTTTGGTGAGAAAAGGGGCAGAGAAAAGGGAAGAGAAATTGAGATTATCTTTTTAAAAAGGGAACTTGAGTTGGGGGAAAAGATATTGCTGGATATTTCTTGGGCACAGGGGGCAGTTTTCGGTGCCATGCTTGGAGGTTTGGTCTCACAGCTCTCATTAACGTTAACGGGATCAGAACAGCAGAACACCTGGGAAAAAGCTGTAGCAGAAACACAACTGATGGAACGATGCTGAACTCGCTGCTGGAGCCGGGCGGGTCCGGGGGATGGGTGCACGTCGAGGTGGGGCGGCGGTGATTGGTATCGGCTCCGGATTCCGCCACATTAAAGCTGGACGCGAGCGACGGCTCCGGCCCCGGCCCCGGGCGCTGCTCCTTACTCCGCCGCCGCCCTCCCCCGCGGCATTCCCAGCTCCTTTAGCCGTCCTTCCCCAGCCCGCCCGGCAGCAGCACAGCTGGGGAAGGGTTTGGGGGTTTATTTTCCCTGGGAACCCGCGCCCTCCCGGGGGTGCTGGCGGCAGGCTCAGCTCTCCCACACGAGCTGCAGCCCTTCTCTTCGCCGGGGCAAAAATGATGCAGGGACAGCTAAAGGATGGATCTCAAGAGACCCGAGGGACAGGTCATGAACAGCTGGAGGAGGATGGGGGGGACGCTGGGGGCAGCGCAGCTCATCCCCAGGTACGCGGCCACCGAGTCAACCCCTCAGCCCTCATCCCACCTCCTCCTCCTCCTCCCGGAGCGCCGGCGTGGGAACCCCTGCGGGGTGGGCGGAGGGCTTTGATCTCAGCCTCCGAGTGCTGGCGTGACACAAATAGCAATAAAAAGGCCACGTTTGTGCGAGGAGAAGGCGTTCCGTGAGGGAAGGAGCAGCGTGGTTGGGATGCGGGCACCGTGTCAACCCCGGGGCGCTCTCCCTTTCCACGCTCATGGGAATGGGCAGAATTGCAAATACCCAAAATAATCAAGGATGGATGGCTCTGCAAACGCAGCTGCTGTGCCCGTGTGATGCCATGGGAAAAGGGAGCAGCTGGTGGGAATGGGGAAGGATGGAGGCAACTCTGGGAGTGACCCAAAGCCGTCCCTGTATCCTGCAAGCCCCTCCTGAGCACCGGCCCACTTCCAAACCCTCTGCAAAAGGAGTCACATCTCTCCCCCTTTTCCCTGGGGCCTCCCGGAGCCCCATCCCCATCCAGGCACCATCAGGGTCGTGACATGGCACTGCCACCCAGGCACTAAGCCCAGCCTGAGTCCCTGACCACGGCAGCCTCTGCCTGGCTCCCAGATATTTAGGCTGGGGAATCTGAAGAGTGCAGCCAAAGCACGGCAGGGAAAAATAAGTAAAGCAACTGGTATGTGCACGTTCCACATCTGCCTGTCCATGGAAGCCACCACAACGATGTGATGTGAGGCTCACCTGGCTCCTCAGACAACTCTTGCCATGGGCTGCACCTCCCCCAGTCAGTCCTGCTTGGCACTAATTAGCATTGATAATTGCACTGATGGTGACCATAATTTTCCTGCCCTCTCTCCCTACCTTCACACAAGGGTTCAATGGCCTAATGAGGCCCCTGAGGATAATCAGAGAGGAGCAGGTTCCCCCACTACGATGGCAGCTCCTGCACAACGTGAGGGGATGGGAGAGCAGAGAAGGGAAAGGCACAGCCCAGCTGATAGGGAAAGCTGCTGAGTCTTGTTTACTTGGGGACACAGAGAAAAGTTCACTCCAATTAATTTTTTTAAGTGAATGGGCGTTAATCCCCCTACACTTATCTAGAATTAACACAGCCTTAAGTAGATTTTTGCCTAATCCACTTCCACATCCTCCCCAAAAGGGCACTGTCTGTTTTGGGAAGGAGCAGAGTTCAGCTAATCCACTTAAAATTCACAGGGCTGGTTTGCTCAGATTAACCTCCTCCAGCATTTCCCTCCAGAGACAGGCCAGGAAACCTCAACACCATCCTGCCTCTGCCACTGATGGGGCTACCCCCTCCAATGCAGCTGTCCACGTGCTGGGGTCCGCAGGGACCCCGAGATGTCCCCACAACAGCCATACAGCAGAGCAATGCAGCAGGGTGGGACAGCCAGGGGCCTCGGGGCTGTTTGAATTCCAATGGCCAGAGGAAGGAGAGCAGAAGCAGCAGCAATGCTCGGACACAGAGGGGGAGAAGGGGGGCAGCTATGCCCAGGCTGGAGGGTGCTCACAGCGCTGGTCCATGGAGGACAGCCAGCCAAAAGTTGGACACCATCCCAAGTGCCTGCAGTTCTGGCAACCCCAAAAGGCACAGGTGAAGGGCACCATGCTCCCCAAGACAGTGCAGTCCCCTGCCCAGCAATTATCTGCTGCTCTGACAGGAACCAAGACACCACATTGACTGCCGTGGATGCTCACGGTTCCCACCTCACATCTCTTCTGCCAGGCAAAGCAGAGGAGGCCCTCTCCTGACTGGAGCAGCTCCCCTTCCCATGTCAAACTCTGGGAAGGCAACACAGCCCACCAGGGTCCAGTGATGGACATGAGCCAGCAGATCTCCCCTGAGACACAGAGCCAAACCCTGAGGACATCAAAAATGGGAGAGCACAACCCAACAGCAGCTCTCACACCTCCCAGACAGGCTGTGGAGGAGATTGAGCTCAGCCGGGAGAGGCAGAGCCATTCCTCCATGGCAGGAGGGTTGATGATCCAAGATGATCCCAAAAGACCCCTCCAACACCCAAAAATATGACAAATATAAACCAAAACAGGAGCAGCAAAGAAATCACTGATGGGGTGAAACAACTTGCCACAGGAGTCCCATGTGTGGAGTTGGCTCCTCCCCCATCATCACTCAGGAAGTTTCTGGCACTTCCAAAATTCTGAGGGGACTCACTGGGAATGATCCAAGTATTGGGTCACTATCCACCGTGGCAGTATCCCTCACAGAAGAGGCACCACAGCAGACAACGACCTGAACATTAAATCCCCCTGCAGCTCCTCAGGCAGCGGGGACATTGGGGCAGCAGGGACGAGCAGCACCTGGATGAGTGTTGGAGCTGGATGTGACTCCCTGGCCCCCGCCCTCCCCGCCAGTAATTCAAGGAGGACGGGTGGCCTTGGAGGTACAGAACATTTCTGGGTCTGTAAATCCATTCCTCGTCTCAGAAGTTGATTGATCCTTCCTTTTTTTTTTTTTTTTTAAACTCAAATTCAATGTTTAAGAGTAATGATTTCCAAGTGAACACAGAGTGGCTCAGATATATCGGCAGTTTTTATGGATCAGAGGCAAAAGCCTTAATTCAGACCTTAACGAAGAGAAACGTGTCTGTCCCCATCTCAGAACAACACCAAGGGCTGATGGCAGTGCAAAAAACCTCTCATAGGTGAGGCCCAATGATTTATCCCAGACCATGGGCCAATGGGGATGTTCCCACAGAGATGTCCTTGGGATGCAGGCAAACTTATTGATGAGATTCTGCAGCCCAACCCCAACCCAACCCTTCCCTCTCTCTGAACCAAACACCGGGAAAAGCAGAAAGCAGAAGAGGAGATCCCATGGGACTCAGGCTGGTACAAGAGGGACAGGAGGAAGGACAGCCCTGTTTTCTCCTTGGCACAGGGGCATTAGAGGCACCAAGAGCTGACGGGCTCAGAAATAATGGTTTGAGATCATTCTTATTTAAAAACCGGCTGCCTGCTGTTTTCATCGCAAGCCCTGCTCTGACTTGCAGAAATATTTAAAATTAAATATACATAAGTGCTTTCAAAGAACTGTTAATTTGAAGGTCATTAAATGGCATAAAATACATTCCTTTTTTTTTTTTCTGGAAAGAGGCACATAATTATGCCATTAATACACGCTCTTCTTCCACATTCAAGCCTCAGATATGCAAGGGGCTTGGGCTGACCTTCCCTGGCAGAGGCACCACATCTCCTTTTAATTACTGCCGTTTAGAAGCCTGCTGCTCTTCCATCACACCCAGGGATGGGGCTGTGGACAAAGCGTGGAAAAGCCCCAGGGGAGAACGATGCAGCTGAATTGCAAATGGGGATTTTTGGGGGATGAGGGAAGTAACAGCGGGGCTGGAAATGTGAAGCCACTTGGCAACACCCAGTCCAGTTGTGAGGATCTTGCCCACTGATTGTCACACGAGACCTTGGGCCAAGCTCAGAGCAGGGGTTTGGTAGCCAAAAGTCCCTTTTTTGATTTAACGCTCTATGCAAAAAGGACAAAGCCAACCCAGACACACACCGAAAAAAAACCCTAAAAAAGACACAAAAGGGTTGAGGTTTTTACAGTTGCCATAGAAATGGAGAGAAGGAGCTGATGACTGCAGAGCACAAAGTGAAAGGCCAGGATCAGGGGCGAGGGTGAGGTGGGCTCACCCGGGCATGCAGCCACATCTATACATGGATATTCATGTGGGATGCAGCCAAAGGAGCAAGGCACTGTGACTGAGCTTCACTCATGAGCAGTGGCAGGGGTCAGGATCCAACCCAGTGGGGTTCACCAGCAATGGGCCCCTCCCAGCACTTCCACATGGCACGGGAACCCATCAGGACCCTGTGTGATGGATGGAGCCCTGCCCAGAGGAAAGGCCTGTTGGTCCTCTTTGATCCAAAACTCCTTTTTCTTCCCTTTAAACCAAAACTCTACAGGGAGCAAACAGCTTCTGAGCCATCCCTTCTCCTCTGTGATCAAAGAAAGGAAGTCCAACGCCAACCAGTGTGGATCAGAAGATGTGAAACTGGAGTCTTTAAACCAATGAAGAGGCTCTCGCCAGAGTAGGAGCAACAGAGCAGCATCAAAGAGGTGCCACCCAAGGCAAGGTGAGAGCCTCTTCCTTGGCATCTGACAAAGGAAAAGGAGGAGCAGGTCAAATACAATGCTGCTGCCATGGCCAGGCAGGGATAGCACTGTCACTTCCAGACAGAAAGGCTTCACAGTTTGGAAAACTGATTTTACATGGAAGAAACAAAATGGTCTGTCAGAAGTCATCTGAAATTTCTATGCTGCTTTCTGTCAATAAAAAGCAAAAACCAAACATGGCTATTTTGGGCTTTCCCCTTTGTTTTCCACTAACAGACTGATGACCTTTCATGAAATCTTCTGGTTTGGATGAAACTACTTTTATTGAAAGGCAAGAGAACAGGTGGCCCATGGTGACCCTCCCTCAAGTATCACCTAGACAGCAACTCCCTTGGCCCATGATGCCTCTTTGCTGCAGGGATTTGTTTGAGCCCACCTGCACTCTCATTGCTCAGCCCAGAGCACCACCAATCTGCTGCTGGGTGATCCTGGAGGGGACACATACAGGTCCCAGCACAAGGCCAAGATGTGGGGACAGCTGGTTAGGAGTGGTGGCATATGGGAATCATCTGCTCTGACACAGCTCAGGAGACATCAGATGTTGGACAGCTGGGAAAGGGCAACAGAATGGAAAGGCCACCAGCCCTGGCAATGCCCAGGGGCACTGCTGGTGGCCCAGAGCCAAGGAGCATCATCCACCCTGGGAGACTGAACCACAGTGTTCTTGGCATCTCTGATAGAACCCCCTGAGCACCCAGCCAGCTGGTTTGATCTCTCAGGGGTACTTGGTCTGCTGGGTGGGATGGGCAGGACTGAATGATTCACATTTCATATTCATGACAAAATGGCCTCAAGCTGTACTAGGGGAGGTTCAAGTTGGACACCAGGAAGAATTTCTTCACTGAAGAAGTGATTAAACATTGGAATGGGCTACCCAGGGAGGTGGTGGAATGCTCATCCTTCGAGGTGTTCAAGGAATGGTGGGCAGGGCACTCAGTTCTCTGAACTGGTGGACATGGTGGGGATCAGTCAGAGGTTGGACTCGATGGTCTCAAAGATCCATTCTCACCCTATGACACTGTGGTTCTGTATTAAAGGGCTTACACTAAACCAGGGCTGCCGTGGTGTGCTGGGGCAGGGACAGCACTGAGCAGGCAGCAGCAGCTGCCTCGCAGGTGCTCGCAGGGCCGGCGACAGCAGCAGGGGAGCCATAAAGGTGCAGTATTGATATTTAGCCTGTGCGGCTGTCACTCGTTCCTTTAAACGCCTTTAGCTTCCTTCTAATAAAAGAGAAATCATAAAAAACCCCACAAAGGACCCTTCAGTGCCAGCGAATACCAATGTGGCGGGGCGGCGCATTAGCATGCGCGGCGCCCACTCCATCTGCATGTTGTGTTCCGTGTGACAACATCCCGGAATACAGATTTGGGCCGCCAGCATCCCGAGAGGTATCAGCAATCCTCTATCAGACAGGAAGAGGAGCAGTCCCTGCTGTTGTAAACAAGGGGTGTTTTTCTCTGCCTCTTTCTCTGGGGGAGTTCAGTGAATTGAAACAAGCTCATTCCTGCATCTTGTTACTTCCCATTCTTTGGCAGAGCATGGGTCATCTTCCTTGGGCAATGGAAAAAAAAAAACCTGGAGGTGTAAAGAGCACCCCAAAGGGTCCTTCACGTGCTGGTGGTGATGAACCATGAGCATGAACGTGTTCCTCATGAACCACCATGAACTGAGCATGTGCTCCTCACGGGATACAAGGGGGTCCACCCAGCCACAGAGGACCCTGACAGCCCCAACACAGGAGGGACAGTGTTCCCACTCAAAAGATGCAGTCAGGTGCTGGCAGCAAGCAGAGCACAGGCTTGTCTCCTTGTGTTTAGTGGCAGCAAGCAAATCTGGTGAGGCGTCTCTAGGCACAGATGGGAATACAATGGGGCAGATGGACATGGAGCAATCCCATGGTGTAGCTGGATATGGGCAGCCCCATGGCAAAGACAGACATGGGGAAAACTACAGCCCAGGCGGGCGTGAGCCATCCTCACAGCACTGAGGGACGCAGGACATCACTGCAGCACAGGCAGACGTGGGCTGAGAAGTAAAGCAGCCGCTATAACGCAGCTGGACATGGGCCATCCCTGTGGCTCAGGAACACCCCCAGGACGTGGATGGATGCAGGACATCCCCATGGCGCTAGCAGATGTGGAGTATTGCCATGGTGGGGATGGACGAGTGAGAGGGACAGAGGGTGAGTGAGGAGGACAGAGGACCTCCGTGTACGTATGAGCCACCAGGCCACGAAACCCCGGCTGGGACCTGCAGCCCGAGGCACAGGCACAGCCAGCCCGTGCCACTGCTCCCACACCACGCGGGTGCCGGCACGGCGCCAGCGAGAGCGCGGTGATGGATCATTGCAACTCGCACACAGCCCTCTAAGTAAAAGCCTTATTAAGAGTTCATTCGTTTTATAAACTCCTGGTGCAATCCACAGGGGGAAGTCAGATGGCCCAGCCTTACAATATTCTGGGTAAACACTGACACGTGTTGGGCAATTTTAACCGGATCAATTTGCCTAGGAGACCAATGGAGAAACCAAAAAAAAGAATAATAAAGATCAAATTAAATATGGGGAAACATCCACTGGGAGAGGCTATAAAGAAGAGTGGAAAAATACACAGCAGGACGGATGGATGGACAGAGACACACGAGACACTCAGACCTACCTCTGAAGCCATGAAACCTAAGTCCATAAATCAATATCAAAATCCTTAGGTCCACAAGATGGGGGAAAAAGTCCTCCATAGCCATCTTCCAGACATCACCGAGGCCCTGGAGGCCTGAGCAGTCCACTTCCCAGAGCATCTCTCCTCCTCCAGCAGCCACCAACCCAGTCACAGCCATGCGGTGGCTCCTCCAGTCCCGTCCCATCCCCGCAGTGCCGGCCGGCCCTTGGCATCCTCCTCCCCACGTGCAGGATGCTGAGCACTTCCTTCATCACCGGGTGCTTCCCAGCTGCCTCCTGCCCCTGGGGGCTGTGGGCACAACCCCTGGCCCCCTGGGCCAGGGACCGGCCGTCCACTGGCTGCAGGGTCAGCGCTGGTCTTCGGTCATGGACAAGCAGTGAGTCCACGGAGGGTTGACAACATACACAGGCGCACGAGCGCGCACACACACACACGGGAACACCTCTTTCCATTTTCCAGGACGGAGAGTTTGTTTTTTTTAATCCTTTTTTTCCTTTTTGCAAAAAAAATGCAAGCAAAAGAGAAAAAAAACCAAAACCCAAGGTTTTCTATTGAAGGTACATCTCTTCTTCAATATGAAGACATTAACTGGATTGAGTTGGATCCCCCATGCAGTGGTCAGCGAAGTCCTTTGGTAGTTGCCGGAGCGGCACCCGGGTGGGATGGCAGGGAGCTGCGGAAACATCTGAGGACACTTCCACCCAGTCCATGAGCAGAGAGGGGAGCGGGGTGAGCCGGGAGGGCCGGGGCAGGGAGGAAGGGCAAAAGAAGAAAAAGGAAGTTGGTTTCTCCGGACAGGATGCTCCATCTCGTGCCTCTCCCTTGCCCAACAGCCCCTTCCTCCTTCTCAGTTTTGACCACTGCTCACTGGTGGCGGGATTGGAGTCTGGTCTCTAGGGTTTGGGTTTGCTTCCCCAACACACATTGGTTTGTCTTCATTGTTTTTTATGATTTTTTTGTTTTGCTTTGCTTTTTAAATATATGATTTGTACATATTTATATGTATTTATACGCTGTCCCCCATGACATTGGTAAGTGTGCTTCTGTTGGTGAGGAACGGAAGTCACCAGTCAGAGGTGAGTCCCAGGAACATCCTTTGGCTGCGGTCGCAGTCCCCAGGCAGCAGTGGCTCCTCTCCCAGCGCTGCCCCGCGTCAGTTCCTCCCCTCCCACCTCTGCCCTCCGCTGCGCGCCCTCCCCGGCCCCTCCCCATGGAACAAGGGACGTCATGCCATCGAGGTCGGAGACTGGCTCATCTGTACTCGCATGGACTGGACGCTGTTCAGGATCTTCTTCTGGTGCCCAGCCAAAGTCACCCCTATTCTCAGGAGGTCTCTGGAAGACAGACAGACAGAGGAAGGTCAATGGGCAGCTGAGGGTGGTGAACCTGTTTTGCTGTTGCTAAGGGAGTTGAGGGAGGTAAGCTCAGCTGGAACATCCACAGAGCCCAAGCATGGCCCCATGAACATCACTGGGTCTGACAGCAGGGAGACACCCACACACTGACCCCTAAATAGTGAATGTGGCTACCTCCAGACTCTGGGTGATCAATGTGAGGGATGCTCACACCTGTCCTTTGCCCTGAACTGACCTCCCCACCTCCCCAGGTGGGCAGCACCCCTCTTTCAGGCAGGCCTGGCATGGCCAACTCACTCGGACGTCATCTGGGCCACCAGCTGCAGGGAGGTGAAGCCAGCGGTCAGGAAGCTGTCCCGGTACTGGCTCATCTTCACAGCACTCAGCCAGTCGTCTACTGAGGTAAAGGCAGCGAAGTCGGGGATGGAGCGGTCGAGGAGGGGCTGAGAAGGCCTGAAACAGGACACACCGCTGGGGACAAGCCTGGCTGGCAAGGGGCTGCCCTGCCTGAGCCCAGCCAGCACAGGGACACATTCCCCATCCACCCCCGGCGCCCCTGTGCTCCCCCCAGCGCACACCCACGGAAGGCCATGAGGAAGGTCTGTGCCATGGGAACACGGCTGTGCTAAGCAGTGCTTCGCAAGCTCGCAGGTTGCATTCCAGCTGCGGGAGCCACAGGGATGAGGCGTCGGCAGAGCAGCCACCGCACCCAAATGGTCACACACCACAAAGAATCAATAGCAAAGAATTATTGCTGTTGCTTGGCTGAAGACTGCATGTTCTTTGTCTGACTGTCAGGCAGAGCAAAGACAGAACGCCCCTGCCCCCATCTAAGGGTTTATGAATTCTCGAGCCGCCCGGGGAGCCTTTCCCCACGGCGTGGGATGGTGACAGGGAGCATCCCCGCGCCCGGCACTCACACAGCGGTGATGGTCGCCACAGTTTTGAGGCTTGCCGGGTTGCGGATCATTTTGTCCAGGGTGTTGACGATCTCGGAGAAGCGCGGGCGGGTGTTGCGGTCCTTCTGCCAGCAGTCCAGCATCAGCTGGTGCAGGGCGGCCGGGCAGTCCATGGGCGGCGGGAGCCGGTAGTCCTGCTCGATGGCATTGATCACCTGAGGATGGATGAGGACGGATGAGTGAGGGGGAAAGTGGATGAAGGGCTCGGGGGGCTCCCTGAGCTGCTCGTGCAGGCAGAGGGGCTGCAGGCAGCCAGGAAGGCACGGCCAGCCCGGCTGATCAGCAGCCCAGGGAGCGGGAGGAGCCGGGTGCTCTCCGAGGTTAATCTCCGCTCTGATGCTCCGCGGCTGCAGTTCCTCCCAGCAGAGAGCTGCCACTCATTATCTCGGCGGATCTCGCCGGAGTACAGCAGTCACACTTCCAAAGCTCCTTCCCTGCTCGTAAACCCTCTGAACATTTTCAAAGGCCCTGCAGCTTGCTGAAGTCCAATTACCAGCCCACTGGCTTTTCTTTCCAATTTCCCTCCTTGCATCCTCTCGCTCACCAGCCTGTTTCATCTCCAAACCGAGTGCTCCTGAGGCTCCAGGAAGGAGCAGAGAGCCCTTCAGGCAGGGATTTCTTTTGGGAATGAGCACCCCCTGGCCCCCCGAGCAGTGTGGATGACCCCCAGTGCTTACATCTTGGTTGGACATGTCCCAGTAGGGCCTCTCCCCGAACGACATCACCTCCCACATGACGATGCCGTAGCTCCAGACGTCGCTGGCCGAGGTGAACTTGCGGTAGGCGATGGCCTCCGGCGCCGTCCACCTTACAGGGATCTTCCCCCCCTACAGAAAAAGGGACTTCAGCTGAGAAATGTCTCCCTAGGCAGAGGAGGCTGGATGCCCACAAGCCAGGGTTGGGGCCATCCCGCACACCCCAAACCATGGCTCCCTGGGGACCCCACCAAGGAATGGGCAGGTGGCACATGATGGGATGAGGAGGCAGGAGCCAAAAACAACCGCATGAATGTATCTTGTACCTGCCTAAAATGGCTTAGCTGAACAAAACAAATGGGTTTATTCAAGGATTTACCCCACTGACTGACACCACCCCACTCCATCTGCCCTGCAGGACCCAGCACATCAGTGGCCTGTCCCCAGGTCCCTTCCCAGGGAGTCACCAGGTGACAAAGCTAAGCATGACTGGGCTAGTGCTTGTCACATGTGAGGATCCACAGGCATCCCCATCCCTTGGCCTTCAATGGAAATGAGGTTGAACTAAAGCATCCTCTACAGATTCATCTGGGCTCTCACAGCTGCCAGAAGGTCCTTCCAGCCCTGCTTTTGGAGTGGAAGGCAAAAAGCAAAACACCTTAAACCCAATGGAAAGCATTGGTGTAGGAAAGTGCCTTCAGCAGAGAGCTCCTCATTTCTCCCAAAGGCCCAAAATCAGGCTCAGCATCTCAAGCCACCCCACCAAGCCAGGGCAGGTCCCAGGGCCAAAGGCCATGCCAAGGGCGCAGGGATGTGGGGAGGGACAGCACGCACAGAGGGATTGCTCCCTGGGAAAGCTCCATAAAATAACCACAAAAAAAGCCAAGGGATAAGGAAAACCACAGACACGCACGGGAATTTTCTGGGGGCAGGACTGCATTGTAAATCGTTTAGCACAATCATTTTCCATAGCCTTTCCGAGGACGCGTCAGCCGCTCTTGAAGGATGAATGGCAAAAAATTTGATTTGAATAACTACAAATGGAGAAATTAACTGCTAGGTTGTTTTTCCTGCCTTTTCCCCAGAGCGAAAAGCCTGCTGTGGGAGGCAGAGTGATGCAATCGCAGGCACAGCATCACTTCCCAGCTGCCGGGGAGATCTATTATGGCCTAAATTAAATAAAAACACAGATGAGATAATCTCTTTTTATCTCTGAAGGTGGGGAAAAGACTAATTCATGCCTCATCTCAGCAGCTACCGCTGGGGTCTTTGAAGGAAAAATAAAAGCTGGGTGTCTGCTCAAAGGCTGCTGCCTGCAGGCAGGGTCTGGGCAGGGAGCGGGGCAGGTCTGGGGGGAACGGGAACATCCCACTGAGCAGGGGAGGGACAGTGAGGGGCTGCAACTGGGCCAAAACACTGAGCTAGCCTTAAAGGCATGTCCCTGGCTTTCCCATTTTGGCAGCTGGAGCCAGCCCTGGCACCTGGGCACAGCTCAGCAGCCCAAGGAGCTGCTTTGGCAGGAGCTGGTGCAGCCTCGTGCCGGCACCCACCGCACACTCTTCTGATTAATCCATTAGATGAGGCCAGCGAGTTGCTCATCCCTTTCCCCTCTGATCATCTTTAACACCTCTCGGGGGCTCACAAGCAGGACAATGGCTGTGGTGGGGAGCTGGGGGTCCCCTGGGGTAGCCAGGAGCAGGGGGAGAAGAGAGCTGCCATTACCTACAAATGAGTTAATTAAGGAGGAGAAGGATGGCTGGGGAATGGCAGAGCTCCCGTTAGGCTTGTCTCTTTAATTTATGCTTGGAACAAGTTTCCAGCAGGAAAAAGCAGACCAGACCTGGAGCGCTGGGGGAAGGGGAGCTAAAACACCATCGCTGTGCTGCCAGGAGTTGCTGTGATCTCCCTGCCTCCCCTTCCTGTCTCTCCAGGGACTCCTTTGTGCACCTTTCCTCCACAGAGGAGAGGGAAGAGGCTTATCTGGAAACTGCAGAAGGCAGGAAGGTGCTTAGGGAGGAGGGAGGTGGAAAACTTCTAAAAAGGAGGAAGATAAAGGAAGGAAAAGAGGGTAATTTGTGGAAACCACAGCCAGGGCCATGAACCTGTGTGGTGGGAACACTCATGAGGTACTCCCACCCATGCCAGACTGTACATCCAGCACCCTTCTCCCAGGTTCAGCAGGTGCAGGGCACAGGGAATGCTGGGCAGGAGAACATCCTGTGGGAGGTACCTACCAAGGAGCTGGTGTAGGTGGGGTCAGAGGTATCGTCCTGCAGGTAGCGCGAGAGGCCAAAGTCGGACACTTTGCACACCAGGTTGCTGTTGACCAGGATGTTCCTGGCAGCCAGATCTCGATGCACATAATTCATCTCTGCCAGGTACTTCATCCCAGCAGCAATCCCTCTGAGCATTCCCACCAGCTGGATCACTGTGAACTGCCCATCGTTTTGCTGCAAGCAGAAAGAGCAGGCATTGGGGTGAGCATGCAGACCCCACAGTGGGACCAGGGCCACTCACCCTGACCTCAGGAGGATGCTGCACCTCCCAAGAGGACTCCAGCTGCCCTGCGTGATTACAGCAGAGGTAAGCACCCCAAAAGACACATTTTGGAGATGTATGGCACACTCCAGCCAGCTCCCAAACTAAGCAAACAGGCTGGGATTTACAAACGGGTCACTCCCAAATCCCACAGCCCACGTGGCCCTGCCTCGCCTCACCCGCAGGAACGAGTCCAAGGCCCCGTTCTCCATGAACTCTGTGATGATCATGACCGGTCGGCTCTTGGTGACCACCCCTTCGAGGCGAATGATGTTGGGGTGGTCAAACTGCCCCATGATGCTGGCCTCGCTCAGGAAATCCCGGCGCTGCTTCTCCGAGTACCCGGCCTTGAGCGTCTTGATAGCCACGTAGATCTCCCGCTTGCCTGGCAACTTCAGGCGCCCTTTATACACCTCTCCAAACTCCCCTGCGAGCGCAAGATGCAATCACTTAGGTTGCAAAAGACCTCCAAGATCACTGAGTCCAACCTTTGATCAATCAACACCAGAGCTACCACCTCCTCCTCCACACTAAACATTGCAAAGAGCAAGGAGTCCTTGCCCAGGTGAGAAATGGCAGCCAATTCACACTTCAACAACGCTCTCCTCTACAAATCTGCCCACCTGTCATCTTTAAAAGGGCCAATGTCTGCTGCTGGGGACATGTTTAGGTTTGCAACCTTCTCCAAGGTGACAGAGCCCAACATCAACAGAGGCAGAGGCTGCAGCACCTGTGCAAACCCCCACAAAGAGGATTTGCAAGGAAAGTGTATCCACATTTAAGGACTACCTCAAATATCAGGTGTCGGTGGTGTTAATCCCGGCTGCCTTTCTGCACATCACTTATCTTGGGGTGGGAAATAATTGGGCTGTTTACATTGCTGCTCACTGATTTAAAATACAGAGAGGAGGAGAACTTTCACTTCACCAAAGCAAAATTTGCCTGTGGAGGGATTACATTTAAGCCCTTTGCAGCCACTTTGCCTTGATAAGCAGCAAAGGGCAGGCGATACAGTGCTGAACTTGATCCCAAACAAACTGACTCATTGCTTCCTCACAGCTTCCCCTCCCCAGCTTCTCACTTTCTCCTCTAAGAGTATGACACAGTTATTTAAAAATGGCAGTAAAACAGCACAGATCACACACACGCACATGAGTGTGTGTGTATATATACATATGTAGGGGAATATGGCACAGACTACAGTGAGATCTGGCTTTTCTTGTTATCTCATGGAAAAGCCACATGGAAAATCCCAAGAGGCCCCATGGTCAGCCAGTGAATACACTCCTAGAGCCTTTCCCACCTCAGAGGAACTTTGAAAGCATAAAACAACCTCATGTCCACCCTAACCCACCACCAACCCAGGAAAGCCTGATGTTTCAAGGCTTCATTGAGGCCTTCCAGGTGAAGGAAGTGTGCTACCCCACAAAGTTGCTCCAGGTGGGTGTGCAGCCACACAGGAGCAGCAGAGAGGGCAGGGAAGCATGGGCAGCAGGACACAGAGACCCACCTGCCCCAATGACTTCTTCAATCTTCACAAAGGACACATCGATCTCCTTGGCGAACTCTCGGACGGCTTCGTTGGGGTCCT
This sequence comes from Promerops cafer, assembly GCA_013398275.1. NCBI lineage: Eukaryota > Metazoa > Chordata > Aves > Passeriformes > Nectariniidae > Promerops > Promerops cafer. Next base: position 723,229 of record VZSE01002883.1, read on the forward strand.
CGTAGGTGAAGGGGTCGATGTAGATCTTCATCCCTGGAGAGCCTTGTTACAGGGAAGACAGGAACAACAGCAAAAGGGAGAGAATTACAGAAACAGAGTTAATAGAATTGTTTGGGTTGGAAGGAGCTCAAAGTTTACTCCATACCATCCCTCATGAGCTGAACACCTTCCACTAAACCAGTTTGCTCCAAGCCCCATCCAAACAGGCCTTGAACAATGCCAGGTACACTGGGTCCCCACAGTCTCTGGGCAGCCTGGAAAACCAAGAGCAGTTGTACCATGGCCAAGAACTGGAGACCCTTCTGTCCTCACACTCTCCACTCAGTGGCTGCTATCACTGTACTTACCTACACCACCTCCACAGACTCTTATCATCCCCTCTGGGCCACCAACTCACCCAACTCTCCCCTGCACCTCCTCCTCTCCCTCTCTGCCCTCCGCTCCTCTACCATTATCCTTCCTCCTTCTCCTCCACAGAATGGGAGCAGTTACAGACCTGAACTACAGCGCACTGGCTTTACAGTGAAGGCTTTATGAGGCTCTACGCGTTAGTGAAAAAATATTTATTTACCCAAAAAGGCCTCTGATGGCTTTGTGGCGGCTACTAAATTGACAGAGTGCAGCAATTATAACCAACAACCTGTATGGCTCCGTGAAATACGGCTTGGCCAGACACCGGGACACGTGTGCGGTCCCTCGCCCGGGGCAACGCGTGGTCGCAGGATCTGGCCATGCTGCAGGGACACGCAGAAGGTGGGCTCTTGCCCTTTTCCAAGGGGAAAAAAATGAAAACAGGTTCCCAGATTTCCCAAATGGGTGTGCAGATGTCACGTTTGGATGTCGGGGGCTTACGGAGCTGCCACGGGGCACGGTGGCGAGGCACAGTGAGGTCACAGGGCTCAGCCGGACACCAGTGTTGTACCACCACCCAAAAGGGACCTACAAGGGGCTGTGGTGTCCCCCTGGGGAGGCGGGGAGTCAGCTTCCTGTGCCATTTCTCACCCAAAAAGGGGACTGTGGATGGCATAGCAGCCCCACAAGGTCATCTCTGGAGGAGACCAGGAGGGACATTGCTGCCTCCTCAGGGTACCTCACCCTTATAGGGATTAACAGCCCTCAGTTACACTATTCAAGACCTTTCCAAGGCCACGATCCCATCACATCGGTGCTTCCCAGAGTCCTTCCAGAGCTGCCATACAGATGGATGCATGGACCACAGCATCACCTCTGCACCAGAAATCTAAATCAGCTCCCAGCTGCGAAATAATTCAGGAGGACGCATGAAAGCCTCACAGTAGGCACTGCTGGTGCCAAGCAGGCACCAGGGGAGAGCTGCTTGTAGGGCATCAAGGACTCAGGAAGGACCAGGCAGGAGCATCCTCATCCCCAAAAGGGGCCTTTGGGGCAGAAGGTCTGCACCTTGGAGGCAGGGGAGGCTGCAATGAAGCCATCTGTGCATCTCCCAGTTCATAAATCCCTTTATGGCTCTGTCTCATACACTTTAACTGCCCCATAAATTCTTTTACAAGAGCAGCTGATGCTCCAGCCAGGATTACAAAGGGATTTACAGGATCGTAACGGAGACTAGCTCACTGATCAAAATATTGAAAAAACAGAGGAGAAAACAATGCCCAAGTTTCCTGTCCCCTGTCAACACAGGCTGGTTTTCAAACACCCTCTGATGTGCCCCAGGGTCTGTCCATAGGCTCAGTAACCACCAGAATGAGCTCCCCCCTCATCCTCATCCCATCCAAATGAGGGATTGGGCACTTAAACCCACTCCTCATCTCTGCCAATATCAGCCCCCAGCTCATCATTCCCACATCAGCTGGCTGAAATTCCAGGTACTGGAGGACACCACCAAAGCACCCATGGTGAGCCTGCCTGCAAAGAGCTCTGTGCTCTTAAAATCATCCCAAGAATCCTGAAAACTGGATAAGGCCATTTTTCACTACTGCAGACAAGGGCAAATTTTTTATCACTCTTCAAAAGTTGAAGCACTCCGCACCACGACCCTGACTCCAGCAGCCAATTCCTTCTGGCATCATCTTTCCTTAGCAATAAATATCATGGGGACAGAGAAAAACCCTTCCTGTTGAATTGCTGGTGCTTCAACAGGGTGTTTTTCCTATTTCCCCAATCTCAAAGCTCCCAGTGAAGCAATGGAAGGGATAAACCACAAAAAATTACACCCCGAGAGACCCCATTGCACCCCAAAATCCACTTGGAGCACTGTGCCAGCAGCAGGTGATCCCAGGGGGTTGCTGGAGGGATGGCAGAGCTGTGCTGGGAGGCTGTAATTGCTGTGCCACTGAACACATGGTGATTTGTTCCAGAGGATGCTCTCATTACTCCATTAGTTGCTCACCACAAATTTCCCACCTGTTTTGCTCCAGCCTCAGCACTGCCGGAGTGCCCGGAGGCTCACTAACCTTGACAGGGTATTGCTGGCACCCCAGATTTCTGACAGCAGTCATCACAGCCCCCAGGTTCAGAAACCCAGGACAGGCACGTGCTTCATTGCTTCCCTACCTAGGTTGAGCATCCTGGATTTTGGGGTGCTTGGGGCCAGCTAGGGATGCATGTGTAGTTGGGAATGCTTCGAAACAGGGGGAAAATGTGAAAAATCAGTCTGCCTGCAGCCTCACGTGAGTTTACCCATCAGGTATCAAATTAATCCTGCCCTACCCCGTACACAGTGCAGCAAGGTGGAGAAAAGAGGCAGGTCTGTCATCACCCAGTGATGTTTTGGAAAACAGTTTTGCCAGGAGGTTCAGGGCCCCCCACAGTGCTGCCACCACGTTGGGAGGGTTCAGTGTGATGCCAAGAGGGTCTGAAGAGATCCAGTGTGCTTTGCTCTCTTGGCTGGGCTCTCCTGCTTATCCCCAGTCTCTCTCTAGCCCTCTCCAGCTCTCCTGTTCTTCTCTGCCGGGCCAGTCGCCCCATCCCCATTCCTCCCCTCTGCTCACCCATACTGCTCCCTGCCTTCCCCACCCATCCTTCCTCCATCCCTGCATCCCACACCTCTCCCCCAAGGAGGCACCCAGGACCAAGCTGGTTCTTCCCACAAGCAAACTGCACCTGGGAAGCATCTCTAGGAGAGCGTAAATGGGATTTACATCCGCAGGGATGGCGCATGGAACCGACGGACCCCAGGAAAATCCTGCCCCCCAGAGCTGCTGCTTTGCTGCTTTATTTTCATTTGCAGTGCTGGCAGCTGGAGGGGCACCAGAGCAGATGTTATGCACAAAGACACCTGGAATTAATTCTGGTGCACAGCTCCACCAGCCACAGAGGTCCCCTAGGAGAAGCTCAGGCCCTCCTAATTGTTTGCCAAGGGGATCAGCAGCCCAAAGCCAGTTAAACATTCCCAGTCACTGGCTGCACATCCTTCCCAGAGCAAGGTACAGGGCAAGCATCAGCCACACAGCCAGGATGTGGCAATGCCAGTCACCAGCATCCACACCCCAGCCATGCTCCCAAAATTCAGAATCCTTCTAATAGCTCAGCATCGATCCAAACCCAGGCAGAGCTTGCGGCAGGAGATCAGGGGCTCACCTTCCCTCTGAACACCACCTCCCTCCCTTCTTTCCTCCTCTGGGAGTCTTCACAGCATCCTCTCCCCATCCCTTGTCCCCTTCATCCCCCTGCCCCTGACATACCCCCAAATCCATCATCATTCCCCAAATCCCTCCTGGTACTCCTCCCACCCACTGTGCTGCACCAGCACAGCCCGCCTTCCCCCACACCCTGCCAGACACATGTGGACATCTCCACTCCCACCCTATGGTCCTGTCCAGCTACCATGGGGGCTCCCACCACCCCACAGTCCCCCTTGGAAGGGGAGGAGTGGGGCACATGCCGGGTGCAGGTTTGGGAGCGCCTCCAGTCTGCTTTTCCCACGTTTCCTGCTCACCTCTGCCGGTGCTGTAGTGCTGGAGTTTATCGCTGTACACCGCCTCCTTGCTGTAGGCACGCTTCCTGGGAGAACAGGGGACAGAACAGCTGGGCTTCAGCGACCAGCAGCTGCTGCTGGCCCCAAACCGCTCCCCTGCCAGCTACACTCCACGAGCAGTGGCATCGTGCTGCTCCCTCTGGCCACATGTGTCCCCCATCCCATCCCTCCTACCCTCACCTGCACCTTACCACCTCCAGCTTCAGGGACACTGCTCCCACAAGGACCCACCTGCTGCAGACGATGGAAATGGCCACCAGGGAGACGATGAAGACCACCCCGGCCGCTGCAGACCCCGCGATCAAAGGCAGCTGCTCTCTCAGCTCTGACTTGTAATCATCTGTGAGAGAAGAGGGATGGGGTCAATCCTCCCTGGCACACTCATGGAGTGAGAGCAGCCTTTGGGAAGGGATCCCCTCTGATTCCATGGGTGCTGCCCCCAAGGTGGTGGGACAAGGGGGATCCAGGCAGGGGGTCAGCTGAGGCAGGGGATGAGCCAGTGCCATGTTGCACTTGGTAGGATTGTCATGCTTGGCTCACACACCCTTGGCTTGAGACAGGGGAGAGAAGATCCTGGAAATAACATCAGGTCAATGTGCATGGGCCCAGCTTCCCAAAGAGATGAGGTTCACAAGGTGGCTTTGTCCGTGGCTTTGGCATTTCTCTTTCCTCAATAAATTCATTTACTGAGCAACCTGATCTATCAGAAGGTGTCTCTGCACATGGCAGGGGGTTGGAATGAGATGAGCTTTAGGGTCCCTTCCAACCCAAACCTTGCTCAGACTCTAGCATTTAAACCTGTTGGCCACTTAGACCAATTTTAACATGGGGTCTCACAGACACAAAACTCCTACAAGCTGTAGGAAAGGAGAAAAACACCATTAATAACCAAGCCAGCCAGAGAATGCTGTGCCAAGATTCACCCAGATGGGACATCAGACAGTTCACACAAATGACATTGAAGTTCACACAATGGTGAACTTTGGGGGTGAGGCTCAGGAGAACCTGGGAACCCTCGCCACAGGTCTGCTTGTAGGTTTTAATATCTCAACATGGGACAAGTCCTTTTGCAGAGCCATGGCACCCACAGCATCCCTTCCCCACCAAGCATCCCTCAGAACCTCCTTTGTCTGCTCAGCCACCTCCTGCATCCTTCAGCAGCAGGTTGGGGTGAAAGCCAAGGTGGCACCAGGAGGACTGGATTTGCCTGGGGGACCCCCCAAAAAGCTACTGGCATCCTCCATGTGTGTCCCCCATTTTTCCCTGCCCCATCACTGGTGTGGGTACTCTCAACAGGCATTATCCAGCAGATCTCATTCCTAGGGCTTCTGTAGCATTCCAGAAATACCCCTCTCTCCAGTCACGCCATCAAGGTCTGCCAGGCTGTGCCAGCAGCCACACACAAGGGTTAAAATAAAACTCATCCAAAAGAAAGCATTTAGCACCCTTTTATCTGTATTTTCTACTCTGCAATTAATTACTGGCAACTAGATTTATCTCTTGCATGCTGCTTAAATCCTGAGAAATTCTCATCTAACAATCAATTATTATTTAATAAGCTACACAATCCATTCTTATTAAATTTCAATTAATTGCTTATTTGAGGCAGGATTTTTCTTCTCGCTTCTCTAATCCTGAATATTTGAGGCATTGGAGGGGGGTTTATTACCATTTCCTTCCCTTTGGTCACTCAGCATGATTTTCCTCTTCCCACCCCAGCTGGCACTTGACATGAATGCATGCTTGGGGTGACCCATTTTAAGGAAGAAGAAAAGCTTTAGGAAAGAAGAAAAGCTTTAGGAAAGACAGGCAGTGAGGCTGGGAGCCATGGATGTCACCTAAGCAGAGAAGGAACCATGCCAGGAGCAACAGGGAACGGGCTCTCAGCTGCCCCAGGGGTAGGAGGACCTGCTTCACCCACCAACTTCTCAGTAAGTCCTGAAGCTGGGATTAATGGAGAACACTCCCGTGAGTGAGTAGTTTCTAAAGGAAGCCAGTGTTTGTGGGTGAAGGGAAGGGCTGGGGCCAGAAGAAGCCATGAAGGTCATGAGCTGGCCCAGCATATCCCTTTGGCATGGGAAATCAGCTTTCAGATGGGTCTGGCCGTCCCAGCTTTGCCGTGATGGCTCAGATGGACTCCAAGTATCCCAGGGTCCTTCCTCCAAGGGTCTACAACCCTCCTCCCACCCCATCACACCACGCCAGGCTCACAGCTGGTGCCAGGGGCTTCTGTCCCCACAGCTCAAGGCAGCAGAGACAGAAATAAACAGCGGGGAAACACCTGGAGCTGGGAGACTGCGAGCGGATCACTCCTCCCACTGGCGGTTAATGAGACACGGCCGTAAATCACCCGGCCCCTGCCACGCTGCCTGCTGGGACAGAGGTCTGCAGACAAGCTCCTTTAATCCAGTTAGAGCACGAGGCTGGAAACACCACCGCGCCGCTGGCTGGCCGGACTCACCGTCGGTGAGGGTCTGGAAGCACATCTTGCCACTGTACTTGCCGTAGCCGGCCACGGTGCGGGCGCGCACCTGCACCACGTACACCATGCCGGGCCGCAGCCCCTCCAGCCGCGCCGTGTTCGTCTGGCTGCGCGCCATGGACGAGTTGTACTCGTTGTGGTCCTGCGGGCACCCAGAGAGAGCCACGGTCAGTGTGACCGGGACAGGGGACAGCGGGACAGTGGGACTGCAGCCCACCTGTCCCTGTCGAGGGCACGGATGGGGTTCGGCTGCAGGGGGATAAAGGAGAGGCTCTGGTTCTGCTTCAGAAGTGTCCCTGACCCAGAGGATCCCACAGGAAAGGCTGGGAGAATTGGGATTGTTCAGCCTGGAGAAGGCTTTGGGGTGACCTAATTGTGGCCCTCCACTACCTGAGGGGAGCTACAAGAAAGATAGGGATGGATAAGGGCCCGGAGTGATAGGACAAGGGGGAATGGCTTCCCACTAACAGAGAGTACATTTAGGTTGGATATTCAGAAGAGATTCTCCCCTGTGAGGGTGGGAAGGCCCTGGCACAGGTTCCCAGAGAAGCTGTGGCTGCTCCATCCCTGGAAGCGTCCAAAGCCAGGTTGGATGGGGCTTGGAGCACCCTGGGCTAGTGGAAGGTGTCCCTGCCCATGGCAGCGGGGTGGAACAAGATGAGCTTCAAGGTTCCTTCAACCCAGGACATTCTATGATTTTATGAAACAGGACCCACAAGGAACTGGGGAGGCTCCTGCAGCACATGCCTCCCAGGCAGCCCCCTGGTCTCACCAGAGCAGTGAGCATGGAGTAGCAGAGGGAAACAATAAGATCAGCCAGTGCAAAAATAATTTATGAACAACAGATTCCTCCTCTTCAAATGATTGTCGTCCTCATGCATTTCAGAAACATCCCACGGTTATGGAAACCTGGTGTCCCTGCCAACAGCACGGGGGTTGGAACTGGATGATCTTTAAGGTCTCTTCCAACCCAAACCATTCTGTGATTCCACTAAACACCATAATGTGCCCTATGAGACCCTGCTCAAGCAGGTTCAAGGGCAACTCTCTGCTGAGATCCCCAGCCCCTGCAGTCCTGCTCTGCTGGCACAGGTTCCTTGGCCTAGACCTTGGTGGAAACCTCACGTGTCTCCACTCTCATTTTTTACCAGGTTCCCCAGTGCTTTGCTGCTAAGAGGCTGCTGGTGAGATCATCTAATTGTTCATACTTAGAGGAATTCATCAGAGCAGGTGAGACACAGGAGGGATGGAACAGCTTGGGCCGGGCACGGTTCATCGCAGGGGTCGGGAGAGTGTCCCCTGCAGGACAGGACAGCTGCCAGGAACAGGACCAGTGGTAGGCAGTGACCCGGGGCAGGGACAACCTCCATAACCTTCCCTTGTCCTCTCCAACCCACTCCCCTCCTACTGATGCCATCCCCATGATTCAGGTCCCTGCTCATCCTAGCAAATACCAGAGCCAAGGCGGCCACGGGCACTGATGTGCTGGACAAATGCTGCCACGGGGAAAGAATGGCTCAGGGCGGACAGGGCTCTGAGCAACCTGATCTAGTGAGAGGTGTCCTATGGCAGGGGGTTGGAACTAGATGAGCTTTAAGGTCCTTTACAACTCAAGCTGCTCTGTGATTCTTATTCTGTGATTTAGCACCTGCAGTCACAACTCACTCCCACCTTCTGGAGGCAGCTCGGGTGACCTGGTGCGTGTCCTACCTGACCATTCCCAGCAGAGCCTGTCTCAGAGCCCATCCATGTTGCCCCTGCCCCACACCCCCAGCCCAGCCCCCATGGCAGGGCTCCCCCTGGGCTCACCGGGGCGGGCCTGGAGCCCACGGTGCTGCCGACGTCGGGCGTGCAGATGCGGCTCAGCTTCTCGTAGTAGCGGATCTCGTAGTCCAGGATGATCCCGTTGGGCTGCTCAGGCTGGGGCCAGGACAGCGTGATGCTCCTCATTGTGGCACTCACCTGGTGCATGATGGGCACGGTGGAGGGGGCTGCCGAGGAAGCAGGGAGCGAGGCAAAATTAATGGAGAGGAGTAGGAAAAATGGCCCTGAGCAGGGGGGAAATCCCCACGGCATCCCAAATCTCCATGCCTGTGGCTGGCTTCCCCACGGGACCAGCTCACTCATTAGCAGGGGAAGACCAGCATCTCAGCAGCTTTACGTGGAAGCAGAGCAGCAAGTCACTGAGGGAATTCTGCTATCTAAACCAACTACTCCTTTTAATTAGAGGTTTGGAAATCTTTGGTGTTCCTTCTCCCTGGGACTGCTTGCTCCAAGGATGTCTCCCATGGTGGGAGAGACACAGAGGGGCAAACCAAGGTTTGGTGACAGGGTCCAGCTCCGTGTGACATCTTTTGCTGTAACAGCCTCTCTGGGGAGCCAGCACTCAGCACCCAGGGACCTGTGCCACAACTGCCACCCCATGTGCTCTCAGAAATGGGGTGTGGGAGCAGAAATCTGCCCACCCTAAGGACAGTGACAGGGAACCAGGGCAGGGACACCCCAGCCCAGCTTTGGCTCCAGAGAAGCTGCTGGGGCTGATCTTAGGCACTCTCAGGGGATGCTCAAAAGTGCTTCAAAAGTGACCCAAAAGTGCTTCTCCCAGGAAAACAGCAACACTGTCCTTCCACCATTAGGGACACTGAGCCACTAAATCAGTCAGGAGACCCTTTTCCAAATGCTTTGTGCCCTGCAAGCTATACTTACCAGGGGCGGAGCCAGCCAATACAGCCCTAATCCTGCACTTAATCCTATCAAAAGAAAGGTATCCAAGTCTGTCCACACCCAAAGGGGTGTGGCATGTCCTGTCGACAGAGTCAGCTCCCAGTCCAGCCATCTCTGCCCTCCTCCTCCTCCTCCTCACCATGCCTACAGTACGGGCAGTGCTGGGCAGGGAAAATGCCTCCCCTGAGTGAATCCAGGGAATACCTGAACCCAGCACAACCAGCATGGGGCACGGGACCATGCTAGAGAGGGAATCTGGGGGTGGCAGGTGCCCTGTTTCTCATGGTTCCAATGGAAGATGTGGATAGTTCAGCACTGCCTTTGTTTACCCAGAATACTTAATCCTATATTATTTTTTTAATCTCTCCACATCTGCTCCAGGAAGATGCTCATGGGCTGAAATTAAGCACTCAGATTGATTGCTGTTTAACTCCCGTTAGCTTGGATGGGGTTGGGAAAATAGTTGGGAAAACCTGCTGCAAAGCCAAAGAGATTTTAGAGGGAGAGCACCAATGCCCTGGATACCCCTGGTGAACTTCCATCAGGTTAGCCCACAGCCCAGCATTTCCATGTTTGTAATCAGCCTTTGCAAGACAAACAGGAACCACTGGGGTACAGACAGAGAGATGAGGGTGACGTGGCTGTTGCCAGCTCCCCATGGTGGGAGAAGAGCTAAGAAATACCCCAAAAATCCACACCAGGAAAAAAAAAGGCCTGGAAACAAGAGGCAGGTTTGGCTGCACGTGGTTCAGCAGACAGCGATGCCAGCCAGGCACAAGTGTAGATTTGTATTCCCTGGAGTCAGGAGACTGAAATATTTACACTGGTTTACACTGAAATATTTACACTGAAATATTTACCAGGTTTCTCCATTGTGCTATCCAGAGGGAGCAGGGTGGCGAAGGCTGCCTGCCCTGGCACAAAGCAGGAATTCCCATTCCCTTTTTAAACCCAGAGCACATGTGTTTCCATCCCCTCTGATCCTCAGTGCAGCCCAGGACCAGCTGCCCCTTTGCCATCTGCACACCCACCACACCAGCATTCCTGTTTGACCCAGAGCTGCTCATTCAGCTCCTGATGCCTGACTGGGGACAGGAAAGGGAGCAGAGGAGCCTGGAAAAGGAGACAAGAGGAAAATGATAGGAGAGGGATGTGCCAGAGGAGACAGAGCCTGGACTCAGCCCTGGGATGCTGCTCCCTCTGTGCTGTGACACAGTCAGACTGTGTTTCAAGGCTGGATTCACCCCATCTCCCTTCTCCCAGCTGGGAAAATGGTGATGCCATTTCATCCCCAAGCAATCTAGACGGGGATAAAAGCAGGTGTCAGATAACCCTCCCACAAGCCAACTCTCACCCTGCCCAGGGCACAGGCAGCCCTTCCATGTCCCCATTCCTCTTCCCCGCTCTTCTCCTGGCCTTTCTGCCCACTCAGGGCTGGGGGCACCACAGCCATCACACACCCTCACACCCCGGGAGCTTTTCCTTTTGGACACAGAGCTTGATTCCACACGGAGCTTGCAGCTGGCAGCGGGACAGCCAAAGTCCCTGGCACCCCCGGCACTCACCGGCCTGGTTGGTGGTGATGTTGACAGAGACGTGCTGCTGCGGGAAGGGGCTCTTGCTGGACACGCCGTTGACCGCCTGGATCTCGAATGTGTAGGGGGTGTGAGCCCACAGGTTGCTGATGAAGACGCGGGTGTCGGTGAGCCCCAGCTGGCGGGGGACGAAGTCCACGTTGTCGTCGCAGCGGGAGCAGGCGCGCCGGTCCGAGCGGCACTTCTTGCACACGATGTTGTAGGTGACGTCGTCCCGGCCGCCCGTCTCGCGCGGCGGGTGCCACTCCAGGATGATGGACGTCTCGTTGACGATGGAGATGACGTTGCGGGGGCCGGACGGGACGCCTGTGGGAAAGGAGAGGCATTGAGACATGTCCTTGTCCTCCCGTGGAGGCCCCAGCACAGAGAAGGACACCGCAGGGCTCTGCACTAACCATCACCTCCTCCCTCAGGAGGGATTTGGTGTCCACAGCTTTCCTTAGCTCAGGGTCAGATTTCCCACACTGGCAACACCAAACACCTGCACTGCAAACAAGTTTCCCAGATGGAGATGACAACTCCCATGCCACAAACCCACTTAAGTCTCCAAAAAAACTCCATGTGGAATGCACACTGATCCATCCATGAAGATGGACCCATTTTAATCCCATCAGGAGATGCTGAGATAACTGCAATGCTCATGTGGAGAAGCACCTCGAGCAGATTATCCCAGCAAGAGAAAAATCACTTAGCCAGCACCATGGAGAACCAGAGAAGCAGCAGGAGAAGAGAGAGTCAAAAAGGGAAAGTGATTATTAGGGGTTCAATATCTTGAGTTGGAAACGCGGGAATTTCCCAGCATGGAGGAAAGCTGGCACCACTCCATGGTTTGCAAGGAGCTCCCATGTTGGACAAGAGATGAAAATTGCATTGATCAAAGCCGCCAGGAGCCATCGCAAATGCTCCAGAGGATGGGAATTGAATGCGGCTCCGACTGCAAGCGCTGCCGATCGGGGCTGCAGTCCGTTCAGGAGGAATCCAGGAGAGCATCACTGAGGTACAAACACACAACTGCACAGATCCAGGGAAGGATTTGGGGTCAGCCAGGACGGCTCCACAGCCAAAACCACAAAATTCAGCTGCTTGGTTCTATTAAATAAGGGAAGCAAGGAATTCCTCATGCTGGCTGGGCTGGGGGCTGCACTTCCAAGAAAGAAAAAGGACTTTGCCATGATACAAGGAGCAATAAAAATGATGGAGGACTTGACCTGCAAGGAAGGGTTAAGAGAGAGAAGCACACTCTGTCTTGGGGAAAACCATCCCATGGGAGCCCTCCTGCTGTGTGTGTGTGTGTGTGTGTGTGTGTGTGTGTGTGTGTGTGTGTGTGTGTGTGTGCACCAGGGAACATCGTTAGGGCTGTGGATAAATCAGCCCTGTTAGTGGCCAGGGATGGGCTGGACAGGGACAAATTCATCAGCACCATGGTGATGTGGCTGGTGGGATGGAGAGGTCATTCTGCATGGAGACACTCTGGGAGCCTCTCTAAGCTGCTGCCATGGATAATGCGGATGAAAAATTTTGTTCAAATGCCCAGAGAAATGACAACCTTAAGAAAAAAATAAGATAAAATAATTCCATTCCCTTTAACCCTTTTTCTTTTTAGGAGTAAAAGTGTCTGCCATGGAGCAGCCACCATGGAAAGGGCTTTCCTGTAGCTGAGGCACCACAGCATTGCCGAGCTCCCCCATGGTGGAGATGTTACAGGAGGGTTGTAGGGGCCACAGCAGGGGCAGGAGCAGGGAGAAGGACCTTGATGCCTCAGGGGAACAAGACTGCAGGACTCACAAAGGCTAACAGGATCAATATTAGTGAGTTACCCCAAAAAATCTGCAACCTGTCTCACGAGCCTTAATCCAAATCCTCCATCCATACCTTAAGCAGTTAATATCTTTTCAAGAAAAAGGAAAAATCCTGTATTTCTTCCCTTTCCCAGTAGCAAACTGCTGCCTCCCCAAATTCCTCCCACTTCAATTGCAGCCCCTTCCCTCCTCTGCAGGGGCTCAGGAACTGCAGGGATCACCCTTGGAAGGGTTCCAGTCCAGGGCACTGCCTGCAGCTCCACAATGTTATGTACTCCTCTGACACAGAGAAACTTTGTGGGTGAACAGATGGCACCTCAGATTGGAGCACTACAAAATCAAGCACTGACGAGAAGAAATAAAAATCAGCAAAGAGACTTTTTTTCCTGTATTCCTATAGAACAGCACTGTTGTAAATCAGTTATGTAACGAGGCATAATAAAGATCTGTAGATTATCTGTAGTTGTGCAACCTCCTGAATACCTGTATGAGAGCTCAGGTGATCCAGCAAAACACACAAACCCTTTCCTTGTATCCTTGACGTGTGCTTTGGGCACTTCCCAGCATGGAGGGTCCGGAGCATCCATTTGCTAAAGCTCCATGATAGGCTGGTTCAAGGACCTGGAGTGTATCTGGGACGGAGTTGAGGCCTGAGTTCCCAGCAGGCTGAAGAGCACAGCAGCTCTTTCCTCTCCCCAGGGCTCTTTTCCCACCAAAAGACAGGCTGAGGACACTGCTGCCAAGCCAGGCAGCTTGGGCAGGCAGCCGAGCAGCGACGCATCGCTGAATACCAATGCTTAATGCAGCCTTCCCCCTATTAAAAAATACTCCATCTGCAAGACTATGAACAAGACAGCCAGAGCAGATAACTTTAAATCCTAATTTATCCTGGGGACTATCTCCCTGCCATCACCACCGCTGCCCGGGTGATGCATAAACTCCAAAGGCTGCCAGTAAGGCAGGATGTGGGACCATCCCATCCCATCTCATCCCATCCCTCCGCCTTGCCCACCCAGCTGCGCTCTTGCTCCCATCCACAGTGGGACAGGGGGAGAAAATAAAACAAACTCCACGTGACTGAGACTTTATCCCTGCTGCTGCCCCAGGAGCGAGGGGAGCGAGGCCCTGCAGCCCCCCGACCCCGTACTCACTGGTGCAGGCGGCGGCCGGCGGGTCGAAGTCTGCCCGGTAGTAGCCGTTGCGGCAGGCGCACACCGGCGAGGCCTCGGCCGTGGAGCGGCTGTTCGGGGGGCACGGCACGCACAGCCCCGCGCCCTGGCTGGCCTTGAACGTCCCTGCAGGGCAGGCTGCAAGAGAGAGCAGAGCAGGTGGGTCCTGAGCTGTTCCAGGATGCAGGGGAGAGCAGGTCCTGTCAATGGAATGGAATGGAATGGAATGGAATGGAATGGAATGGAATGGAATGGAATGGAATGGAATGGAGAGGAGAGGAGAGGAGAGGAGAGGAGAGGAGAGGAGAGGAGAGCTTCACACTTGTATCAGTGCAAAATGGGGTGGCACCTTCCCGTGAATCTAGGATGGCCAGAATTTTCCATGTTGGCTATGGATTATTCCTGAAGCCACTAGACAAACACTGCAGCCACATGGCACCAATCTTTAGCCAGGCAGAGTAAGAGGGCTGCAGTAGCTGCTTTGCTCCCTACTGCTCATACCCAGGCAGGGGGATGGCAGGGAGCTGTGGGACCCCCATCCCCAGCAGCACCCATGGGGACATGGACAAGTAGGGGCAGGACAGTGCTCCTCTTCTGCTGATCAGTCCCTTTCACCATCCCCAACAGCCTGGCTCAGGTCCCGCAGCTCTTTTTCCATGCAAAATTTAAATATTTAATTAAAAAGTCGGTGTGACGCCCATGACAGTGCGTTATGGGTCCGTCCTGTTAATCCCCCGCAGCCTGGGGCTGGAGCTTCCCAGCCTCTGAGTTCATTCAAGCAGGAAATGGCAACTAATTCATAACGGAGAAGATGTTCCAGTTACAGCGAGTGTTTAATCAGCCACAGGGGAGGTTTCATTAATCAACCATCTCGCTGCTCTGCAGAGAGAGGGCGAGGGTGGAGTGACAGGGATGGGGTCCCTCATCTCCGCCCCATCCCACCCGTCCTCAGCAATGGGTACTGATGAATGGATGCTCATCCATCCCTGACATCTAACAAAATCTGACGGAACCAAAGGCTGCAGAAGGCAATATCTGTATTTTGGCACATGTACCCAAGGGATCAGACTTCCATGCAGTCCAGGAGAGACTGTTCTGGCCTCACACCAGGGTGGTGCCAGCCCCGTTCCCTCCCGGCTCTGCCCCCGTGATGCCATCCCCCCCAAGGCACAGCTCTGCAGAGAAACACCCGACGTGTCTCATAAACACGGCGATGATTGAGATAATGGAAAGTGCCTCTTAGCCCCTGTCTGCTGCATCAGGATATGAGGCATCTCCTAGCAGCCATGAAGAGGAAATTAATAGGAGCAAGCAGGAGTAACCACTTTGATGCAATTTCCTTGGGAGATAGTGGACCATCTAATCTTTATTGGAGCCCTTTAACCTGTCATTCAAAACTCATGAAGGCCTCCTGCTCACACAGCCTTTCCAGATATTAATAGATGATAGAAAAGAATAAATCAAAACAATATTTTACAATTTTATTATTCAGAAGATTCCCCCCGCCCCCAGCCTGAGGCACACAACTGGCTGCAATGAACTGTCTCTTTCCAGTGGCCCTGACAGCTGGATGAGGATGTGGCATTCCAGAAGAACCAGCCACCATCTCCCACTGCCCTTCCTCTTCCCCATCACGGGAGGACTGCCAAGTCCTCCACATCCCACCACAGCCACCTCATGCATGTGGCATCTTACAGAAGCACACAGGGCCATAACCCACCACCTCATGCAGTGGGCAGAGAGACACACAGGGTCACCATGCAGTCCAGAGGGTTTGAGGGGACCTTCAGGATGCTCCATAGCAGAAGGCAGAGGGATGCAGACCCTTCCCCAATACACACACACAGCCCTATTCCCATAAGAGCACAAGGAGGCACAGAGTTACACAGACACACAAGGCAGGAGACAAAACCACAAATGGACACCAAGGCTTGGAGTGTATCTCCAGCTCCTCACCTCTCCCTTCCCACCACCGCCTCCCCACCAAGTCCCAGTAGCCTGGTGCTCCCACAGGAAGGGGGAGCATCCATGAGACATGCAAAGGGGGACCTGTGGGCTCTGGAGCTGGAGGAGGTGTCAGAACACACCTGAAACATGCCCAATTCTTTGGAGGAGCAGAAAGGGGAGGGCAGTGGTACCAGGGAACAGCCACCTGTGTTTTAATGGAAGAGGATGGAGGAGGGAAGGAGGATGATGAGAGGATTGCAGTGCTGTGAACAAGCCTCACTTTTAAGCTTGAGGGCATGTTGGTGGGTTGGTTGAAGAGGTTTGTTAATGTTTAATTACAATTAATCCAAGTGATGCTTTGTCAAAACACCTGAACATGGCACCCTGCACCTCAGTGTCCACAGGTTTCCGTTATCACTTCGCTTATCCACAAATTCCTGTAATCTGCAGGCACGTGGCTCTTAATTGCTATTATTACCAATTAGCTTTTCTCTCCTATAATTACACTGTGCTTGCCTAAAGCCTCCCACAGTTTCAGGGAGGTGGATGCCTTCTCCTCCCTCCCAAACATGCCGTGGGTGCAGCACTCCCCTCTGGCTGCTGCCCGTGTGTCCCCTCTTTCTGGGGGAGCTGAACCACGAACCTCATACTGAAAACACAGCACAAACCCCCAGGGCCCTGCAATGCCATGGTGGGATCCATAATCCTTCACATCACAAACTTACAGTCCAAGTGCAAGGCTCAGATGGAGCACTCGAGCCCAGGAGGGAGCAATAAATCACCCCACTAATGGCCACTGCAACATTTGCCCTAATTTAAGGGCTGCTCCAAGAGCTTCCCAGAGCTGGCAAGGCCTGCATCCATGCCAGTGTGTTGGACAAGTGCAGGATGAGGCTCTGCCTCAGCTTTCCCTGTGGGAAGGGGCTTTTCTGCCAGCGCCCAGGCTACGGCACAACCCGCAACTCTTCAGCCCGGAGGAGAATTAATTGATTGTTGATTATGGGGGCTGGATAAGATTAATGATGTGCTTAACTATCCATTTCCTCACATTTAGGCACCAGGGGTGTGTTTGTAAATGCTGAGGCACAGAACTCCTCCGTGCTGCCCAGCAGGGAGATGCTCAGCACTTAACCCCCCCACAATCCAAAGCTGCCCACGGATCCATCATCCTGCCTGCACACCGGGAATGCTGCACATCCCAGGTGTCAGTTTGCCAGCAGGACCCCTTTTCCAGGGCTGACATGTCTGGGGGTGGGAGAGAACATCATTGGGGGGCTGGGGAAACTCCAGCTTCTTGCAGCAAGATGTCATCAGTGGAAGTTTGGGGGGAAAATAGCTGCAAGCTGCCGTCACGTCCAAGGGGTGCCCATTCCCTGGGGAGCCTGTTCAGTGCCCAGCAGCAGGATGGATTATGGAAGTGCTCATGGCACACAGCAGCACTGTGAGGGCTTTTTACTGCTCAACACTCTCCTGTATCCTGCACCATTGTATTCCAGGTGCCAGGAGTCCTACAAAGAGCCAGAGATAAGCAGGATCTCGCAGCTCATCCAGCCCTGCTCCTGCCCGAGGCAAGCCACCATCACAGCCTCTGTGGAAAGGGTGCAAGTGTGGGGATATTCAAGCATGGGGGTATCCAAGCATTTCACTCTCAAACTAAATCCTCTCAGTTAGCACCTGGAACTTGCACTTTTTAATTACTCTCTCAGGGAAGCTTAAGTCAAAAGAGCAAAAAAAAAGAAGAAAGGAAGAAAGAAAGGAGGCATTGCCTCTACATTAACTTGTTCCAAAGCTCCCTGGGGATGCAGAGTGGCATTTTTCCTTCTCAGATTTTAAAATAGGAGCTTCTCCAAGGAATTAAAGATTCAGCAGCGATTCAGAGAGCCCTGGCCTGCCCCAACCCTCACCAGCACCCAGCAAAACAAGTCGGCAGTGCCTCATCCATCCCATGCCCCTCTGTCCCTGCTGTGGCAGAGCTAACCCCATTTTCCAGGTACCCCCAAATCCACGCTTGTTTTGGGTTCCCTTTTGGGTCCAGCACCTTTCCAGGACAATCCCAGTGTCTTTAAGCACACCTGTGGCACTCTGGCACAGCAGGTGATGAAATGCTGCATTAGAAGCAGCAGTGCTGCACGAGATGATGCCCTCAAGCAAGCTAAAGGTGTGGAGAGCACTGTCAGGTGCAAAGGCACTAAAGAGCCTGGATGATCCAGCCTGGCTCCAAAAAGACATGTGGAAGCACCTACCAGCACCCCTGGGAGATGGGCAGCAGGGTTTGAAGACAGCACATGTCAGGAAAAAAGGAGAAACTGTGGCTCATTGCATTTGCAGCCTACCAGAAAGAGATTCAAGGCCCTCCTTTCTGCAAACAATAATTTATCTTTAAGAAAAAATACTGCCTCCTCAACCCAACACCTTGTGCACAAGCCTCATAATTTTTTGATGAATTCCCCCCCAAAAAGGGGAGGAGATGCTTGCTAGAAACCCCTTGTGCATTTTATAGACACCATCGACACAGAATCTATCTTTAAATCCATTAAAAAATAAAATAGGGAAAAAACCCATCAGTTTTTCAGCCTTTTCAACTGGTTAGCCCCAGAGATGGGTGTTTTAAAATGCTCTCCTTGCCATCCTGCGAGATGGCCATTAGGACACCCTTCCAGACACTTTCAGCTGAGAGACACCATCCAGGCAAATAAACACCCACACGAAATTGTGTGCTACAGAAAAGTGTCATTGAGAGGAGGCTGTGATTACAGGGACAGGCACTT
Organism: Promerops cafer; assembly: GCA_013398275.1. Lineage (NCBI taxonomy): Eukaryota > Metazoa > Chordata > Aves > Passeriformes > Nectariniidae > Promerops > Promerops cafer. The sequence goes on from VZSE01002883.1 coordinate 741,668, forward strand.
GGTACAGCTTCTCAAGGCTCCTGCTTGCCCTCCAGGGCAGTGCCAGGGGCACTGCTGACACCATATTCCCTGGGGACACGCACAGACCCCGGGCTGCCACCCAGTCCCTGCATTTGGACTTCACTGCCTTTGACATGATGATGACACAGGCAGCAGGTTGGGGGAAAAAGCAGCAGAATTGGGCAGGCTGTCACCCTCAGGCGGGGGCTGTCATCTCCCACCTTCAAAGGGTGACAAGGGTGCTGCTTTCCCACCCTGCTTTCATCTCCCTCGTTATCCTCCCTGCACACATCCAAGCAGGGAGCAGGAGCGTGGTGCCAGAGGTTTAACTGCATCCCTGCGTGGTGCTCTCCTGTCACCCCTTCCCTCCTGCCTCTCTGTTGGGGAGGGGGCTGGCAGGTTGTTTTGTCAGGATTTTGCCCCCATACCTATTTTTAATGATCTGATTGCCTTTTGTATTAAGCCAGGTGTTTCTCCAGGAACATCTCAGCCTGGCACAGCCATGGGGAGCCCAGCAGGCAGCCAGCAGTGCCAGGGGTGCTCTGCCATGCTGCCCTCCACCAGGCATCCACAAATTAATCCTGAGAGCTTTCCATACTGGGAGCAATGGCAAGCCAGGAGAGCTGGGAGGGTACCTGCATCCCACCTTCCTGACCATGCCAAGAAAGAAGACTCAGCCCTTAAACACCCCATCAACCACCAAATCCCAGCATCCAGGCCTCAGTGTAGGGAGTAGAGCTGTTCCTCCACCTGACCCAGTGGAGGAACAGGGAAGTCCAAGCACTCCAGCCCTAAAGTATCCTCCTGCTCCCAAGGAGGGAGCTCAGCACATGACCCCAAGCCATGCCAGAAACCACAGCACATGGGGACAGGATCCCAGCAGAGCCTTGTCCCCAGATCCTTGTCCCAAAACCTCATTTTGGTGCAAACTTCACCATTTTGTAGCCAAACGCACAAATTTTGGATCACCCAGAGATGCTCCTGCCTCGGGGCCATCCGAATTACAAACAGCACCCGCCCCACTGCGTTCCCTTCTTTCAGCACTGTATAGGCAGAAACTCACGGGATAAACTCACGGGATAAACTCACGGGATAAACTCACGGGATAAACTCACGGGATAAACTCACGGGATAAACTCACGGGATAAACTCACGAGATAAACTCACGAGATAAACTCACGGGATAAACATGAGCTTCCCAGCACCCGGGCTGGCATCCTGCAGGCACGGGCTCCTCTCTCCCGCTGCACGGAGGAATGCGGCCCCTGCTCCGCCTGACGCAGCCGCTTAATTAAACCAGCCCTGCACCTGGGGGGAAATCGGCTTAGATCCGCCTTGGGACACATGTAAATTAAAGTCAGAGCCGGCCTGCCATGGTTTATTCATGGAGGGAAATAAAATTCAATGTGGTTTTACCTTTCTCAGGGGTTTTTTTTCTGCTTTTCTTCTCATGGATGAGAAATGAATTGGAGCAGGGCAGGATTTCAAAGGTGCTTGCGGGGTGGGGAGCTGTGCAAGGCATATTAGAGGCAACAGGATTGGATGCAGCCCTGTTCACCTCTCCCAAAAAACCCAGCCCTCGCCCCAGAGAAACAAATACCTGGTTGATGGAACGAGGTGCTCACAGACTGAAATGCTCACCAGAGTAAGCCCCACGTGCTTCACTGGAAGCAAAATGCAGTCGACACTCACCCAGAAGCAGTTTTCCTCCAGAAAGGCTTACTTGGAGAAATTAAGAGTCTCTGGATGGAAAGGAGCTTCAACACCAACTGTTTTGGTGACATCATGGCCCTAAACAAGGAGTTTAAGCCTCGAGCAGGGCATGGAAGCAGCTGGTTCAGGCTCCCACGTGCCTGGCTGCTCACTGCCTGCAGCTTCCCAACAGGTCCATGCTCACCCATTTAATCACCACTCTGGGCTTCACTCTCTCTGTTTTTCATGGTTGGGGGGATTTTGAAGGTCTGAAGAGAAAATCTGTCCCAGATGGATGCAAAGAGAAGAGCAGGCACGCCCTGTGCAGATGGCACCGCGGGGCTGCCAGCTTGCCATGGAGCAGGGAACTCACTTCACTCTCCAGAACAGCCAGAGGGGGCAAAAAACCCAGCACTTGTCATGGTCACTTTTCCAAATCACTGTTCTCCCACTCAGGTTTTGCTCTGTTTTAGTTTCCACTTGTCTCCAGGCTCACTGCCCAGTCCCATGCCACAGCTCCCTCACCACAGCTCCACTTCCTTGCCATAAACCAGCCACTTTGAGTGATCAAAAGGAATAAATTAATCAAACTCCACACAGCTCACACACATACATAGGGAAGTTCACAGCAGAGTGAGCAGCAGACACGTGGCCATGGCAGTACCAGGCATGGGCTGCTCCTCACCATCCTCACTGCTCCAGCTCATTACTCTGAGTCAACAAATGAAAGGGGGATGAAGTTGTCATTAAGGATTTGATGCTATTTAACCTCCTTCTATTCTTCTTTAAAAACAGATTTAGCAGCTGCAGCCTGGCACAGACTCTTCCCTCTGCCAGGGCCACCATCCCTGCAAGCAGTGCCTAAAGGGGCTCCGAGGGCCTGGAGTGACAGGACAAGGGGGAAGGGCTTTCCATGGACAGAGGGCGAGGTTAGATTGGATATTGCAAAGAAATTCTTGGGTGGTGAGGCCCTGGCACAGGTTACCCAGAGAAGCTGTAGCTGCCCCATCCCTGGAAGTGTCCAAGGCCAGTGCCTCACCACTATCTGTCATCCACAATGAACCTCACAATGAGTCTAGAGTAAAAAAAAGGGGGAATGAGATTCAGGCCAGGACTTATGTCCCAAAATCACCCCCAGAGATGCTCTACTCCCATTCCAAGCATCAGGCTCCATGGAGAAATATGTTTTTCCCCTCATAAACTACAGCAATGTGAAACTCCAGGATCAACAGACACAGACTGGAAGAGCCGATACCTCCATGTGCCACCTAACCCAGCACATCGTGTTCACCCCTCAGTGCCTGCCCCTATCGAGCCACCTCATCAACAAGTGAAAGGAAGTGAAAGGGCACAAAAATTCCTGGAGGATCTCCAGGAGAAGCTCTTCCCCCAGGTACAGAGCTGCTGGCAGGGGGTGTGGTTAGAAGCCCCCTGGAAAAGATGCATCTTTCCTTTGTAACTAGGGATTTTGGGAACCACCGATGTCACTCCATAACTCCAGCCCCTCTTCTGACCAGGAAATTGGGGTGGCATCACCACTGGGCTCCCCAAAGCACAGTCCCCTCCTGGCTGGGAGGCAAACATCTCCCGTCCCTAACAGGAACTAATTAAGCACCTCTTCCTCCTTCTCCAGCTCATGCCATGCAGTGTCCCCTCGATCTAGAGAACATCAAGTGCTCATTAATTACGTCTGAAGTGCTTCCTCATTAGTGCTGACACCGTGAAGGAAGAGTCACCCCAGGATGGGGCTGGGGAGAGTTTCAGCCGCAGGGCCAGGCTGGCACTGCTGGCACAGGCAGGGACATGGGGACACATAGCTTCCCCGTGTCCCTGCCACAGCACTGCAGGGTGCTGAGATGTCCCAACATGGAGCAGGACACTGCCATCCTGGTGGAGGTGAGTCTTGGAGGGCTGTGGTTTGGCTGACTGCTTAAGGACTATGCCCAGGAACAGATTTGCCATGGGAGGATGGATTTGCCATGGGAGGACATCCCAACCAAGTCACATTCCTCGTCCATCCCAAGAGTGCCATGCATGGAATTAATTAGAAAAACAATTAAGAGAGCTTCCCAATGAATATTTATAGCAGAACAAGCCACAATTACTATTCCTGGGAGGAAAGGCGCCTTCCTACCCAGCTGTAGAGAGGAGAGAGGACACACAGCACTGACAAGGGTGACACCTTTGAAAAGCCCTTCCAGCCAAACCATTCCATGGTTCCATGATTCCTGCACTGGCTCACCCCTATGCCACAGTGGAGAGGGCAGGCAGCCTGCCCTAGAGCTCCTGGACAGGAAAGGACCTCCTGCAAGCAGTGTGAGCACTCTGGCACTGTCCATTTTGGTGCCACCACTGGGGACAGGACAGATGCCCACAGCTGCAGGGTGGAAGAACACTCACTGACCCCACCTCTGAGCCCAGACAGCTTCTCCCTGCCTAAATTTCCACCTGTGTCTATGCTGGTGATAGCAACAAGCAGGCACAAAAGAGTGGTCTCCTCCATCCTCAACATCTGCTACACATAAGTCAAAGCCACCCGAGATTGCAGGGATTTACTGTATGTAGGCAGCTCTGGAAGCTTTTCTTAGCTGTGAAACATAATTTGCACCTTGGGCTCTCTAAGAATAAGTTGTCTTCAATAATAACACATGATTAAGAGCTCAGGAGCAGATCCGATGTGGAGCAGGAGATCTGTGATAATCTCAGGTCTCTCCTGTCACCCTCCTCCAGCACTGCCATCCTCACTTGGCTGGTGTGCTGAAACAGATGTCCATGGCAGAACCAGGAGATTTGGGTTTAGCCAGAGAATGAGAGTCCCTGGAAACACCCAGACAGCCATAGAACCTTTCTGCCATGCCCAGAACCATTTCAAATTCCCTGTTTTGTATCAGTGTAAAACCTGTAAACATCAGAGTAATCCCTGCTTGTGAGGAGGGTGACCAGGTCCCTCTGCACCAGGGAGGGGACACATGCCAGTGTGCACCAACCCCTACCAAAGCTATGTCCAAGGCCAGGGCACATCTGTTGAGCCTGGATGCAATATGTACTATAATAAAGTACAAAATAAAAAGTAAAAGTATAAGTCAATATCGTGTCTCTCCTCAAGGGCAATTTCCTCTCTGGGCTGCAGACCCAGCAAAGCTGCTTGAGCCAGGATGGAAATTCAATTCACAATTCCCCTGTTCCAGGATGCTCCTGCTTTTACAGACAAGTTTTAGGCAGCGAAGTCCAGAGACCAGACCTGAGGCTGGAGCTCTCCACCTCCAGCTGGGCACACAGTTCTCTGCCCCACGCTCCACAACTCTCCCCCAGAACAGCAAGGAGATGGCAGAGCTCTGCCTGCACCTACCAGAGCATCATCCCAGAGAGGCCCCAGGGAGGGAAGGGATGAGACAAGACAAGGACAGCGTTATCCCAGGAACTGCTCCCTGCTCACAGGGGCGCTGCCGCTGGGAGCCCAGCCACGCGCAGACAGGATGCAGCCACACTGAGAGCACCAAGGTGACCAGCTCCCACCACAGCCCACAGCTCTCCTGCCTCAAATCCACTTCATACAATAAATGTGACACAAGCAGATGAGTCCTGGGCTTAACACAAAAACTAAGTGATGCAGCTCCCTCCATGCCATTAATGAAATTCTCGTGGCTGCTGCTGGAGCCTGGGGTGGGAGAACAGCAATTCCCCCCTGGGGTGCCCACAACTCTGGCTGGATGCTCCCACAGCGAAGGCACGGAGGTTCCCCGGCCGTGAGCGCTGCGCCGGCTGAAGACGGATGGGTTTTCCCATGGCTCCTCCAAAGGCCTGCTTGAGAGCGCGAGCGACGCTTTGATTTAATCGCCCCGCTCCTCTCTCCGCGCATCCTCTGCCATCTGAGGCACCAGGCGTGACAAATGACCACTTGCAACACACTCGGAGCTGACACCCACGGCACCGCTCCATTTGTCACCATCCGAGCGCACGGCGGGGCTCGGAGAGGGGAGCAAATTAAAACCTCAGTATCTGCACTGATTACTTTTCCCTCATCCTAGCGGGCCCCATCCTTCCTCAGCAGTGTCCCAGCTGGCACACCCAACCCACACAAACCTCCTTAGACAGCCAGGGGAAAGCAGGGCAACTCGTTCCACCTGGTCCGTGGATTTTTCACCACTCTGGGTCTCTCACTTAATAAAACATCATCAGTGAAGGGCTGTTTCACAGAGCAGGGGTTGCAGAAGACCCACAAAGCCCAAGTGCAGCCCAACTCAGCTTCCAAAAGATGCCTTGCACAGGGGAGTGATGATGAGTTATCTCATGGCTTGAGGGGGACAATCCATTCTATTATTATTATTATTATAGAATCACAGAATCATTAGGTTGGAAAAGCCCTCGAAGGTCATTGACTCCAAACATTAACCCAGCACTGCCAAGGCTACCACTAAACCATGTCCCCAAGTGCCACATCTACACAGCTTTCAAACACTTCCAGGGATGGTTATTCCGTCCCTTCCCAGGCAGCCAGTTTCAGGGCTTGGCAGCCCTTTTGGTGATGAAATTTTCCCTAATTCCCAATCTAAACCTCTTGAGGTTAGATCTTGCCCCTCTTGTCCCGTCCCTTGTTCTCTGGGAGCACAGCCTGACCCCCCCCCAGCTGTCCCCTCCTGTCAGGGAGTTGTGCAGAGCCAGAAGGTCCCCCCTGAGCCTCCTTTTCTCCAGGCTGAGCCCCTTTTCCCAGCTCCCTCAGCCACTCCTGGTGCTCCAGACCCCTCCCATACCAGGGTAAAAAACTCTTTTTTTAATGTTTTGAATTATTACTGTAATCCTGTTTGGAGAGACACTGGTGCCTGGAGCGTGCCATGGGCTGCAGGGTGCAGCACAGCCCCGACCATGGCTGAGATTCCCACCCCTTGGCAAGCACACCGCAGCAAGAAGAGCCATTCCCAAAGGAGTTCTCTCGTGACTGGAAAAAAAAACCAAAAAAAACAAACACCAAAAAAAAACCCAACCCAAGAAAAAACAAAAAGGAAAAAGTTACAGAAAGGCTTTAAGAGTCGCTGGCTGAGTCACTGGGTTTGCCAGGTGCTGGCTATTTGCAAACAAGGGTGAAACAATGCGGGGGCCGGACGTGGGCCGGATCTGGCGCTTCCCTGCGGCTCTCCCATTGTCCCGGAGAACAATCCCTGCTCCTGCCGGACAGCAAAGGCCTCCAGTGCTGGCAGCAGGGTGAGAGCCAGGTCTCCTGGGCTGGCTGAGTGGAGAAGGGTGGGAAAGATGGGTGGGTTTCACAGCCCACTGCTGCAGGCATGCTCAGGAATACACACACATGGAGCTCTGCACCCCAAAATTCCCCAAAAAATTATTTTCCCCAGGCTCTTCAGCTACCACTGAAAGTTTCCTAAATGGATCATTAGCAGAACAAGGGTTTGGAGGCAGTTTTACACCTCCATTTGCAAACAGTCACAAGGAAAGACCCTTGGGTGAGTGGGAAAATCAAAAGGAGGATTTTTCTTCCTGTTTTACGGCTGGAATCAATGTTATTAACACTCAGAAGTTCTCATGGTAGGGAAGGGAAATACATAAACGGCCCATGGAACAATTTAAGGAGGAAAAAAATTGTTAAGTGGGGAAATAAAGCCATACATGGAAGTTAATCCCTAATTCCTCTGAGGTCACAGCTGCAACGGTCCAGCTTGGGAATCCCAACCCTGCAATGCTCACTTGGCCCCCACTCACACCTTGCCTGGGGTATTTTCTGTGTTTCTCCCATTTTTCTCCTTCAGACGGGTCTGGGTCACAGGGATGATTTGGGAACAGGGACAGGGAGTGGTGGCTGTGGTGCCCAAGCCTCCTCCCCGACAGCAGCCAGGACTCATGGACCCTCCCCATCCCTGTGCTGGGGGAAGGAAAAGGGCCTGAATCCATCAGAGGCACATTTGGGTAATAATGTCTAATTAAGAGTTTCATTAAAACCCATCACACTCATTAGAAAAAAATAAGTTAACAAGGTTTTCCTGGACATTTTCCTTGCAAAATTATTACAGAGGTTAATGGATGCTTTCACTAAGGCATAATTTAGGAAAAATCACACTTTTTTTCTTTTTTTCTCTCCTTTTTTTTTTTTTTCCTTTTGTGATTCCACTGTTTCTCCTCCACAGTGTGGCCACGGTAAAACTGGGCTGCCTGTTCCACCCAGTGGTGGAAGCCGGAAGATCGCTTCCAGGCGAGGCAAAGCCCCTCCAACAAAGGGCAGCATCCCTCCCTGCCTCCCTCCCGCCAGGATTTGGCAGGAGCTGGCAGAGCTGCCCCTTCCCAGCACAGCCCGAGCGGGGACAGCGGCTTCGGCTGATGCAGGATGGGAGAGGGGCAGGAAACTTGATATTGTGCCAAAAAACAGTAACAAAAGGGAAAAAAAAAAAAAAACAGGAGAAAAAGGCCCATTAGCAGTCAGAGGTTTGTGGCTCAGCTAAGCCTGAAATAAAACACCCCCTGGACATCTCTGCTGCCGTTCAGGGTGGAAAGTGCCCCGGCTGCTCTGATTTGGGTCTAAAAGCAGCTTTTGGGATGGTTAGTGGGGTAGTGTGTCACAGGCGCCCAAGCCCCGGGAGCAGAGGCACAGCAATGCATGGGGAGGAGGAGGAGATCCACAGCCCCAGCGTGCTGACATTGCCCAGCCGTGGGATGCTGGGCAGGAGCAAAGCTTGAAACCCCAACTCCAACCCACAGGAAAACACTTTCCCAGGAAAAACACTTAAATCATCATGAGCATCACTTGCAGACACTCCTTTCTACCCAGCTGCCAGGCAAGACCCCCATGTGCATCAGCTGTTTGTCCACAGGTTTGGAAAGGTTTGGGAACAAACTGGTAGACCTAAACATGGTCCCCAGGAAAGAGCTTCAGGAACTGCTGATGGTTTTTAAGCCCAAATATTTATCTTTTTGTCCCCAGCCCTTGTTCTACCTGGCCCACTCTGGGATGCTGCTGGCTCCATCCCGTGCCCTGCTAAACCAAATCCAAGGGCAGGTGGAAGGAGAGAATGGCAGGGGAAGCACTTTTTTTTTACCTCTTTGTTTTTTCCCCTCCTGTTTTAGAGGATAAAATCTCAAAAAAAAAGATCACTTGTAGGCCACGTAAGCTGAAATGAGATGCTGGAGTGCTGGGGAGGAAAGAGGTCAGCACAGAGGCTGGAAAGAAGATAATTTCCAACCATGGGGAAATGCACAGAGCAGCAGAATGGAGAAAAAATAAAAAATTAAGCCATCCTTAAAAGCAAAAAAACCACTTTTCTGCAGTCCCTGCCAATGCCTGGTGTGCTCACCCTGCCCCAGGCATCCAGGCAGCTGGGCATGGAGCTGCAGCACACTGGGATGGGATAGATACAGCTAAAGGCAAAGGGAGGAGGGTCCTGTGTCCCCATGACCTGCCTTGCTGCCATTCACCCATGGGACAAAACCAGTGTCACCTTCATCACCCAAAGAAACCTCTCCTGGGTGCCCCAAAATGGTGTGGGGGCACCAGGCTGGACCATGGAGCTGGGAAAAGGCAGGCAAGGGCACAGCCTGAGACCAAAAATTCACAGTTCTCAATACAAGCAACAATTTCATTGTTTCATTGGGAAAACTCCCCCTGTCCCTTGTTTAAAGTGACAGCAAATTGTTCTACTACTAATTGCAAAATGTTTGCAATTATTTAAAAAATCACTTTGTGAATCATATTGTTTCCAATCTTCTGGGATGGATAAGTAGAGGAAATCAATAATTATCACCAGGGCTGCTCGGCAGGAGGGGAGGATAACAGGGGGAACCAGCATGGGGCTGCTCACTCCTCAACATTCAAGGTCGGCCGTGCCCCTCCCGCTGCTCCCTTCCCCAATCCATTCCTCCACACAAAAGGCAGAAGGGAAGGACAAACACGGCAAGGAGACAGAGGAATCAAAGGGATGAAGGAGATCAGGATAAACCCACACAGAGCTTTGGCAAAGGCTGGGCAGAGCCCAGCACATTGGTCAGCAGGTGAGGAAGGATGGGGGGCCTGGCTGGAGATGGGATAGGGGAGCGGCTGCTGTGTGGAAAGCCAGGGATGCCTGGAAGCAAGGCTGCTTGATGAGCAACATTTGCATTGCAGGCAATACAGCCCAGCTTTGCTCTTGTTTTGTGGGGTTTATTTTGATTTTTTCCCCCTGCCAGGTCAGATTTCCAGCTGCTGTAGCAGACAGGCCAGCAGCGGCAGATTGGAGGCTCCCGAACCCGCCAGCACAGGAATTTGCCAGGAGGGGAAAACTGAAAGTGAGACAAGGCTGGGAAGCAGCAGGACTGCTCTCTCACCCATTCTTCCTGAGTTTATAAATACAACATAGAAATTCAGCACAAAGCTAGTTCAGACACAGACTTTTCCCTTCTCCGTGCACCCGAGTCAGTGCCCGGCACTGGGAAGGTCCGAGAGAAAGCCAGTGTGATTCCAGCAGACAGAAATACAGTGCCCAGTCCTCAAAGTCAAAAGGGATGAAAGCCAAGAGACACAACTGCCAACATTCTAGTGAGGGGTTCCTTTGCCATCATCAGGTTTCAAACACCAGGAGAGAAAGGGTTTAACAATCTTCCTTGGGGAGAAAAAGCGAAATCTACCCAGCATGCTCATCCAAGGTTTCCCCCGCCTCCCAGTGATCCCTGCTGCCACCTTCCCTCCCACCTCCTCCCCAGCACAATGATGCATTGCCCCTTGACCACACAGGGAAGCCATAAAGCAGGGCTGAGGGACAGGGCAGAGCAAGACGAATGGATTTAATATCAGCCCGAGGAGAGCGTGGGCTCTCTCGAGCACCAAATGAATTATTCATTTGGGATTCAGGCAGAGGCTCCATCTCACACTGACCCACGGCCCCCACGGGCACAGGGTGTCCGAGAGGACGGGCTGGGCAGCGCACTGGGTTTTGGCGCACAGCGGAGAGCTGCACGAGGGAGGCTGTGCCAAACCAGCCTGGGATGGGAACAAATAACGGGGCTGATCCACAAAGACAATTCCCTTCTCTCCCACGCCCATCCTGGCGCAGTGGTGGTGGCAGCCCCTCATCCCTCTGACCCCAAAACACGAGGATAATCTCCTCAGGGCTCTGAGTACCCCAAACGAAGGTGACGTTGTGCCTGTGCCTCCCTCGAGCCATAAGTGCCACTAAAAGCCAGGATTAATGAATCCCTGAGTGGCCCAAGCTCCACTGTCAGCACAAACCCCCTCTGGTCTAATGGCCCCATGATAGGCCCAGCCTCCTTCCCAGGGGAGTGAGGGATGAGAGGGAGCTGGGGGAGCTAAACAATCCAACCCTATCTTTTTCCCCACCATGCAGGAATTAAGCCTATTTCTTTAGCCTTCAAATACTGAGGGATTTTCTTTTTTTGCTTTTTTCCCCTTGGTGACAATTCCCACAGGCTTTTTAAGTGTCTCATCTCAGGCTGATGAAGGCTTGGAGCAGCTGTCAGGACTACGTGCTTCCCAGGAGCCAGGGCGCAATCCCGGCAGCTTCCCTGCCAGGCAAACCAGGCAGAGGAATACAACCCCTTCTGAGAAAACAAAGTCAAACAGAAAATCAAGGAATTTTTATTTCTAAACTTTGCAATGTGCCACCTCCTGCGCACCAACCTTCACGAAGGGCAGCAGTGGGCTTAGTCTCCCCTTGCCAGCTCCAAGGCCCATGGGGATACAAGGAGGAGCCTAATGGCCAATGAACTACCATGGAGCCAGAGCCCAACCCAAGGTCAGATTTTTATTCAAACACAGTTAATTTTCCAAAATTCAAGATGTTAACCCTGGATCAAGCTTTTAGGAGAGGTTTTAGTGACCTTCCAGAATTTGGGTTCCTCAGCAGCATTGAGCAGGGCTTTCAGACACACAGGTCTCATTCAATCCCAGCCTTTTCCCTGTCCTCCTGACATGGGAACTGGAAAATACTTGCACAGGACTGGAAAAGGGCAGCCATCAGAGCTCTCCTCCACAGACAGCATCTTACCAGCACCCATGGAATCATCAAACACCACATTCCTGTCATCACAGATGTGCTCGGTGCCATTTAACACCTGCTTGCCCTGCACCCACACTGTACTCGGGTGCCTTTCAGGATCCTACATGCTGCCAGTCAATCTAGAAAGGATATTTCTACTCCTTGGAGCTGCCACAATCCCTAATCTTCGCCTCAAGGAGTCTGAATACAAAGCACACTCCCCAGGCAAAGGCAAAATGCTCACCAGGAGCTCAGCAGTTTCTCCTTGGGGATCAGTGCTGAGGAGTGGGAGCACAGCTGGAGACAGGCACCAGGGCACAGAAAACCCAACAAATCCCCAGTTTCCTGGGGTATGCTTGGTGTAGCTTTGATGGCATGAACACTTCACAACCCTTGTGGAGTTAGCACAAGAAAAGGAAATGAGAAAAGCCATGGAGATGGGTCTAACACCCACCCTCGGCAGGTTGGCCGCCATGCTTCTCGTCCTGCTCTTGTCAATCCTCTGCCCTTCCCCAAGCACTGAGAGGTGCATCATGGTCCTCCCAGGGGTCAGGAGCACTCAAGACCCCACCTTCCTCCAGCTGGCAGAAAGGTCAGCACCACCAAAACCCACCGATTTACATTGTCACTGTTTTCCTCCATTTCTGGCAAAGTGACATTACTTCCCAATTCCAGTGTTTAGCTAAAATTAGTATTTGTTTTTCCATGATGAGAAATGTCATTTTGCCATATAACCATGTGTGCTTTCTGTGTGTTGGTTCAATAGCAGAGGAACGTCTCGCCAGAAACGCTCGGTTTGCAGAGCCCTCCCTCTGACTGAGCGCTTTGGCTCCTCGCAGGAATCTCCTGGTGAGAACAAAACCACCCTAAGGCTCAACCACCAAACTCACAGGAATCCCCCAGCCATGCTGTTTGACAAAGGATTCTGGGGGTTACCTGGTTGTCAGAGCCCTGGCACAGAAAGGTGTCACCACCCCCACCTTGGCCAGGTAGGAATGAGGCTTTGCATGGTGAAAACCTACACAAGTTCCCAGATTTAGAGCAAACTATCAAACAAGCTTCTCCATAGCCTGAATCCCAGCTCTCCTATTTTCACATATCCAGAGTTACAGGTGGAGAAGAAACACCCTGAGTGACTCCCCAAGGAGCATCACAGCCAAGCCTGCTGGTACATACATTCCCCCACCTGTTTCAAAAGATATCCAAGTTGGATCTCTTCTCATCAAAACCTGCCAAACCAGCCCTTAAGCACTTTGACCTTCTTTTTCCCAACCCTTCCTTGTCCTGGTGGTGTTGACCATCTAGAACCTATCTGGAACTCATAAAACAGAGCGAGCAAAAATCTCTCTCCTCTCCCCTCCTTCCAAGCAGAGTACAAAACCAATACTTTAATTTGGGAGAGGAGAAGGAAAGGGTGGCCAATAGAAAAAAAAAAAACAACAGTCCAATGGTATTTGGGAAACATTCACCACAAGGGCAAAAGGAGATGAAAAGCAGTGAGCACTGTTTCCATATTTATAACCTCACGCTGCATGACTCCAGCAGGCAGCAGCATGCTGGCAGCGTGGCCGGGGAACCCAAAAAGCACAACAATTCCAATTAACACGGAGAATCAGAGCAGCCCCACAGCAGCCGGGCCCGATGGCAGCTGCCCGGCTCTGCCAGGGAAATAACAAGGCAGATGAAAGAGCCTGACCGGCGAGCGCAGAGGTGTCACCACATCACAGAGGTGACTTCCAGCAGGGTGGCAGTGGCACCAGCACTGCCACCCGCACCCTCATCACACTGCTCACCGCGTCTGGCCACTGACCAGAGCACACCGAGAAACCACAGGCTGACCACTGCTCCCAAATTCCTGCCTGCTCCCTGGAGCAAAACCACATCGGGGAAGTACTGCCTACCACACAAAACGGTTTGGTCAGGGACAAACATTTTGCCCTAAAACAAACACAAAGGGCTTGTTGCCCAAAGCCAGCCTTACCTTTGCAAGCCACGTTGTTCTCGGGCTCATAGCCAGCCTTGCAGGTGCAGCGGCCGATGGGCACCATCCACTCGCCGTCGCCGTTGCAGTACAGCTTGATGGGCACGTCCACCTCCTCGGCGTTGGGGATGCAGGTGCCACGCGCTGTCACCAGAGAGGTGCTCTCCGCACCCGTCATCGTCTCCGGGAAGATGGCGAAGTTCTGCACCACGCTGGGGCACTTCTTGAAGAAGACCCTGACAGACAGCAGAGACATGCAAGCCCCGTAGTCCTGGAAAGCCAGGTAAAAGCCATTGCGGGTCAGGGGCCCAAAACTTCTCACTTCTGTGTTCACCTTCATCAGCCGGCCCCCAAAGTCCACCTGGGAGAAGCTCTCGTCAGCAGCGATGGTGTCCACTTTGAGGTAGGGTGCCTCCGTCCAGAAGGCGGACTTCTTGGTGGCAATGACAGAGTCTGTCTCGTAGTAGTAGAGGTTGAAGGTCTCCTTGCAGGAGCCGGGGACGTTGGGGAGGCTGCTGCAGTCCCGCACAGTGAAGCGCATCTCGGTGTAGATGCGGTGAGCCCCGCGCCGGTTGATGAAGGTGGTGAGGAGCCAGTTGTTCTGGTTGGGCTCGAAGACGTTGCACACCTGGTACGTACGGATGGTGTTGAGGTTCTCGTCGTAGCCACTGACTTCTTCCCACTGCAGAAAGGAGCAGGGAGAAGTGGTGAGAAGGAGGAAGAGAGACCGGTGATGGCCGCTCACCCTGAGCAGGGCAGGGCTGGGAGGACAATCCCAAAGCTCCAAAGGGGATGAGGAATGTGGTTATGGGCACACAATGTGATGCACATGCAGAAACATCAACCAGGCCAGGACCAGAAGAAATCCCCACCCTCTTACCCCTCCATGCCTCTCCCCATTCCTCCCAATTGATGTTAAAACATCTTTTCCACGTGGGTGACTGCCTTATCTGCCCTGAGAGGATGTAAAAATGGGAAGAAAGATAGCCCAGGCATCTGGAGGCAGGAGGGAAGGCAGCACATGAGGCTACAGCTTCATTAAAGCCCGAGCCAGCACGTGGGCCGGAGAGCAAGCCTGACCCTAAGCTCCCGGCACAACGGGATCATTTCCCCCGGCAAAGAAAACCAGCTAAATAAAACATTACTGCTGTGGAGAGAGGGAATATAGATTCGCAATTCGATTCATAGAAGGGCATTAATATAATCCAGGCTACAATTTCAATTAAGGGACAGCAGCAAACTGTGAACAGTCTATGATGGCATTAGAGTCCTACAGACAGATTTACAACCTCATAATCCATTCATTTTAACTAATCCATGTTTACAGTCTCCTCATAACAGCATTATTCATATGGCAATCTTTATGCCGCTCCCTCAGTATCAGGGATAATTTCCAGGAGCAATGCTGCAGCAGCGTTCACACCTGTGTTTACACAGGGCACAATGGGTGATGCCACCCTGTCCTGTCACAGAGTCCTGACAAACTGATACACCTCAACCAACCCTGAAACCTCACAGACTTTTCTTTTTCCATTGGAACAACCACATCCCCCTCTTCCTTTTTCCCTTGAACAACCACATTTCTCAACTCATCCCCAAGCTTCCCTCCTGTGAACCTTAGCCTTGATATAACAAAACACAGGTTTTTGTTTTGTTTTCAAAGCAGGGTCCTCCTCACGCTGCCAGCAAGTGCAGCAGAACATTCACTCCCAGGCCCACCTACTCAGCTCTGCTACACTTAAGACAAGATCAGAACTCAAGGTTGCGCATTGTTGTTAAGCCATTGTTACCAAACCAGCAATAAAGCCTCTCTCATCCAGCCTGGTGTTCTTCCTGCTCATCCCATGCCAGGAAAGCACTGCCAAACCCCCTCTCTCCCCTGTGCACAAGGCATGGAGATTCAGTGCCCCTTCATTACCAGACAGCTTTTCAGAGCAGGAGCTGTACAATCCTCCCCGACCAAGGGGGCTGCCATCATTTGCTGTTCCCACCTGGGCTTTGCATTACAGCCCTGCCTCCAATTAAGGCCAGACAATGAGCTCTCCTCCAGCATTAACACCAGCCCCCACGGCTCCACTGTCTTCACTGCAGGAATCCTCCTCTTCATCCTCAAAAACCTCGGAGCCTCAAAACTCAGAGCCTAAACCTGCCAACAAACTCTGCTGCACTTCAAGGTCTCCTTCATTTAGGAATAACAAGAAATGCCCTTGGAAAACCCTCAGCAGAGTCCAGGGCGGGATCCTGGCACTGCCTCGTGCATCCCTTGGGTGGAGCACTCCTGGTACAGGGCAGGTCCCTGTGGCTGGAAGGACCCACAGTGCCAGCAGCTGCTGCCACCAATGCTCTAACAGTGACAAATGCATCATTTTGATGAGATACTACTAAATAATTCACAGGGAGCTGGGGATTAAGTCAATGTTGTTCTCCGGCTCCACTAAGATTTAAAGCACGTCCATCAGGAAGAGCAGAAGGAGAGCCCACATCCTGCCACAGCCCGTCCTGGGAGAGCACAGCCCCTGCAGCCTGGCTGGCATCAGACCCCAGCATGAACATCAACAGCCTCCACCCCGAGCCTGGGCCAGGTCTGTGAGCTGGGGTAAACAGCCCCTCTGGGAGCTCAGCGTGCCACCACCCAGAGGGACCCAAAAGGGTTGCCCAATGGCAACCTAGGGTCAGGAGAGGAGGCTCATCAAATCCCTGCACCTCCAGCCCCAAGAGAGATGAGAGCAGCCTCAGAGAGGGAGCTGACACCCAGCAGCTGCCAGAAGCTTCTCATCCTGTCAGGAATAGTGTGACCATCAGGACTAGGGCAGTGACCATCCCCTGTGCTGGGGCACCTCCAATCCTGTGTCCACTTCTGGACCCTCATGATGAGAAGGACATTGAGGAGCTGGAGCATGTCCAGGGAAGGGAAGGGGGCTGGGGAAGGGGCTGGAGCACCAGGAGTGGCTGAGGGAGCTGGGAAAGGGGCTCAGCCTGGAGAAAAGGAGGCTCAGGAGAAACCTCCTGGCTCTGCACAACTCCCTGACAGGAGGGGACAGCCCGGTGGAGGTCGGGCTCTGCTCCCACAGAACAGGGATAGGACAAGTAGAAATGGCCTCAAGCTGTGCCAGGAGAGGTTTAGATTGGATATTAGGGAAAACTCCTTTCCAGAAAAGGGTTATCCAGCTCTGTCACAGCTGCCCAGAGCAGTGGTGGAGTCCCCATTTCTAGAGGGATGTAAAAGCTGTCCATACAGCTTTTGTGGCACTTGGGAACGTGGGTCAGTGGTGGCCTTGGCAGTGCTGGGTTAATGGTTGGACTTGATGGTATGAGAGGGTTTTTCCAACCTAAAGGATTCTGTGATTCTGTGATTTTAGATAAAAGACTTGGTATTTTAAACACTTCGTGGAAGATTTAATACACACTCCTGTAAAGCAGAAGCCTCCCCAGGAACTCTCAGAGGAGCGAGAATTGGATGGCTGCAGGGAGGCACAGAGGGATGCAGGGATGGGGCTGGGGAGGGGTTTTACAGAGCTGCTCTGCAGAGGGTGAGACCACCATGCCTTACAACACAAGCTCCCTGCCTGCCTCGCACAGGCTTTCAGTGACAGCAGCTGCAGGCAGCTATTTATATCCTGTCTCCATCACCTGCACGTGCCCCTCCTGCATTTTTCCAGCAATTTATGTGGGCCCAGAATTTTTCCAAAGCAATTCAGTAGCAAAACACCCCAATTCAAGGGGCTCTGATATGTCTGGAGTGGATTTCATGCCTGCTGCAGGTGTGGCCCAGCTTTGGTGATGGTGTGCAAAATAATTTCTTTTGAAGACTTGGCCAAGCCAGTGACACCCTATCAAAGATGCAGCCTGGCATCCTTTCCCCTCTGGGGCCACATCCTGGAGTCCCCAGGGACAGGACCTGCTGCTGCTCCCAGCCTGCCTGTCCCACCATGGTGCCCATCCATCAGCTCACATCCCCTCCCACCCACAGCTCCATCTCTCACTTTTTCTGCCAGGAGAATGTGAGTCAGGTTATTTTATGCTTCCATTCCTCAAAGGCTCATATTATATAAAAAAGATGTTTTAAGTGCCTCAGGGTGTTTGGTTCCTCATTACTTCATAAAAGTGACATTAATAGCCAAGGAAGAGCACTGCCGAGTGCAATTATGGATGATGTTCCAGGTATGAAAGCTGTTTGGAGCCTGCTAATGTTTCCTAATTACAAGCCTTTTGGCACAGGGAGAGGGAAGGCACGAGCAGGGGGATGGAGAGCAGTGATGGGGCTGAGCCCTTCATGAGGAAGGAGGACTGGAAGGGAAAGAGAAAGCATGGAGATGGAGACAAGCTCCATCTTCACCAAGGCCCCAGGACTGGCTCGGGGAAGGATGCTCAGCCCGGCTCAGCCGGACAGCGATGCCCTGGCACCCCACACCAGCCCTGTGGGGCACTGCTGTTCCCACTGTGGCTCCTCCAGCTTCCCACCAGCATTTTACCCCTATTAATAGTGGGGTTAAAAGCATGGACCCCCTTAGATCACATAAGGGTCAGCTGGACAAGTGGAACTTACCCCTGAAGGTGGGTTGGCGGTCCAGCCCAGCTCGGCCGTTGCTGTCCGCGTATCCATCAAAGTTTCTGAGGAAACAGAAGAAAAGGAAAGTAAACTAGTTATTCCCTAAGTTTTCCGTTACTTTATGAGCACAGAGACGTGGGAAAACACTCAGTTGCTTTCCCAGAGCATGCACCTGACCCTTGGAGAGCTCAGGAATCAACAGCAGCTGCCCTAATGGACTCAAGGCAGTTTTGCTCTGGAGCAAACGGTGCAGGACGAGACTCTTTGCAAGGAGTCACGGCCTGAGCCCGGCTCACACTGCCAGCTCTGACCCTTCCCTGCTCAGGAAAGGAAAATAGTATCACCAACACACACAAAAAAATTAAAAATCAAAAGATGCTGTATTTCACACAGTCACATCATTCCCTGCTTTCAGACACAAAAAAAAAAAAAAAACCCAAACCAACAAAACACAACAAGAATAATAGTGAGAGCAACACCATAAAGAAACAGATGGGGAAAACCCTCCAGGTTTTATTTATTTGTTTGCAGCAAGCAGACATGCAGATTAATTGCCTCAATTCCTGCATCCTGACCAAACAGGAGGAGGAGATGTGCCGCTGGCAACTGGCAGAGCTGAGCACCCCCAATCCCTCCCCTTTACTGCATGGTCCCAGGTACTCACAGCAGTGCCAGGAAAAGAGGTGCAACCAGAGAAATAAAGGTCAGGAAATAAAAATCAGCCCAGGAATCTGTGCTGCCGCCGGGCTGCTGCTTTTAATCTCTCCACAGCTGCTCCAGCAATCACAAGCGGGAAACAAGACTCCGATTAATCTTCCAACCCCTCCCTTTGCCGGCCGCTCCAGGATGCGAAGCTGGAGAAGCGTGACCAGGAACTCCCCACCCTGACACGGGTGATAAACGCTCCCAAAACCCCTCCCAGGGGTGAGCGTGGCCCGGGGCAGGGAGAGCAAGGCCGTCCCCAGGCATGGAGTGAAAAGGGGCTGGGAGCTGGCAAAGCTTCTGCACCCCAAACAGGCCCTGGGATGCTGTGGTGGCACTGCCAGGGGTGTTCAAAGCCCACAGCCCCCCTGCTTTGCATGGTGCCAGGCTGTTTCTGCTCACAGTGCCCTCGGAGAGGAAACGTTTCACTCCTGCTCCACATGGGAACACAAAAGCGTGGTGACCTTCATGCTGTCACACCTCACTTCATAGTTTTGGTCATTTTCCATTTGGCAGCTAAAAATGAAGTAACCCAGCAAATCCTCTCCAGCCTTGAATCATGGAATCCAGGAATGATTTGGGTTGGAAAGGACCTTAAAGTTCATCCAGTTCCACCCTGTGTCATGGGCAGGGACACCTTCCACTATCCCAGGCTGCCCCGAGCCCCATCCAACCTGGACTTGGACACTTCCAGGGATCCAGGGGCAGCCACAGCTTCTCTGGGAAGCTGTGCCAGGGCCTCACCTCCCTCACAGGGAAGGATTTCTTCCCAACATCCCATCTACCCTTGCCCTATGGCAGCAGGAAGCCAATCCCCCTTGTCCTGTCCCTCCAGGCCCTTGTCAAAATGGGGCCAGGGGCTTGTGCTCCAGACCTCCAGCAAGATTCTGCTCTCACCACCCTTCACCTTTCCACCACCTCCATGCCTTCCTTCCCTTCCCTTCCAAACAGCCCAGCCCCTAATTAAGCAGCCATTAATCCTTGCAACAGCCCTTCAAATGAGCAGGAAGATGTGTACAGGCATAAATGGATGTGGAGGTGGAAGGCACAGGCCATGCAAACATCTCCCAGTGCCCCCTGTCAGTGGGCTGCATGGCGAGGGATGATCTGAGAGCCCCTAAAACACTTGGTGTTCTCCCCCAAAGCAAACAGAGGGTCCTGGTGCCACGCAGGGGAAACTGAGGCAGCGGAGAACAGGGAGACATGGGAACCATGGCCAGGCTGGGACCCAAGCTGGCTCATCCACCCTCTGATAAATACGGACAGGCTCCATTACAGGAAGGGCACTTCTTCCAAAGGTTTATTCAGAAAGGCTTTTCACTCCATCATCTCCCTTCCTGTTCCACACACTTAGAGCTTCCTTCCCCGGGCTTTGACAGAGGAATGCACTTGTGATAAAGCACAGCCACCCTGTGGGACAGCAGCACACAAGGGCCAGCTCTGCTCCGAGCTGACACTCACCAGGACCCCTCCCAAAGTCTCACCCCTTCCCTCCTCTGGAGTTCCTCCCCAAAGGCTCCACGTTCTGGAAGGAAAGCAGGAAGGCACAGCAGCAATGCTGAAGAAGACCTCAAAATAACTAAGTAAATAGAGAAATTAATTAACAATAAATGAATAAATGGAAAGAAACCACAGAAAAGCTTTCGCTTTGGATGTTTCTGGAGTCCCTAGGTTCCTGATTCTGGAGTCCCTGATTCTGTGGCCCGTGACCAGGGAGGTCACATTCAAGAAGTTTCCACCACAGATGCAGAGGTTGTGATGCAAAATGTGGGAATATGTAAAATTTTCTTAAGAAAGGATGCTCATTAATGTTTGATCTTAATAACTTTCAAGCCTAATCAACAAGAAAGGAGATTTCACCCGTGAAACAGCAGCTCACAAGCTCTAAGTGACGTCCAGGTGCTGGAAGGAGAAATTCCTTTTAGGGTAGAATTGCCTTGTTAAGGTCTAGGGCTCCACATGTTTCAATGATCTCAGTCCTAGGGGAGGTTGGCAATGCTTGGGAAGAAGGATGTGTGTGATGTGCCACTGAAAGTGGGCACACAGAATGCAGAATTTACAGGCCACAAGGACATTTGACAGAACCCCCAAAATAAGGAAGAAACTAATAAAGCCAACCCAGCAATTGTGCTGAAATCAGCCCAGAACGGGGTAAAAGGTAATTCTGGCAGGGGCAGATCATGACCAATGACTCACGGACCACTGACCCAAGAAACCACTGACCAAAAGAAGAGAAAGAGTGGGCTAATTAGCATGAGAAACATGCTTACCACCAGAAGATAGAATATTAATTAATAAGAGAATATTGTAGCCAATTAATGCTAATTATTTTGATTGCTAAAATGTATAAATANTTTCACCCGTGAAACAGCAGCTCACAAGCTCTAAGTGACGTCCAGGTGTTGGAAGGAGAAGTTCCTTTTAGGGTAGAATTGCCGTGTTAAGGTCTAGGGCTCCACATGTTTCAATGATCTCAGTCCTAGGGGAGGTTGGCAATGCTTGGGAAGAAGGATGTGTGTGATGTGCCACTGAAAGTGGGCACACAGAATGCAGAATTTACAGGCCACAAGGACATTTGACAGAACCCCCAAAATAAGGAAGAAACTAATAAAGCCAACCCAGCAATTGTGCTGAAATCAGCCCAGAACGGGGTAAAAGGTAATTCTGGCAGGGGCAGATCATGACCAATGACTCACGGACCACTGACCCAAGAAACCACTGACCAAAAGAAGAGAAAGACTGGGCTAATTAGCATGAGAAACATGCTTACCACCAGAAGATAGAATATTAATTAATAAGAGAATATTGTAGCCAATTAATGCTAATTATTTTGATTGCTAAAATGTATAAATAATAAAATGCTTTGATAGTTGGGGTGCTTGAACACCACCAAGCACCCAGGCTTGGACAACTCTGAAATAAATAATCAATGTCTCTCTCAAGTGTGTTATTATTGGCTTGCTGCATACTGGATCCCATTTTTGTGAACAATACTTGCACTTCCATGGCTCCATGCTTCCAAACCAATTTGCAAAGCAAAGGAAAAAGAGGGCTGAGAGTCTGACCCCCTACAGACCATCTCCTGCACAGATCCTCTCCTATCACCCAAGGACACTGCCATAGACAAGAAGATGCATAAACTGGCAAAATGGTTAATTTGGGAGTTTTTTGTTAAATACAGTAAGATGGTTATATCCCCCCTTCGAGTTCAAATTCCTGCTGAGTTCACCCAACCCTGTGACTGCAGAGGCACTGGCATCAGAAGGACATGGCTCAGCAACTTCCTATTGACCTCTCCTATTTCCTCTTGGAGGAAACCTTGGCTTTTACTTCATTTTCTGGGATGAAGAAGTGACACTGTGACCTTGGTGGGGCATTTATGGCCCGGCTGCTCAGGGCTATGGCTGCTGAGCACCCTCCTTCAACAGGAGAGGGTTCCCAGATCCAAAATCCTTGCAGAGAAATGGGGAAGAAGACAGAGATTCCAGCACCCATGTCTGCAAAATATCCCAACAAGCTGGGGGACACAGGATCAACCCCTCACCTATCCATCACTTGGGATTGGGCAAGGAGGACAGGCAGGGAAGGCTGCTAATGAGGGGATTAGTGCAGATCAGTGCCTGAGCAGCCCTAATGAGTAGAGAAGCCACATGGACACCTTGCACCTCCCCTCCCACCTGCCTCGCCCTTCCGTGAGGACCAGTCCTCGTTAACTGGCACAGGGCATTAATTAAACCCCCAGGGGAACATCCTTTCCCTGCACCTCTGACATCCAGCACAGCATCGTTGGCCACGTCGAGTGAACCGTGTCACCTGTCACCTGGATCAAGCAGTCCCACCGTGCCAAGCTGCATGCCCAAGACACTGCCACCCCCTCCCCTGCCCCGGGCACGCTCCTCCAGCATTCCCCTCCACACCTGCACGTGGGCACAGCGGGTACCTGGGGATGCTCTGCCAGGAGGGAGCTCAACACGAAGTCTCAGGGATCGGAGGCTCCGCTGGCCAGGCTGAGAGCCCAACCCCTCATTAGGGAGAGAGGAGCTCTGCTACCGAGAGCTGAGCTCTCTTGGAGTGAAGAATCTTCAGCTGTATACAGTAGATTTTCTTTAATGGACACATTACTTTAAACTAAGCCTTCGCCATCTGTTCCAGTCCCTAATTATCAATACAAAAACAAACGTCTACTCACAATTACACTCGTAACAAGTAAAGATGCCAGCAATTAGAATGCACCAGCTTCCCTGTACCGAGCAGCACATCCATCTGGGATGGCACTCGTGTGATCCAGGCAGGGAGGACTCACTGCTGTCCCAGGCTCCCCACACCCTCCTGGGCAAACCTGGTCAGAGATGATGCCTGCGGCAGGATACGCTGCGCCGCAGAGGAGTGAAGGATGGGCTGGCATCCTTCCAACAGCAAGGAAAAAATAAGTTATTTGGGCAAGAATAGCCTTCATCTCACACCAGCTGATGCCGCCTTGCCAACCACTCTTCCCGCAGGATTGAAGCCTCTTCCAGAAAAACCTTTCTGAACTGACCAAAATGAAGCAGAACTTATGTCCCAAAATTCCCAGCCTGAAACCCGTATTTCAGCCCTCCCAAGGGCAGGTTCTTGCCGATCATGCCAGGAGAAGGTGTCACTTTTCCCTAGAAGGGGCGGGGTCTGGCTGCAGGCAGAGACACACAAAGGAAGAGGGCCAACCCAAACAAACCCAACCTGATTGCGTTTTGATGCCATTATCTGGAAAGAAAGACATACAACAACAAATTTTCTGCTCAGGGAGGCCACAAAGACACTTCTACAAGTGCATCACTCCTCAATAACTGCCTCGGGTCCCTCTCCCGAAGCAAGGAACAGCAGCTCTCTGCCTCCTGCAAGAAGATAACGGCAGGAACCAGCCTGAGGCACGCGAAAGCAAATGCTTGGGCATATGTAGAGAGACACAGGCTTGTCTAAGACAACCAAGAGGAAAAAGATAGAAATTAAGCAAAATAAGGAGAGAGGAGGCTTGATAACAACAGATGGGGAGAGGGAGATTTGGAAAGGATGCCAGCTGCTGGAAATAAGCCCCCCAGATACATAGGGGAGCAGGGAGGTGGGTGCTGATAGCTGAGCCTTTGGAGGGAGGGGACATGGGAGGGCAGGTGAGTGAGGAGTGGGGCAGGGCACACAGGGCTCAGGCCCTGGGGCAGAGGATGCTCCACAGGTGGGATCCTCAGAGACTCATCCTGATGTGCCTCAGGAAGTGTCAATGGGGTCAGCACAAAATCCAGCCCCAGAGCACATCCCTGGGCACCCCCAGCCCCACAGCGTGGTTTTCTGAAGGGGAACAATAGCAAGACTTCTTTTCCATAAGGAAAGCACTATATTTTCCCCTCTATTTCACGCTCATAAATGCCAAGCTTGCTTCCTACCTCTTCCTACCCTTCCGAGAGCTTCAGCAAAATCAGCCCAAGGCGAACGCACAGCTTGGGAAGCTTCTGTCCAAGTTTGGTGACATTACCAGGGAAAGGGAATGACAGGGAAACAGAGCCAAGACGCTTTATTCTCAAGCCTAGTGCAAAATAACATTAGCTGCTGTGGTATTGCAAGCTCTGCCTTCCCGGGGCTGTCGTGACTTCAAGCCATGTCCACGTGCAGGTGGCACCATGGCTTCCATCATCACCACTCCATACACTCATCGTGTGCATCACACCTCTCCATGCCAATGGAAGGAAAGTCCCACTGGTGCCGGCGGAATAAAATCAGAATTTAATTCTCACTGTTCCCATAGGTTAATTTATCCTCCACTCCACTCTGGTGAGATCTCACTTGCAGCACTGTGTGCAGCTCTGGGGCTGCTGGAGGGAGTCCAGAGGAGGCCAAGAAGATACCTAGAGGGATGGAGCAGCTCTGGTATGAGTTAAGGCTGGGAGAACTGTGATTGTTCAGCCTGGAGAAGAGAAGGCTCTCATATATTGGTGTTTCAGTACAGAAAGGGGCTCCAAGAGAGCTGAAAAGAACTGTGGAAAAGGGCATGGAGTTACAGGACAAGGAGGAATGGCTTCCCACTGACAGAGAGTACATTTATGTTGGATATTGGGAAGAAATTCTTCCCTGTGAGGGAGGTGAGGCCCTGGCACAGTTGCCCAGAGAAGCTGTGGCTGCCCCTGAATCCCTGGAAGTGTCCAAGGCCAGGTTGGATGGGGCTTGGAGCAGCCTGGGATAGTGGAAAGCGTCCCTGCCCATGACACGGGGTGGAACAACAGGAGATTTAAGGTCCTTCCAACCCAAACCATTCTGGTTCCATGGAAGCATTCAAGCACACACCAGGAAGTTGCCTGAGTAATTCCACATTCCCCTCTATGACCACACTTCTAACCACAAGTCCAGGGTTGCCTCTGCAAGTTTTCAATATATCCTGAAATTCAGACTAAGCTGGGAAAAAGCAGGAACACAAAATCCATACAGCTCTGCCACAGGGATTAAGGCAGTGAGCTGCTGGAGGCACATCTCACCCAAAATGTCTCCTCTGCTGGAGGACTCCCCGCTTGGTTCCTGCTCGGAACCGTGAGGGGAGCGCTGCCGTGCCGGAGCCAGGACAGGCTGCCCAGCAGGAACGCCGTGGCATCTCCCAGCTGGTTTAATTACAGCTCTGGAGTGGCGGTAGAGGTACGAGCAGCATCAGCCTCTCCCCTCCAACACGAGCTGCTGCTCTTCACAGCTTCCTGAGAGCACTGACTTCCCCAAGCCGCTTCCAGCATCTCTGCGCTTTCAATCAAAAATATTACAGCAACAACTAATTACGTCCCATCATTCCCAGGGCTCTCTGCCTTTAATGGTGCATTTTGCTGCTACAGAACGACAGTGGAACGGCTCTGGAAGTGCATAACGAGCTCTCCCCATCAATCTCCCGCGGGTTCGTTATGAAGGATTACCCACCGAGTAACAAACCCAGACACGGAGGGGGGGATGCGCTCAACAACAACAAGCCAACACAAAATATTGCCTTCCTGTATTTTAAGGGTCGGCGTGGACCTCTCAGGAGAGAGGAGCAGCTGAGCCTGCTCTGCAAAGACATCCCAGCCGTTGCCAGCATGAGGAGTTCTGTGGTGGCCAAAAAACCCCTCACTTCCAGCTGGAAAGGGAAGGGATTTCTATATATCAGGCAAGAACGAGTGTGCTGTGTCAATTTGTGATGGGATGCATTAAGCTGTGGCTGCACAGCACAGTCCCGGCCTCCTCCGGGATCCCCCGTCAATGCCATGGATTTCAGCAAGCAATGAAGATGCATCGCAGCAGGGCAGGCGATAACTTAATGAAGCTCAGATTTGGGGGTGTTTGCTCAGCAACTACAGAACAACTTTATCAATAAAGCGCTGCCTGCTGCGCCGCGGGATGAAACACTCTAATTGCAAGTGGCAAACACTCCCCACATCAGGATACACTAAATTGAAATATGCTGGTTGATGTGCCTGAAAGCACCCAATCAAATACCTGCTTCCATTTTTGCAAGCGTCCATGCATTCACACACATGCGCAGCAAGAGAAAAACCCAAACCAAAACCCCAGCCAAGAAAAGTTCAGGAGGTGATGCAAAGTCAGGACCGTATGGACCAAGTCCTGTTTACAACTCTCACTCCACCTCCAGCCCCAGCATCTCCCCTCAGTTTCCAGGCTCCAAAGGGACTTGACCCAGCGTGGGTACGTGATGTTGGACAAGCTCAGACGAAGCCATACAATCCATTTATCATAATCCTACCGAGGAGAGAGACAGTAAATCAAAGAGACAACCCGCCTGCAAATAAATTACTGAGGGGAGGGAGAGGGGGATAGAGAGGAAGAGAGAGAGAACTGCAGAGGGAGAGATAAGGGAAAGGGAAGGAAATGACAGAGAATTACCAAAAAATGCACACATCACAGGAAAAAAACAAACAAAGGGGACCAAATCAAATGGAAAGATAAGAGAAAAAAAGATAGGGCTTTCAATACCTTTTGTTTTCTAAATTGCAAACCTATTTTACAAAATTTGGAAACAAGTTTTCAACTATCAGGAACTCATTTGCTCCTGTCATGACAGAATCAGTTGCTGATATCATACTTTTTATAATTGCACACAGGCCCTGGATACCCAAAATCTATGCACACCATACGCACAGGTCACCGTCCATACATCATCATTTATGGTTTGGCAACTCAAAGTCAAGCAGCAACAAGGGCTGAGAGAGCACTTTAATAAACACCCTGGCCCCCCAAGACAGACCCAGCCATGCCAAGGGCCCATTTGGGGCAGGCAGATGATGCGGTTGGCTTTCAGGAGAACATTTTCCAGAACAATGTCACTATGCATTTAAATCCCCATCCCTGCTTTCTCGAGGCTGGGTTGCCAGCAAACCTCTCGTAACGCTGCAGCCTGCCCCAGAAATCACCATATGTCAGGCTTGGCATGTAACTCACTTCATCCTCCACGAGATGTGGAAGAGGAACTCAGCCAACCAGGGATGGGCAGAGGCTCTCCCAGAAACCTTAACCTCCAAAACTCTTTGCGAGACTGCCTCGGAGAAGGTCCAGCTAGTGGTGGAGAAGGTCTGGTTTGAAGGAAAGATCACTTAGGTTGGGCAGAGCACTCATCTGCTCTTCAGCATCCATGAGATCACCCCTCAGGAGCACAGGGCAAAGCAGATGAAGGCTGAAGGTCAGGTGCCTGAGGATACTCTGTCCCTTGTCCATGTAGTCAGGTGGTTCCAGCACAGGCTGGGCACAGTGGCCTCACATCACTGGGCTCTTTGGGTGGAGACTAGCTGGCTTGGACACCCATCTCACCAGCCAAGAGAACAAGGAGGATACAGAACCCCAACCCATCATACATCCTGGGGGAGCACTAAGTCCTGAGAATAATCCAAACATTGTTGGGTAATGATGGCAACAACTTCCTATTTTCCACTACTTTTCTGTAGCTCACATCTTGGTCAACATCCAAGAACCACATAGGCTGCACGTGGTGTGCTCCAGCCAGGTTCAATGGAAGCAAGTGAGCTCACCCACAAGGACATTCTGCCAGGAGCTCCTCTCTTGGGAAAGGGGAACTTCATCACACTATCAGAGAGCAAGGAACTCCAAAAAGAGATAAAAATAAATAAATACAAGCAGCAAAAGAGATTTTGCAGACAAGGGCCATTGAAGCCTAATGAGTTCCGTGGAAGTGGGGTCCTTATCAGCTGGGATTCCCTTGGAAATGAGAGCCTCTAAATACAGAACCAGTCGTCTGAGAAGATAGAGCTGCCATAAACATCAATAGCATCTGCAATTACACGTACTAGGGTGAATTACAAGGAAACACAGTCTTCATGCCTGGATCCACGGGACCCATGGGACTGCAGGGGATCTCCCAAGCAGTGGGCTCACATATGTCTTACAGGGGCACATGCTTGACTCCAAAGCCAACTTCCAGTGCTGGAGTACAGTGGGTACACTGAGCTTTGGTGAATTCATGTGCCAGACCTGTCCTCGCCTTTCCCCACAGCTCTCCTTCCCCGCTGGATTTATTTTGCTTTACTCCAGGGTAGCACCGCCTGTAAGGAAAACTCTAAAAATCAAAACATTTATCCTGCGTTTCCCTACACGCCATCACATCTTTAGAGATTCAGGATGAGTCACTGTCTTGGACCACGTTCTCCAGAAAAGCTTCACGTTTGCTACAAAAACAGGCATCTCATGAAGCCCTAAATCTGAAATGCCAGCCCTGCTGTCAGAGAGCCCTCGCGCCCAGAGCTGCACCTGGCACCATCCGGCTCCTATTTACTAGATCTTATTTTAAAATGTCAGAGGGATTCTGCGTGAGCCACAAACATGACAGACTGCTCAGAGCAAGCACTGCCAGGGGACTCAAGCTTAGCCTGGGCACAACTGTTCCCAGCGCAGCGAAGGGCTTGGTGTTCCCCCAGTCACCAACGCTTCTCACCCCAGCACAGACCAGCTGCAGCCACACTGATCCTCTATTTTTTAACGCAGCTTCTGACACATACTAAAGCCTTCTGGGGGGGCAGCCAAAAATTTCATAAGTAAGAACTAAAAACTAGCATTTCTGATCCACCCATGCACAGGGGATCTCAGGGGGAGAAGAGGGAAAGCAGCAGGGCCAGAGTGCAGTCACACGGGGATGCTCCGGCTGCGCTGGGGATGACGAGCGATCCACAGCTGCGGGAGCAGAGTCCTCAGGGGGAGGAGGTGGAAATATTGAACCTGAAACGGAGCAAGCTGCAAAAGCGTCGGCTCCCGCGCCGCCCCCCAGCCCGGCGCCGGCCGTGCCGAGCATCGTCTCTCCGGCTTCTGCGCCATATGGAGTCGGCCCGCGAGTGCAAACGAGGCAAGGAGCAATAAATCTGTGCCTCCACAGCAGCACACGGGGCTGCCGGCAGCGCAGGGAGGCCTCCGTCAGGATGGGATGGGGGAAGGCTCTGCCTGCATCCCTGAGAATGCCTTGGCAGAGAAGCCCATCACCCACCCAGTCCCCCCCACCATCAGAAAGGGATGTGGCAAAGCCAACAGGTCCATTGGAAAGGGAAGAGCACCCCATCAGCAGACCTTGCTGGGTTCTTTGCTCTGGTTTCCCATACAAATGCCAATGCGTGGAATTCCCAAAATGCCCTGGAAACTCATCCTGGGCTCTCCCAGCTTTGCCTTCTTTTTTCCTTCTCCACTTTTAGATTTGGACAAAACAAGCAGCGGCCAGGATCTGTAACTATCCTGCAACCTATCCAAAAAGCTTTCCTATCAGTCTGAGCCGCCTTTAGGTATGTACACACACAGCTGGTCTGGTGAGTGTTTGCAGAGATTTCCAAACACTCATTCACACAAGGTGCCAGCTCCGACAGGCCAGTGGGGTTAAATCCTTGCCCAAACTCACCAACAACGACCAGCAACTGTAATGGTCTTGGAAGATGCTCTTCATCAACAGGGGTTCAGGACCCTTTGTTGTAAGCTCACGGTGCATCATCCAAATGGTGTTGGAAGCATTGGGCAAACAGCTGCCTGGCCCCCAGCTTGTGCCAGCACAGAAGCAGCACCAGGGATTCCCCCATGCCAGGAGCCTCTTCTGTGAGAAGGGAAGAAATACAAGCACTACTCTAAGTCAACCTTAAATCACAAGATTTCACTCAGCGCCATTTTTAGGCCGAGCTTATCCTGCAAGCTGCAGTGCCCAGCTGAGCTGCTGCACAGCCACAGCTCCCACGGGCCCTGGGGGTGAGGAAGGGGAGGAGGAAGAGGAGGATGTTGGCAGGAGATGCCACTTGGCAGCCGGCCTGCCTGGCACACCCCTGCCTCCAGCCCCAGCGCCTGTGCAAGCTGGGAAAAGGCTCCAGCATGAGGACGGCCATCTGCGTGCCGGGAGCAGCGCCAAGGCGGGTTCAGGGATTATTTTTCCCCCTCCTCCTCAGGACAGTCTCCTTCCCAAATGCTGACTTTACACATGGGCGACACCTCACCAAAAAACTTCAGCACAGTTGCAGGAGGTAACCAAGGAGAAGTCCCCCAGTCAGCCAGCCCAGTCACTGACCAAAGCCCAGGAAGTGCCTGCGTCCTGCTGCAGGTGAGGGATGGTCCCGGCACAACCAGAACAGCTCCATTTCATGCAACACCAGCTCTGCTCATTTTTAAAGCATTGCTAGTTGATGATAAAGTTCCCCCGAAGCTCATCTCCATACCCACCTCTTCTCCTGATGACGGTGACCCATCCTCCCTGATTGTGGTTTCCTTGCTGAAATAAATCACTTTAAGTGCACATTGTGCTCTGGGTCTCATTACTGTTCATCATCTTCTGCGCAACGGAGCTGTCACATCCTCCCAAACTCTGTCACCTGGGCGACACAGGAGCCATTTGGGAGGGCAGGCAGGTGGGAAGAACGCGCCCAGGGCCTGACAAGATATCAGCTTCCCATTCCTCTTGTCTGCAGCGTTTGAATAGTGGGCTCACACCCCTCATGGCACAAAAGCTCAGGAGAACAAAAGCAGGAAGGAGCAACAGGTGTCCAAGATGGGATCGGTGCACCAAGGCCCCAGACGGATGGCAGCAGGAGTGGCACACACACCTTGATGGCAAGAGGGCCTTCCTTCAGCGAGTCATGTCCCTGCTAGAAAACCTCCTGCAGAAGAAGTGGAAGAAACTCTCCTCCCCCAATTTGGAGTAGAAACACCTAAAGAAGGGAAGGAGGAAGAGCCAGGCATGGGGGCAGCAAGATGGTCACCAATCCTTCTCCAGGTGGATTCTAGGCAGCACCACACTGAAGTCCTCATCACAGATGTGTGCTTCCAACTCCACGAGGTTGCTCCAAATTAATCCAGAACAGAAGACTGGGTCATGTTGCACACAGTAAATTAAAAGCTCTTTGCCAAAACCCCACAAGGACCCACCAGGCAACAGCAACACAAAGGCACCGTCTGCCTGTCACATCACTTTTGAAAGGCAAACACTCAGAAAGAGAGAAAGGGAGTGATTAAGGCTGCTGCTAATCTTGGAGTATCCACAAAGATGGGTCTGCTGGGTTTTTATAAAGGACAGAGTGTAAGTATCACTGGCTCCCAGATGGCCAGTGGTCCTGTGAGGGCTGGGACCAGCCTGGAATGAAAGGCCAACTCACACAGCCAGGAAGGAGCCGCTCACCCATAGCCATGCGGCCAATGCCTGCATCCCTGTGCATCAGCACAGGTCCCTGGGGAAAGAGGCTGCTTCCTGGCCTGATGTTTGGGAGGATGCAAAGGTTTGGGTTTCCCACCAAGTACTCAACACCTACAAAAATCCTGGAGCACAGCTGTGGAGAAGACACACTGCTCTCACACCTTCCACAAGGTCAACATGTCTAAAACTCTTCATCTCACTCATCCCATCACACCTTCACAGGAAGACACCTCTCGCTGCTCTGGTGACCACAGCAGGAGAAGACCCCCAGAAATGTAAGTAGGAGAAAAACCCCACAGATGCGGAAGAAAATCCCCAGAAATGTAAGCAGGAAAAAAACCCTGCAGATGCAGAACATCCCCAGAGACGCAAGAGAAGGCCCCCAGACACGTCATCCATCACTGCCAGGAAGGATTCCTCAGGTGGTCCCTGGGGCTCTGCTCAGCTCTCCCAGCATCCCACCCCACCATCCCAAGCATCCTGCTGCAGCCTGGAGACCCCCGTGCCCCCTCCTCACCCAGGGCACTCGCACACATGTTCGCACACGCCGGCACGGAGCGGGAGGGGAAGCCAGGCTGCAGGAATAACACAGGCACACAAACAAAAGAGCACAAGCCATTAATCTGGGTGAACCAGAGGAAATGAAATCATTATGTCTGCAGCTACAACATCCCGAGGAACAAATTTCCTGCCTGGATAATAAATGGATTCTTTTGTTTCACATTGGCCCCAACCACGTGACTCTCTTGGCCTATTCCTCATCCAAAACATCTTGCTGTATAAATACCCAGACGGGTTTGAATTTCAGCTGCTAAAAATATGTTTTAATTATAATAATATATAATAATAATAATAACAAAAAAAAATCTGGATCTACAGGCTCCCCTCGCCTCCTAAACAACCTCTGAAGACTTTCCAGGAGGCAGGCAAGCAAACAAGAAGTCCCAAATTGCCAAAAACAGCTGAACAGCACAAATGCAACCTTTAAAAAATGGCTGAGGCACCTGAAAGCAGCTCTAGGTTAATGCTTGCAATCAATAATCCCTGCCAGAAAGAAAAATGATGGGTGCATGAAGATTTGAAGCACCAATGGCCCAGAAGTATCTCCCAAGTACCCCCCAGCAGCAGGACAGATCCAAAGCCACATGGCATATCAATGACAGCTCCAGCTTTGGGGCTTTGCAGGTTTTCTTCTGAGCCAGGTTTCCTTCTGGTGGCTCGCTAGGGCTTGGGATTTATCCACTGCATGGATAGGGGGAATGCAAGATCTGGCCTCCTCTGGCTTGGCAAGGTGCTCCTCAGCTGCAGGAGACTCCAGGGATGCAGACCTTGGAAAGAGCTGCATGAATGACTGGTTCCAACCGTTCCTTTAATATGCAACTCCATCACATCACTCACTTAAAACCACTTTTGCATCTAATTGCATATTTTGCTTCTGCTTTCAGCTTCCTTTTGCTCACCTTCCCAGCTTCACCAACACATTGCAAGCACTGCAACAAGTTTCAAAACAAGACACAAGCCAAACATCAAAGCGCCTTGGTGCACCAAGTCTAAATTGTTTGGATGTTAATGAGAGACCTCCACACAGGGAAACAAGCTCAAAAATTCCCTGCAGCTAGCAGGCAGCCATGGGCAGAAGATCCAATCAAGCCCACCATGCCCAACCACAGCTCTTACTCGGGGTTGGACTTGTTCTCCATCACCCCAAACATCCCAGCACCCAATGACTTCAATTCCACACACACACAAATACATGCAGAGGAAACCCCTGGTGCATCACACCAGCAGAACCTCAATTTTGTTTTCCTTTGAGGGTCATCTTTAATTCCAATTATATTTTGGATGCTGGGGAAAGCATCCAAGAACAGCTGCTGCCTCATTGCTGTCGCTTATCGCTGCTGTTACTTCAAGGAAGGGGAGGGGGGGAAAAAAAAAAAAAAAAAACAAAACAGTCCTTGGAAACTAAATATTTACACACCCACATAGGCTAATCCCAGCAGATCCAAGGGTGGGAAGCCTATTTAAAAAACATCCCTAATTACTTTCCCATTTTAAAGGGAATAATGTGGCCATTAGCTCGAATACTTTACTTAAGCAATCACTTATTTTTCAAGAGGAATAATCTGCTGGTTTGTGCACAGACAGGACAGGGGACTGAGAAACCATTTTTATACCATTTCCTCAGGTACAGCTCCTGACAGCTAAGTGGCACAGAGGGGTTGAAGGAACTGAGGGGAGTCAGGAACTCAACACATGCCACCCTTGGGAGGCCACCCCTGGAACATGGACAGAGCCACCTCATGCTCTGACACCTTGCTGCTCCCTGGATTGCACCACAAGGAAACTTTGTTGGGATAAGGGGGGGTTCCCAAGGCAACATGAGAAAGAGAATTGGGAACAGACCCCAAATACCTCAAAAGGCCATCGGTCCCCTCACAACGATGCTCTGGCAAATGCCCCCATCCCTCCCAGCAGTGCCAGCAGCAGGGAAACACAGCAGGTTGATACTGCAAAACACTGCTTTATCAAGAGCATCTTTCAGTCCCCTTTTGTATTAACAAAACATTCTCTTATCAGAAAATAAAGTGGTTTCTGCTGGAAAAAAAATGTCAGTAATCCAGACATGGGGATGTATTGAAGGATTCCCAAAGTCCCCCTGTAACAGCAAAGCAAAGAGCAGCAATTTGCTAATTGGCTGCTCAAGGAAAGGGCTGGAACCCTGAGGATGGGCAGAAGTTTGATTATAAGACACGCATGGTGGATCATTTAGAAAGATAAAACCACGCTCGCTCTGCCGCAGCCAGCTATTAAAAGTGGAGAATGTTATTTCAGGTAATAAAGAGCAGGACCTGAGGACCAGCCTGGGAATTCAAATTTACAACTTGTATCAAATTCATCTGCTGTAAAACTCCACCTAGTTTATAAGTTTCTCACCAACTTCATAAAACATGTTTTATTATTATTGTTTTCTGACTCTCCTGCCTTAATAAAATTCCTCTCCCAGCCTGTGTGGGTGTTGCATTATAAACATTTGCACTTTGATTCATTCAAGACTGCAGAAAGCTTTCAAGGTAACCTATTAGGAACACTTTAAACGGTCCAAAGACATCCCAGTTTCCCCCGAATGCCGCAAAGCTTTAAAGAACAAAATAAAAACGTGCCTTGCTGCAAACCACCTCCAAAACTGTGCTGGGCTTGTGACTCGGGGGATGGGAGTGCCCACACAGGCCAGCCAGGAGCGGTCCAGAGTGGGAAAACACAGGAGTTATCAGGGCACAGGGTAAGACAGGCACCCACTCATCACTCCCCAAGTCCCCTCGCCAGGGAGCTGGAGGGATTTATCAACAAAAGATTCTCTTGGGGATGATGTGAGTACGTTCCACTGGTAGGAGGCAGCCAGACCATTTTTGGGGATGCTGCTGAGTGGTTCCCACTGGTGGGAGGCAGCTGGACTGTTTTCAGGGATGCTGCCAAGTGGTTCCCACTGGTGGGAGGTAGCCAGACCATCTTCCCACAAGTTAAGGACCTGACCATGCAAAAGCAGGGATTTCCTCATCCCTGATCAGCCCTGGCAAGCAGAGCCCAGCGCTGGCACACAAAGCAGAGCTGGAGGGGGCTGGAAGCAGTGTCCTTCTCAAAGCAGCCCCTTTTCTCCTGCCTCAGCCACAGCCCACTGAAGGTAAGGAGCAGCTTTTCACAGCTTTGAGCAGGCTCTGGAGCCAGGCTCTGAGCAGCCTCCCTCCCTCCCTCCAGCGCACAGCAGTGCCGCCAGCGCGGCGATAACCCACGCACGGCCTGAGAAAAAAAGCTGAGTTTTAGAAGGATCCTGAACACAATTAGCTCCTGCCCTTACAGCTCCCATCAGCCAGCAGCCACCTCCTCTTCTCCACCAAGTTGGCTGCAGCATCCAGGGGTCGGGAGGGCACTGCCAGCCCATGGACAGAGCTTGGGAGGGCTCGACCTAAGCCGGGTCCAAAGAAAAAGGCATTGATGCCTTGAATTCCTGCACAGCTGCTGCTTTTCTCTGCTTGACTGAACAAGAGGGAGGTTACCTGGCACAATGCACATGGCTCAAGGAGCCACACATGCCTCCCCAGGAAACACAGTACAGAACTGATCCTCCTTTATTTCATTAAACCAGAAATTACCACTTTACAGTCCATTTCTGGTCACAATAACATCATTGTATGTGACTTCACAGTGCCACTGTTGAGAGCCTGATGGGCTCAAACATCTTAGACCCCCACCAACAATTTCAGCTCAAGGAGCAAAGCACAGGCAGCAAAAGGCCACAGACCTCCAGGAGATTCACCATCTGGCATGGAGCTTCTGAAGAGCTTCAGCCAGACTCCACAGGCTGGAGAAGAGCTCTGTGCTCCAGGTTCACTTGCAGCCAGGTCATGCCCATAATTTCCTGGACTAAATAAAAACTGCTTTAAAAATAATCACAGCAGAAGAGCAGGGATGGAGTGGCCACGTGGTGAGGGCAAACACACCTATGGAGCAGCCTCTCCAGCTCCATGGGTACATCATGGCAGGGAAAGGTCCTGGACTAGTCAAAACCATTACAAGAAGCACTTCTGACAGTACAATTGTGACCATTTTGTTACTTCCAAACACATTTGTTTCAAATGAAAAGCAAAGCCAGCATCAAACGGAGCACTTCAAGAGCATCCCACTCATGCTCTCTCCCTACATGTCCATCCTGTTCCTTGGGCATTTGGAAATAAGAAGCTACAGATTTTTGGTGAAAACACCAAGGTTGGCCCCAGACTGTCTCGAGTACATCAGGCTGTCTCCCTCTCAGTTTCCCCCATTCAGAGGGTGGGAAATGCCCAGTGAGCCCTGAGCAGCCCCCCACAGCTAGCCCCATTCTCCTCCTGCCCCTTGAGCACAGCATTTCCCTTTTAACTCTTCTGCTGAGTTCCCAGTTTTCCCGGGGAAGATGTAATTCACATCCCTCTGCCTGTTCTGTGGTGATTTAATGTCTTTTGAGCAAAATGCAATTATCCTCATATCAACAGGGCCCTAGTGAGGATGATAATGAGCCGGCTCCAACCCCGCGGCTGCGGAAGTGGCTGAAGCAGGCAGAGGCCCCGAGTAATCAAAGGCCCGTCCCTGGCCTCTGATTGCTGAAAAAGAAATGAAAAACCTCCATAAAACTTCAAACACTTCTGTTCCCTGCTCCATCCCTCCACCCGTGGTGTGGGTTTTAGCACCAGGAGAGAAGCGACCAACAGCAGCTCTGGGTACCCCCAGCTTCATCACACCCGGCCGCG
Organism: Promerops cafer; assembly: GCA_013398275.1. NCBI lineage: Eukaryota > Metazoa > Chordata > Aves > Passeriformes > Nectariniidae > Promerops > Promerops cafer. The sequence goes on from VZSE01002883.1 coordinate 778,491, forward strand.
CTTTGGGTGTCACCGGCCAGGTCACCCACAGCACCCCATGGCAGAGAGAGGGCATCGAGCTGCTGCTCAAAGCAGACACAGCAGCCCTGTTAGCCCAGGTTTTGGGGCTCAAGGAGAAGCAGCCCCCACCCCGAGTTGAAGGTGACTTGCCCAGGACACACAAATAAAGGCATCCCCCTGCTTCACCCCGCAAACGGGAAGAAAACAGAGAAAGAGAGGGAGAGATGTGGATGTGCAACAGGTCTGGGGCTTTGCAGGACTTCAGAGGCTTCCTGGGACAAAGTAGAGCCAGGAGTAGGGAAGATCCAGTGGGCTAAGCTGCCCATCCTCTCATAAAAATAATATACAATCAGGCAAAGACACCAAGACCCAGCTGTGCTCGGAGTAGTCCAAGGAAAATGCTGTTTGGGTTTGACTGCTGCTGGGATGTGGCACGCTGGGTACCAGTGCATTGGAGAGGCAGGTGGGATGAGAGAAGGGCTTTTGAGGAGAGAGAATCATAGAACAACCCTTTGAAGTCGTGATGAAACCCCCATCAAGGATGGCAGGAAACAGCCTGGAAGTGAGGACTTCCACAGCCTCTTATCTATTCCCACCCTCCACTTTTACTCATTGCGTAACAAATTAAAGCTTCATCAGCTCCAACCACCAGTAACCTTGAGTGGATGACTCCCCAGATAGAAAACATTTCCTTCACTAACTAGTGAGCACATACCTGAGGCTCTACTAATGCCTAATTACTTGGCCTGGATATTTCCAAATTTTAAATAAACAAACAAATAAATAAAATTCTAGAATCCCAAAACAGTTTGTGTTGGGAGAGACCTTAAAGATCATCTCGTTCCAACCCCTTGCCATGGGAAGGGACAACTTCCACTAGATCTTAGTAATAACCTAAATAACCTTAATACTCTTAAAAATCACCAAGATTAACTTAAAACCGTTTTTTTTTCCTCCCCCCATCCAGAAAGACCTTGAAAGGACTCATCCTGCTTATTAAGGGGAATGACTGAGAAGAGGAAAAAAAGCAAATTAACACTCATCAATTAACCAATCTCAACCCTCACCTCCTCCAAACAACTGCTTGCCATGACCATCCATTGTGACATAAGTGCACAGTATGGAGATATCAACCATGGGATGCTCTGGGACTCACTTCCTCCCAAACCAAGAGCATCCCTGGTTTAAGCTGGAAGAAGTGAGGCTGAAGGACACTCATCTTCCTTGTCCAGGGCTCAGCACGAGCCCTTTCCCCTTTGAACTGTTGCCTCTGTGATTTTTCACTGCGGGGCTCCCAGCAGGAACTTATTAAAGCCAGACCAAAGCACGTCTTGCTTTAGTAGTAATTAGGTCACCCTGGGTTGTGGGCTTAGCAGGCAAAACTATAATTATTTAGAAACATCAAGTTTAAATGCCAAAGAATCTTAATGGAGCTGAGCTAATTAACCAATTTCAACTAAGTAACTGATTAGCTTAAAAAGAAAGAAAAGATAAATCAATGATCATAGACAACAACATTTTCTTTTAACAGCCTTTCTTGCAGCAATTCTCAATTGCACAAACTGAGCCCAACAACCCCTGCTAACCAAATATTATTGTAATTAAATATTCAACAGAAAGCCTCTTCAATTATTCAAAAGACTGATAACACTTGGTTATAATTGGGGTGGTGGGAGAGGTTTCCAGAAGCAGGGATTGCGTGCACCATCCAGCTCTGGTCGCTGACGCAAACCCACGGGTCGTGGCATCAGCACAGGGCACCCCTCCCACGCCTGGAACCAACCTGGGGGCAGACGGATGCTCTCCAGCCCTGACGTGAGAAAACAGACCAGATGGTGCACAGGCTTTCTGCATTCCTGTTATTAGACCAAAAATTTAGGGGACTAATGGCCAGTTTCCAGGTTTCACACCGTTTTCCAATGGTAGCGTTATTCCCCTGACAGAGGGCTGGGATGAAAAGCAGGCCCTGGTGTATCATTATAATTCACTAAGCAGCATTACCATAGGAAATTACAAATTAGCTTTTCAGCAAAGGATACGGACGTATTTAGATTAGCCATAGAGAAACTACAGAACCTTACAGCCCATTCATCAAAGCTCTTGTAGCTCCAACTTTCAGGGAAATGAAACAATAATAAATATTGAGCAGGGAAAGTTAATCTCCCCTGAACGCACTTTAATAATTCAAAAGTTGTGAGAAATAAATAAATAGAGCACAGATCCTTTCGTGCCTACAAAACACGTGTCCTGTTTTCCTCTCTATTTCTCATGATGTGACTTGGTGGGAAAATGGATGGTGACCAAAATAAAAGAGCTCCAAAAACTCAGCTGTGGCTGTGAGCAACATTTACAGGGAAGGAGGGAGCCCACCCACGCTTGCCACTTATCTGGAAAGCCATGGAGCTGATTTGGGCAAGAGTTTGCTCCCATTGTCCCTAAGGAAAGGGCTGTGTTGCCTCTGCCTGCTGTCTGCATCTGCTCTGTGCCCGTTCCCTTCCCTGCACACTCCCAGGCAGCCCCTCAAGCTGCTCATTTTTGGAAAGACTGTGGGTTTACCCCTAAAAGCTGAACAATGCAATAACCAGCTCAGGGTCCAGGGGCCACCCAAAGTCCCAGCTCTCTCCTGACACTACTCTGCCATCACTCCATCCCTTTCCGCACCATTCTGCTCCCACACCAACCTGGGATCTCTGTCAGCAACGCTCACTCCAACCTTCTACCATTCCAGTTGAGGAGATGCCTTCCCAAATTGCCACCCGGCCAACATCCAACCTTAACGTTTGCCTTGCCAAAGTATTGATGCATGCAACCCTTGAGAGCTCTGTTTGCAGCAGAACAAGGTCAAATTGAAATGCACTTTCAAATCCTAAAGAATATTTGGGGAAAGCGTTCCCTCCCGCAACCCCAAGTATTTACCTGGCCTTGCTGTGCTGTTAAATGGCTCCTCACACCAACGCTGTCTGTTTAGAGGGAACAAAGCACCACGGTGCCCTTTGGGCAGCATCACACAGTTTTGGGGTTCCTGCAGGAAGCCCTTTCCATGTGTGCTGAGCTCGGGGTACCCACAGCTGGGAGAGGTAAAAAAGCCCCCTGGAACTGGCTGGACTCAGCCAGCACGGTGCACACACACCACAAGAGCCTCAGCCTTGCTCTGAGCATCACCTCCATCAGCCTCATCCCACAGCACTCCCGCTGTACCAGGACCGGGGTCTCCGAGACTTTGCTGATCTGCTTAGCACTCAGTTACCCATTGCCTGAGGTACAACTTCCCCCTTTTCATCAAATCTGAGCATTTCTTTAGCTTACAGAACCCATCTCTGCTAGAAGCATCTATTACTCAGCACTGTAGCCTGGATCCAGATCCAGATGAACATATTTGGCCTCTTTCATCATCAAACATCCATATTTTCTTCTGACTTCTAAGGCCAATGGAAGGGTTTTATTCTGTCCTGTTGTGTCAGGAGCTGCACCCAAGATGGGTGAGAAGACACCTTGCAAACCCTCTGGCAGCTCATGCCACAGCAGTCAGGGCCACTTAACACACGGGAGAACATGCAGCACTCCAATATCCAAAAGTACAGGAAAATACAGTCCCCACCTTCTCCATGAGCAGAGGTACCAGGAATTAGTTTAAAAAAAAAAAAAAAGGCTACATAAGCACCTGCAGTGTCAGGCCCCTTTTCCACTACTTGAAAAAACACTTTCCCTTCAGGCTGACAAGATCTGGGCTCACTCATCATGCCAAGAATAAGGGTTTTCCCCTTAGGGCTTTCTTTTTTTCCCTCAGTTAGTTTGAGCAAAGAAAGCAAGAGTAAACGGACAGCTGAATAGTAGCACTTGCAAATTCCCGTGCAGGTTAACAATTGCACTTGCAAATTCCCTCCTGAAGACTTATTTCTAGCTTCTCCTTGAGAAGGGCTCAGCTCGGGGTGGAGCCAGCGGTGGGAGCCCGCAGGGCGCTGGTGCTGAGGGAAGGGCGGCACGGCCGCCGGCTCGCAGCCTGCTCGGCACAGGCACCGCTCCGGCGCCTGGCGGAAGCGGAGGAAGCCCAAAGGATGCCTGCAACAGATGTGTGCACCCCGACCCGAGGGCGAGGAGAGCGGGGCAGGCAGCACGCACGGAGCACCAGCCAGGGACGCCGCTCTCCAGTCAAAGCCCATCCCTGCTCCTTTCCCAGGCAGCAGTTCTGAAGCCGGTGGATAAGCAGGGGAAGAAAACTAAGCCCCAAGCTTTCCACCTCCCCCCGTGCTCTGCTTATCGTGATGCTGCAAGCACAGAGAGAAAAACCTGGATTTTAATAGAGCAGGCGCAAGGCAGGGAGATGCTGGAGAGGCAAGCAGGCCAGGCAGGTGAAACAGAGTATGTGGAGGAGCTGCACCGAAATGGCCATCAGCCCCATCTGACCTACCAACAGCTCCAACCCGAGTTAAAACATGTAACGTCAGTCCATTACCACCCTCTCTGTATGCTAAATGGATTATATTTGGTTCAGCTAACACGAGCGAGAGCACGCGAGCGCGGCTCCTGAGTGATTGCAGGGTGTGGGAGAGACAGAGTATTTGGTGCTGTCATCTTCTCACATTCTTCTTTGCAAGCCACAAAAAAAAATTTAAAATTACTACAAATGTCCAGGTGTCCAGCAGAAAAAAGTCAGCTAAGCCACAGGATTTAGCAAAAAATCAAGGAACCATAAAAAAAGTCAGATAAGCGACTCTATTACATCCCGGTTCGCATGCCGCAGGCAGTGAGTTAGCAAGGTTTTATGGAGAAAAACGAGGGTGGTTTAGAGGCAGCCCGCACCCTGACCCCAGCTGCATCCTCCTCCCCCTCCAGCCGGGTCCAGACCCCCAGACGCCTCCCCCGCCATCACAGAAAAAAGACTTTTTGTCTCGTTGGCTGATCTGGGATGCAGGCAACCATCCCCGGCTCAGCTGCTCCTGCAGCCCGGGGCAGAGCAGGGTGCCAGCCGTGGCTTTGCCGTGCTGCCAGAGAGGGCTGCCGGCTAATCCAGCCTCGCCAATGCTCCAGGGGGAAAGTCAGACCCCGGGGCAGGGCAGGTCCTAGGATATGCTCCAGATCCATTAGAGAAAACCATGTCTCAATCTAGCAAATTCAACCTCTGTATCAAGAGATCCAGTAAGATTTAAATAAACCCATAAAAAGGCATTTTGTTTATACAACCTCATCATTAGACTTTCGCCTTAACTCCAAATCAGATTCGCTTGCTCTACCTCAGAAATTTCCCATCCAAAATTTTCCCTGAAATCTGAGATCTCTCCTGGGATGCTACTTCACCATCCAAGCAACTTCCTCAGCAGAGTAGAAATATCACCACTCCTCAACAGGTTCGGTCTTGGGCAGGGACACTGACTGTCAATGCTCCCGGGGAGAGCTTGGGCAAGCTGGGGAACACCCAGGGTGACACACAGGAGTGCCCTCAGACCAGGAGGGAGCCCACGTCTCCCATCCAGCCGCAATTCCAGCAGTGCCTCAAGCCGCTGACGCTGCAAACGCCAGCGAGCGAAGCGCTGCTAACAGGTCTCGCCTCTTCACGTGCGGCTTCGCCACCGAGCAAACGCGCGCTCGTGGCATCACGCTTCGGCGTGGCACCAGCACTCCCACCTCCAGGTATTCCTACAGAGATGTCATGAGGCAGCCCAAGAAACACAAAAAGCCAACACGTGTGTCAGCCAAAAGCCAGCGGGAAGGGGATGCTGCATCAAGCGGGCCTGCCCGCCACGATCCAGCAGCCGTGCTTGCGAGCGGAGAAGAGCTGTGGCTGAACCCCACCAGAGCAGCATTCCAGCTCCTGAACCAGCTCCTCGCTGCCCGGAGCTGAGCCGGAGTCTCCTGCCATCTCTGACAGCTTCCAGTTCATCCACAACCATACTCACATTAAAACCCCTCGAGGAGGGCCCAGCCGCACGCCGACCGGCAGCGGTTTGAAACCCTGAGCATCATCTCCCCTACCCGCGCGCCTCTCGCTGCTCACAACCGAGGGGCTGCACCACGTCCCCTGCTCGCAGCCACCGCTCCAGCGCTGGGCAACCCCCGCCACGAGCTGGTGCTGTACCAGCAAGAAAGGTGGCAGTGGCAAAATAAAGAGAAAAAATAATCGAAGCAATACTTCAAGAGCCATGCCGGGCACGGAGCAGCGACACAGCTCCAAGGCTGGGGCGGGCTGGCTGTCCCACCAGGCCAGCCGCCCGGAGCCTGGGTCTTGGCTGCAGGTACCTTCCTGCTGCCCAGCAAATCCCACGACCAAGCGGGAGATGGGGAAAAGATCCCAGCCCACTGGCACGGACCGTGCTGAGAGGACGAGCACGCACCTGCTCCGTGGCTCCACGGCCGGGCCAAGCGTCCCCTGTCAGTTCATGCCCAGAAACGGAGACCACCTGCCCACGGCTCCTGGCGCATCCATCCTCCGCCGGGGTGGGAGGAGGAGGGTTGGCAGAGGCGGCTCCGCGCATCGCCACGGCCCCCGGAGGCGGCCCCACCGCGGCCCCGGGGACCAGAGAAGACCCAGACGGGACTCCGAAGACTGCCCCACCGCGGCCCCGGTGACCAGAAGGGACCTCGGAGGTGGCCCCACCGCGGCCCCGGGCAGGGCTCCGCAGTGAAGGGGAGCCGAGCCGGAGCTCGCTCCACGCGGATGCGGGCGGGTTCCCTCCTCCATCCCCGGCCCCCTCCCGAGGGCACGGGCTGCCAGTACCGCCCGCGGGCCGGGTAACCCGGGCTAGCACAAGAGGCCGGGTTCTAGCCCCGTGCCGGTGCCTTACGGCGGGGGAGTCGCTCCCTGCCGGCTCTCCGGCTGCAGACGCCGCGGGAAGCGCAGGAACCGTCGGCTCAGCATCCCACCCGCTCCCGGTAGTCCCGGTCGCCGCTCACCTTCCACGGCGGCCGCGGCGGCGGCCAGGCAGAGCAGCACCACCAGATCCGCAGCCATCGCCTCCTCGGGCCCCGCAGGCGTCAGCCGCTACCGGCGGGCGGCCGTGAGCGGGCATGGGGGGTGCGTCCGCGGGCCGGGTGGCTCCGGGGCAGGG